>CAKNXH010002365.1:384391-492152 GCA_932178445.1 Andricus quercusramuli | reverse complement strand
GGGTCCACCACACCCACGACGGGTCAACAACACGCAGTATTCCCGAACGGTCACCCATCCAAGTACTAACCGCGCCCAACACTGCTTAACTTCAGTGATCTAACGGGAACTGGTGTTTTCAGCGTGGTATCGCCGTTGACGATTACGATTAATAATAATTTAAAATTACGATTAATATATATATATAGCTCAATTAAAAAAAAATCCTGTGAAAGAAGGTTTGCTTTATGCTTACAAGCAGGATTCAAGTAAATGGATTTACTTGGTTCCAAAATATTTTTATTTTTCCATCGAACAACTCAACTATACAATAATAATAATTTAAATGAATAATTAAAGTAGATATTCCTAGAAAAAATTGAAACATTCAAGATTTATGATGACGAGACTAGATAAAGCTTATTTCGAATGGTGTTTAAGGTGACACAGAACTAGGAAGATAAAATTTATGTTTAACTGAGAATATATCTCTGGTGTTTCGTCCCTGAGAAGGAGATTGACGATCCTTGGTTTGAGATCCATGTCATTTTGGTGTCGAGATCAGTCCGAGAAACCGTTCCAGGTCAACATTGTCATTAATTACATATCGCATCCATCTACGCATACCGGAGTCACATGGGCCGGTTGTATAGTTATCGCGCACACGCACAAAGAGTCGTACAGGAACGATCGAAATCACGTATTAACGTCACGCTTCGTTCGTACAAGCCGATTTTATTTATACGATCAGCGAGATGGGTAGCAACATTTTTTCACATTGAATTCTCCGCTCCTTCATGTCTCCGCTTGGCTGTCCTTCGAATGACGACGAGTCCTTCGAGGCGGAATATTTCCAACTAAATAATGTTTCACGACGAACTGCACTCAATATATTCCTCGAGACGTTATTTCATCTCTGGCATTGTCGGAATTCAATCATGAATTCATTATCTTAGGGTTGTACTTTTGACCAATCGCCATTTTTTTTTAATCATTGAAAAGAAGATATTTCTAAATTGGGTTCACATTAAAGCTTTAGAAAAACAATTTCTTGAAATGGGAAGAACGTTAGATCACTTTTTCATTAGCAATTCTTCACTCAAACACAGAAAAAGCTGAGGTTTCTTTTTAGCTCGTTGATATCTGATAGAATGACTAATCTCTATAATTTTGGTTTCTTTATTAAATTTTTTCACAGTGCAATGTCATTAAATCTGTATTATAACGCGAAAGGTGCACCATTATCTTTTAAAATTTCGAAGTGAGTCGAGGCAGAAAATGTGTTCTGTACACAAAGTCTCTATTAGAACTCATTCTTTGGGTTTCTTGCAAAAAGGGCTACAAAGGGCTAGAAATGGAAGAAAACTATTTTTGTTGGGTATCACTAAGATCCCCTTCTATCTAGTTCTAGTATGTTCGTAAAAATAAGAATAAACAAGTGATATAAAAAATAATAAGAAATCGAGTTTCAGGGGTAGAATGATATTTTCTAGGGAAGGTTTGGTATTGGCATAACTTTTGGAACTCTCTATACTGTTGATTCTCAATCTCCATATAATAATTTTTTGAATTCATTTTTTTTTAATTCACGATTTCTTTTGAATTTAATTGAATTCATTTGAATTTTTTGAGTGGTTCAATTTTTCGGTCAAAGTTTTTTTAGAACAGTCTTATGGATGAGTTTAGGGCAGTATTCAGTATATTTTCATGTCCTAAATGAATTTATTTTTCTGAAAGTATTTCCTAATTACAGGGGTAGAATTATTTTATTCCTGTAGCTTTAAAAAAAGGGTTGGTATCGCTAGTATATAGTATTTATATGCAAATTTTACTCTTGTATCCTTGAATTTTTCCCCAATTTGGGAGTTATAAAAAACTGCAAGTTTTCCATACATAAATTTTGTATACTTTGGAAATTCAATGATTGATTGACCCAATACTTATACGATTTTTACTCGTGTATCTCTTGAAATACCGTGAAATCTGATTGAACTCCTTAAAGTCCCTTAAAATCCTGTAAAATTCCTTGAGAAAATTGAGATTCTATCTGAAAATGCACTAGGTAATATCTTCAACGTCTTGAAATATTTTTAAAATCATTCGAAAACTGTAAAACCTCTCGTAAGCCTTTCGAATCATATAAAATATCGTATAACATTTTTGCTGCTCTGAGATATTTTGAAATACCGTAAATTCTCATGGAATCCATCAAAAGTTCTGGCAATTTCGTCAAATTCTTTAAAAATAATACAATTTTTTGAAATACTTTGTTGTACTTTGAAATGTCTTCTAAAATCCCGCGAAATCTTTTTAAATCACTGAAAATTTTTTGAAACTTTTGAAAGACCTTAGAATCTTTTTAAATCTCGTTTACAGGAAAATTGAATAATATATTCTTGATACATTCAGTACAAAATATAAAATCTTACTAAGAAGGAGGGCAGGGGTCACAAATATCTTATGAATCATTATATAGGGGGCTGTGGGTCTAAAATTTAAAAATGATCCTTACGTAATTCCCTTATCTTATGTCAGAACTTGATTTCTATATGAAATATCAATAACAAAAATAAGTTAGTATTAGGAGCGTGAAATGGGAATTGCATATAGACATAGCTTAGGGGTTAGGTAGGGGTATTTATTCTGAATATGAACAAAAATTGAAACTAATAGAAAAGAAGAGGGCGGAATTGTGTTGAATGATCAGAACATGAATATAAAATAAAAATTGAAAAAATTAGAGAGGCTCAACATTAAAAAGAATAGAGGATCGTAAAATAGAACACGTTGTATAAAAATCATATAGATTCGAAGAAAAAAAACAGATTCAGGCTCTTATCCTCTTCTAAAATCTCTTGTAAATTATGAATGATTAAAAGATTGGAATGGATAGTTGAAGCCATTCTTCAATTCTTAATTTTTGAGAACTGAAGCTTTTTTTTTGCACAATTCATTGGGAAGTTTGAAGTAGGATAACATGATTCGAGAGCGCTGAATATGCTCGACTGGTTTCAGGAATGCAGAAGGCCCGAGGACTTTACATCTTTTTCCGCAGTTCGGCACATAAATAAACACTGTCGGACAGTTTTGGGCCTGTTCGAGTCCCGTCTAGGCGCCGCTCTTTTGTCTTAGCTAATAGAACACGCGTTCCTGCGCGTCCCTTTCGTAAAAATGCCCGAAATGTCTCATCGAATAATGCTCGCCCCATCGCTCTTTCCTTTTTGCCTTCCCTGCAACTCCTTCCCTTTCGCTACCTACTATTTCTCTCCCCAGTCAGCAAGGTAACACGGCAATACATACAAAACATGTTTATGTTTTGCAGAGGTAATCAGATTCAAATTTTTCTTGTCAAATGATTTAAATTTGAGGAAAAAAGTTTTGTAAAGTTAGTTAAATAAATAAGTACTAACAACTGATCTCTGAACAGCAAACATAAAAATGTCAATAACGATTTTTCGCAGAAAAAATTGGGGTTTCTATTAAAACAGATTTCTGGTTCCAAAGGAGCTGCAACAAAAAGGAACCTCTCTTGCTGTAAAGGAACCCAAGTATGAATTTAAACGGTTCTAATAGAGCCTTTTTGTCACTTCTGCCTTGACTGTCTTGATTCGGATCGAATAATATTGCATTGGAAAAAATTGAATGAAGAAACTAAAATTATAGACACAAGTCATTCTTGAAAGGAAGATAGTGCGCACATGAAATGTGACAGTTTTTAAGGTTACGTTGAACATCCGTAGTTTTCAACTGCGAATGTGCCAAAAAGCGTGAGAATATTTAAAATTATATAATATGTACTTGCAATATTACGTTAATATTAAATTTCTTGAAAACTTAAGGGAACATGAAGCAAATTACGACAGCGGTGAAACAGGGCAATGCTTATATCTCCCCTATGGTCTGACGCCATCTACTGGAAATTGTTGGAACTTCGTTTTGAGTCGTTCCCGAGATTTCTCATGGAAAGTTATAATTTTGTTCTTATTTTCCAAGTTATGAGACGCGTGGGTCGTTTTCGTGCCCACTTGTAATTTCGATTGATTTTCCACTACACGTTAGTAATACAAATGTTTGTTTGATTAAAATTGCTTCAGCACCATTCTTGTGTGTACTTAATAGCCCTTCTTTCGCGTCGAGGCATTTTTGATTGGGAGTATTATTGTGATTTTCGGGATTCATATTGGAAAAAGTACTTTTGGGGCAGAATGGGCAGGGGCAAGATGGGACACCGCGCGCGATGTAATGGAGCGCACATTGCTTTCGATTTCTGCCGAATAAAGAAATAAAATGTCGTGATTGTACTTTCACCATTTTTTGATCAAACAGTGGGTCCAATGCAGTTCGTGCGACAATTTGGCTCATCAGTCTTGCGCAGATTTCGTCAATGAGGACGGAGACGAAATTCATGTCTCATGTGTATTGTATTTTGTAAGGTTTGATTTTGGTGATTTTTACATAAAAAATGGACAGTAAAACTTGTTACAATAAGTTCTTGTAACTGTAATATTTATTTGTTAAGTCGTTTTCGATTGATTTTTTTATAATACATTTCATTTTTTATTTAATAAAGCGTCCCGTTTTACCCCGTGCGATGGGCAAAACGGGACGAGAGAATTTTTTTTAAATTAATAGAAAAAAGTAGAACATGGCATTTTTGCAATACATTTTTTTTAGTACTTGAATGCGGAGAAAAAGTATTTTAGTATGAGAAAAAAAACCTATAATCATTCATAGTATTTATTGATTTCAAATAGGCCTAAGCCCTAACGGTTCTGAAGGATGCCAACTTTTGCTTGAGCCGCAACCTCACCAAAACCCCAGTTTTTTCTGTGATTTGGAATGCCTAAAAAAATTGGAATTTGTGATTTTTGTTACAAGTAAGGCATCTACAGACTTCACACTCTTTCCGCTATTCCCCTATTATCCTGCTTTTTTTACGGAATTTCTCTCCTTTCCTTGTTTTTCAAGAAATTCTACCTTTTTTTCGATTTCCGCTTAAATAGGGTGAAAGCACCATTTCTGCAACCCCCCCCCCCCCCAATTGTTGGTGCCCCTCTCTGGTTTCGTAGATCATACATTTTTTAGCATGTTTTGCCTCAATTATTTTAATTCTACTAAGATTTTTACACATAAATCATATATTAATTATTCAGTGCGATGAAATATGTATCCCAAGTAAAATAAATATAATTCGGTTCTCGGCATGCCATAATAATAGGGCTTAGGTGCCAAGAATTGATGCTCTTGTATGCTATTGTATGTATTTTTTTGTAATTTGTCTTTTTTGGTGAAAAATTATTTTTCCTGATTGAAAATTCAACTACTTGGTTGAAAGTTAAACTAATTTATTTAAAATTAAATTTGTTAATATAAGATCCATCTCTTTGGTTGACAATTCAACTTTGTTGCTGAAAATTCATCTTTTTTGTATGTTAAAATCCATTTTTCATACTCAAAATTTACCTATTTCATCTTTGGTTGAAAATTGATCATCCTTAGATTAAAATTCAGCTATTTGATTCAAATTTGTGTTAAAACTGAACTTTTTCGTTGAAATTGAACTTTTTTTGTTAAAAATTCAACTATTCTGTAGACAATTCGTATTTTTCGCTTAAAAATTTAACTACTTGTTATAAGTATAGCTTCTTGGTTGGAAATTACTCTGTTTTCTAGAGAATTCGTCATTTTGTTTTGAAAATATCAACAATTTGGTTGACATTTTGTATCTCTCTTGACTGAAAAATGTTTCCTGGTTGAAGCTTCAACTATTTTGTTGAAAATTCATATTTTTTTGTTGAATTCAACAGTTTTTCATTTAAAATGGAAATCTTTTTTGTATGGAATTTTAACTAGGGTAAGAGTAACAATTCTTGGTACCTTAGCCCTATTAAATTATTGGCATGCCAAAAACCGAAGTGAATTTATTTTATTTCGGGTACATACTTCATTGCACTGAATAATTAACATATGCATAATATGTAAAAATGATAGTAGAATTAAATTAATCGAGGGCAAACATGCTGAAAAAATTTATTGTTTATGAATCCAGAGAAGGGTGCCAAGAATTGGTGCTCTTGCCCTATTACTTGTTTTGTTGAAAAATAATTTTTTTGTTAAATTATACTGTTTTTCATTTTAAATTGAAATCGGTTCTTGGTTGAAATATCAACTATTATGTTTTTCGTTCAGGATAATTCATTTCCAATAGAAAAGTTAAAAAAAGGTTGAAAATACAAGACATAATGTGTTAATTCTGGTTAAATTAATGTTAAGTTCATTCTGGTTCGCTTGAAAATTCGACCAGTTGGTTAAAAATTTATCGTTGTAGGTTGAAAATTCGAATATTTGGTTAAAAAGTCGTCTCTTTTGCTTAAAAGTTCATTTATTTGGCTGTAAATGCAAATTTTTGGTTTTAAATTAATTTTTTGTTTGTTATAAATTCAACTATTTGGTCAAAAAGTTATTTTTCTTGGCTGCAAAATCATCATTTCAGGTTGAAAAATCAACTGTTTTCTCAAAAAGTAGACTTGAAATATTAAGCGATTTATGTTGAATTTAATACGGTAGCCACACATTAACTTTATTTAAGAGAATTTATTCCCCTATTTTAGTGAAAGATCACCCCATTTCCTCTGTTTTGACCAAATTTTTCGTGTTTTATTCTAGGTTTTTATCATATGAAATCGGAAACTAAATTTTGACTTGAAACGGGAGGGGGTCGTACTTGTGACGTCACCCTGGGTGTTCAAGCTTTGTATTTCAGACATCCAGTACCAAAAATTAATTCCGAGTATGCAAGAACAACTATTTCGTCATAGAAGTTTCATCCAAGATCGAAGCCATACTGATTAAAACATAATTTAAAAAATGAAAGAGTTATTTTTTTTCAAACGAACGGAATGATTATTGAATTGTATAGGATAAAGAGATGATCTAATAAGTACAAGGATTTTGATATTTATAGGAATGAATAAGGGAAAAATGAAATATTTGGTTCTTTGAAGGATAAATAAAATAATTTAAACATTTCTATGAGAATAGAAAAATGTTTTCTCAACTCTTGATGTGCTATTCAGACTTTTATTAAATACTAAACCCTATTAGAAACTTTCTTCGACACAGATAAATTAGTATGTAAATTGAATTAGGTTTCATTCCTAGAGCAGATATTTTACCACGAGTCCCACGAGTCAGTCATTGAGGAATCCCAAAGTTCAATAACTTATACTTGAGTCTCCGAAACATTCCATCACAGCAGATTTTCCTTTATCGATAGCAGTCATTTTTCTTACCTATTCCATTCGAATAGAGATGTACGATAAAAGCTGATGTCGAGTTCGAACTTTTATCACTGGCTCCAGGAGGTTCCGATCGGGCGATTCTCATCCGCATCGCGACTCCTTCCTTCGGATATAGCCTGTACCTTAACTTAATTAGTCACTCGAGAAAAAATATTATCGTGAGTAGGGTAAAACGTGGCAAAACCGATGGCTTAACATTCGTTGCTCTGTACAAAGTTAATAAGATGTGGAATGGGTCCATTTTTTGTTATTTCGAGTCCCACATTATTGCGTATCATATCTTCATACGCATCAAGTATCTTAATAAAACAATGAATTAATAAGTTAATTATTCATAACAAGCTGCATTTCTTTGGTCTTCCCTCGCGTGTGAGGGCAAGACCGACATCTTCTTTTGATGAAATACAAATATCTGAGGATCACAATCACAATAAACATTCCATAATTGTAATTTATGAAAATTAAATTTAGTTGGATAAATTTACCATAATGAATGCCAATTTAGAAGAATTCAATCTAAAATTACTAGATGCTATTAGATGTTGAAGTTTTTGACAAGTTCACTAGAATTGGATTTGACTTCACCAGAAATAAACTTGAATCCAATATAGTTCAAATTGAATTTGCATATATTGCTGGATTTACTTTGAGTTATGTTGATTAATCAACATTTTAAATTTGTTTGAACGCGCTTGAATTAAGTTTATTTAACAAAAATGCAATGCATTTCAGTCGATGTCAATTCGATTGAATATTTAATGTAATTGAAATCTATTTCAATTAACTTGAATTCTCTTTGATTTACCTTGAATTTGCTTCATATCATTTAAACTCATCTTGAACTGAACCTTGAATTTAGTGATTTGGATTTGAGAAATGTGAATTCAATGGACCTCTCATATTTATTTTGAATTCATTAGATGTCGTTATGAAAGTCACTTGAGTTTACTTAGATTAAATTGGACGTACTTGAAATCAGCTAAAATTCAAATTATTTGCGCAGAATTTATCGTTGATTTAGTCAAAGTAGTTCTGTCAGGACTCAGTGGTATTGAATAAAAATGTTAACTAGAATTCACTGCGATTCACTTTATTATTGGAAATATTTGAAATTCAATTTGCATTCAGCTAACTTTTTTCTTAAATATTCAGTTTCCTTCTCTTGAATTCAGTGGAATTTCGCTGAGTGTTTTCACTTTAGTAAATTTTGTTTTAGTGTTATTATTCCGCCAAAAATTAAGATTAATTCACTTCAATGTATTCAGAGTTTTTTGATTATCGTTAAAAGAATTTGAAGTTCCACGTATTTCGATTTACCCTGCATTCAGTGATGGTTTTAGTTGAAAAGCATTTAGATGAATTTCTCTAGAAATCACTCAATTTCAGTTGAATTTAGTTTGGAATTCGATATTCAAATTAACAATAATTGTCCTTCTCGAGAACGATAAAATACATAAAAGCACATGCAAGGGTCTCCAAATTGCGAATTTTATAGGAGACGCAAAAAACTGACTAACCTTAACGCATTTAATTTTCAATTCAAAATCCCGAAAACGTTTCGATGTATTGTCAGGCTCTATGGAATCGTGAAAAGGCAGCTTTGAAAAAGCAACCAGTTACGAGAAAACACTTGTCAAACGAACATTACGTTCCAAAAAAAAAGCCGATCTCAGAAAGAGTTGTATACATTTTTTACCTATTATTTTGAAAAATACAATTAAGGAATTTCCATATACTGCTTAGATTTATGGAATCGTAAAAAGAACAGGCAAAAAGAAGTAAAAATTAAAAAAAAAAAAAAAATACCAAACATGTATTTTGACACACTTCTAAATCAAACTGGAATATAAAATTCTATACAGAGACATGAGTTAACTCAAAATGATTAGTTTAAGCCAACATAACTCATTTCCGAAATTTGGCACTTACGCCCTTTTGCCCAACGACCTTTCACATTCCAATTCTCTCCACATAGTATGTAACGATGCTAGAACCGAATGAGTTACGCGTACCTCTAAAGTCTAAAGGGTTTGGCCTAAGGCTATAACAATAATAATAATTATTATCATTATAATGATAATAACATTTAATATATAACATATATAATAATATAATACAATCATATATATATATAATATAATTAATGTTAATAAAAATTATTAATTAATAATGTTGAAAAAATTTATAAAAATAAAAATTAATTTTCATTCATTAAAATAATTTTCCAACTCTAACCAAAAATGCCTTCAACATATCAGGCTGTAACCATCTTAAGCCTGAGACATTAATTACATTAATTGAATTGATTTTGTATAATTATGATGGTAGGAAGCAAGTGACTAAAATACTGTGGAGTGGCAGATGGTAGCTCTAAGAAAGCATCCAGAGGCGGCTGTTGTCACCTCCAACGCTCGCGGTCGCTGTGTATGGATAACAGCGGTAAAATGCGAACTCCAAACTACACTATGCTTCTAATTTTGTGCCTACAATATCATTACAGAAGATTTCAGACATCGTATTATATTAACTTATAGCATTTTCATCTCATCAGTCACTTGACTTAGTCCGTGGTTATGATGAAAAACCGGGTTCACCGGAGAACAAGCTTTAAAATAATATATAAAAATAATAATTTTCTAGAAAATTTCCTGATTTTGAATTCTATAATGATAAGTCCTAATCTGGCGGACTATTCCTACTCCTTTCTAAATTATTAATTTCTGTTACCATGGCCGAAACGACTCTGCCAGGAGACGGCGGGAGAATTCGATCGTGAGCTCGTGCGAAGGAAAGAGAAGGATGCGAAATACAGAGAAGCGTAAGAGAAAAGAGAGAGGGAAAGAGAAGATGATAAAGAAGGTAAGCAATGGATAAGAAGAGAGAAAAGGATGCTCGAAGAAATAAAAGAATCCTCCTGGAGGAGGGAAGAGGATGCAGAATGATCGAGAGATCGCGCCACATAACGAGAAGGAGTGACAAAGAGGGAGTGAGGACAAGAAGCAGAAGTCGGACAGGAGCAAGAAAGAAGGCAAAAGGGAGACACGAAGAAGGAGAAGGACGAGCTCTGGCGCCACTTGGGGCATACCTCTTGCTTCGGTCCAGCTTCAGCTCCGGTCTCTTATACGTTCGTGCTGCATTTCGATCCCACACTGATACCATGGTCTCATCCGAGTGCGCCTAACTTATTGTCTTATTATTGGACCACCTATCGTACCAACGCGAGGCGAAGGAAGCCACGGGCCCCAGAATTTCCACCTTAACGATCCTTATGCCTTGGAGGAGGGGATTGATGTTGAGATTGTTCGAATGGATGTGATGAGCCAAGCTGGGATAGATCTTGCCTAGGCGACCCTCGATCTTCCCATCGTTTCTAATTAACACCGTTTTGTAGATTTCACGCTGTTACCGCTGGTACGCTTTGCTTAATCGGTTGCCCAAAGTACCTCGTAAAAAAGAAGTGGAGACATTCGGAGAATACCGATACCGGTACCGGTCTCAACGATCAGAATCGTCGAGTGTCCTGATGACCAGACGGGCCACTGAAACGTGTTTCGAGATAACTATGGCTACTAATTAACTCGTTGTTGGAACGTTGAAGTAGCACCGGGTGAGATTCGATAATATCCTTGGCCATTTTCTCATGTATTTGGTAACAAGTATCCCTGCTGGATAAAAGAGATAAATAGGGATAGAGATTTCGGATTAGGAATGAAGAGAAATTGACAGACTGATATAATGATACATAATGCTTACCTGTATTGAGATATTATCGGCCATTGAATAAAATTGGGAATAACTAGCTTCCAATTTTTTTAAAGCTTTGTTTACAACTAGACGGAAGCCTAAATAGTTTAGGCCGAACAAGGCAATGAGGTTGAGGGAAATATATATCTACAAAACTTTTCGTGGTTCATCATCCCTATATATTCATCATCTATATTTTCAGCAATAAGCTCGAAATTCAAAAGTCAACAATGGATTAGGATTTTAACTCTTTTTTTCTCAATTACAAAAACAGGATGAACTTCGAAATCATGCGGAAATACCAAAATTATACGTTGAAAATAAATTATGCTGTTTGATGTGATGACGAATCAAATTTATTTAGCATAGAAATTTCATAAACTGCAAAGATTTGGAATTATATTCAATTCTGAGACATCATGAGATTTTGCGCTTCACATAAAATAGGGCTCTTTATGTATTATTTTTTGTCCTGTTTTTATGGATTTACTTTTTACAAATTTGTATCTTATTCATTTTTCCAATAATTTCACTGTTTTCTATTCTATTCCATCAGGTTTTATCATATTCTCATCCCAAAACGAATGTATTGTTTTCTATTGCGCTATATATTTTTTATCCTATTTTTCTTTTTTCAATTCTATACATTTTTCCCCTATTTTCATCAATTTTTATCGTATTCCTGTTCCCATCCATTCATCCTGTTTTATCCTCTTTACATTATCCTAATCCTGGTTCAAAAAATGGTGTGATTTTCTAACATGTTTCATCCCTTTTATCTTTTTCTATTCCATTTAACGTTCCAATAATTTCTCTTTTCTCATTCCATTAATTACATTTAGCTCATCCTGTATCCAATGATCTTTTCTCTAACCCCCGGTTGTAATTTAAAAAATATTCCTTTTTACAAAAATTCTATCCACTGAATAATTTTATTCTGGTTTCTCTTCCGGAAAATGATGTCCTTACCCATCCCTTCTTATAATAACATTGTATCCCTCGTATTTCTAATTATATCTAATATAATAATAGAGTATAAATGGCTCGTTTTATTTCTAAAATAAATAGGATAGAAATAAATAGACAGCAACAAACATGATATTAATAGAATAGGATACAGAAATAGAAAGAGTTGATAAGTAGGTGTATCTCGGAAGTTTATTTACTACTGACGGACAGATCGATGGAGTGATAGTCAGCCGTATAAACAAGGGTAGGAAGGTTATCGGTAGTGCAGAAGCCATTACCAGAAGTGAAAATATAAAAAATAAGCTGTAATTGCAATATACAATTCGGTACTTGCACTCACTGTGCGGTACGGGAGCGAGACTTGAAACTACGAAGAAAAGGATGAGAGTAAAGTTAACGCGGCTGGCATGCAATTCCTCTGCGCAATGTATGCGGTAAAACGCTAATGGACAAGGTCAGCAATGAGAGGATTTTCAAAGGGTGCGGAGTTGAGTAAACACTGTTAAACAAGAGTGAAATGTTGAGATGGTTTGGGCATGTTGAGAGAATTGAAGGAAAACGTTTGACGTAAATATTCTTCATTTAACGTCTGGATAATAACAAATAGTCTGGAAGAGGTTGAAAAAATAAGGTTTATCCTTATAAATTCCAAGTATTTTTATGTACAGTAAATGATACCGTACCCAGAGCCAGACCGGGGAAAAATTGTAGGAATGTGTGAATGAGACTCTGGGGCGACAAGATTTGAAAATCCATAGAAACACAAGAGCACAATAAGACAATGTATAAACGTGAAGGAAGCTAAAGTTGTATGCCAGGACAAAAAATTGAGAGAAAAATAGTTTATAAGAAAAGAGTATGAATCTTACTATATGTGATGATCAGCCTGGGATCTCTAAAGACAAAGTTGTTGAAATATAAGCATCACGGGAATTCTAGATCAATCTGAAAATCTATACCCCTCTTCTTATATCGTTTCCGACACTTTTCTTTATCACTTATCTCATATGAAGTCCTTAATCCCCGACAGTACAACGAAGCTAGAACCGAGCGAGTCACGCTTACCCCAAAAAGGATTTGGCTTGGTATAATAATCATAATAATAGTATGGGCAAAATGGAGAACCAGATGGGATAAAAATATGTTAAAATAAAAAATCATGGGTACGTATGTTGGAATAAAATGTCATAGAAATTATTATTGATATAAGTTTTAATATTTTAGAAGAGAAATATTCTGTGGAAAAGTATAATTGACAGGATCAGATAGGATTATGATAGAACAGGGAAGAAAATGATAGTACAAGAGAGATTAAGAACATATATACTGTGAAACATGGATGGAATAAAATTGGCTTAAAATATTCAGTTTAGGTTTGTCTTTTTTCCACATTGTTGCATCTAGTAAATTTTGATAAAATTAAAAGGGACAATTATAATTCAAGATGATTGATCAATTATAATTATTCTATACGAAATAAATCACCAGCAATTTACTAAAACGATAATTAGGTATTAATAGCGGACCTTTTTCTCACAGATGATATGATACAAATGAGCTGTTGATTCTGAATTTCTAATTAGCCAAGTTCCGGAATCCAAGGCCACTTGGTAGTTTGTGGACGAGACCAACACTTGTCAATCTGCAAAATGCTGAACATGACGAACTTGCTAGCGCCGATGAACCGGTCGATACAAGATGGATCGGCTTTTGGAAAAAAAATCTCTTGTCATCTCAAGATTGCGACCAGTCAAGAAATACCCTTTGCAATTCCTTGAACGATTCTTTCTTTGATCAAGGAAAAACACTCAAAAATTTGCAAAACACTCAAAACATTTCATACATATTTCACACATGTGAAACAATATTTGCTAAGCCTATTATCAGTAACTCAAAGAACTGATATTAAATATTCAGGAAGAAGTTTTTTAAATTTGGAAACCTTTGCAGTAAATATATATAGTGTGTAGCAAACTCGGAAATCCAACTTTCAAATTTGAATGCCGTCCAATTGCGAGTTCACAATTGACCAACTTTACTACTAATTTCAACGAATAAGAACTCATACTACAGCTTTCTCGATTTTTATTCAAAATAAATCTTATTTCTTGCCGAATAAGTTTGAAAGTTAATTTTCCGATGCATAAAATAACAAAGAATCAAACCAGATAATTTTCACATGCTACGATATTTCCATTTCATAAAAAAAAACCTGAAGTCGGTCTTGCTCTCACACGCGGGGCAAGGCCGACGAAATACAGCTTGTTGAATATCATAAAATAATCATGCAATGTGATATATAATAACATGGGACTCTAAATTTGAAAAAATGGATGAATTCCAAATCTCAATAACTTTTTATAGAGCAATAAATGTTAACTGGTCGGCCTTGCCCCTCTCTACCCTACTTTCTTTAATAGCTTTGCATTTCATACTTAGAAATGAAAATTATTGTAGTTCCCAAATTTTTAACTCCGCTTTTTGCTATATCAAGATATTTATTCAATCTGAATAATTTTTTCGTTGTGAATAATTAATTGTTCAAGAAAAATCTAAACATACAGAGTGCATATTCTTAAATATAGTAGAAGTTGCAAAATAATTCAAAACTTTAACAGTTTTTGAGAGAAATAGTTTTAACAGTCGAAATTTTACGTTAATTGGCCAAATATACATGCGCACTGAGCAGAATGGAAAATTCTAACTAGCAAATAGAACTACGCCACTGAACTAATATATTTTGATGTAGCCGTGCGTAATGTTGAGAAATGCAATTTTTCAGGATGAAATATATGAAAATTTTCAAACGATATAAGAAGTTAAAAAATCCTCCCAACCAGCACTGAAGAATATTATGGTACACCTACTGTTAAAAGTTTAGGTTAATCGTAGGTCCATCAAATTTTCCTGTAGCTGTGCGCAAACGAAAACCACATTGTTCAAAAACATAAAAACACCCAAATTTATTAAGCAAATAAGGCTATCATGAATTTCTTAAATATATCAACAGAAACGAGTACTGCGCATGTCTAGTTAAAGTTTGGTACTAATCGGTATCATAGAATTGGCTATTGAGACTTTAAAAAAATTGATAATGAACATTGTTTTGACTGATGAAAGCATTGTAAATTCATTAAAAAATTCACTAAAAATTGATGCCGTGCATATCCACCCATAAACATTTATATCGGTCGGTTTGTTAGGTTTGTCCGTGTCCCTTGCCAAAGGTGAAAAATTATACTATTTCATAGTTTTTCAAAGTGAAAATTCTACATTTTTAGCTTAATTAGGCGTGATTCTTAGCTAAATTGATACAGTTTTGTATTTTATGGCTTTCAGTTAAATTTAATTAAGATCGCTTCAAAATTGAATCGTCAATCCAATCAAAGTTGAAAAACCATAGTTCTCTCAAAAAATAGATTTGCGATTTTTGTTGTTATTGTACTTGGCGGCGATTCGCTACCACAAATCTTGATTACATTGTGGAAAAATAGATTTCTCGATTTGCAATTTTTGTTCACGAGTTTAAGGCGTCATTTAAAAAAACGAGATATGGCTAGTGATCTGTTTTGATAGATCTCTTTCTTTAGTATCAAATACAAATCGTATGTATACTAATTTTATTATTCTTCAATTGGGGTATCCTTGTAAATTTAAAATTATATGCAAAAAATGTCAACCATAAAACATAAATATTTTATACAGACAAACGTTTATCTGTTTCCCACTTAAATGACTTGATTCTTGTAACTCAACTTCTTAAATTCTCTTAAATCTCATCAGATCAAATAATCTTCTAAGAACAAAAGAAGGGCTATGAAGCTAGGTCTCAAAGCCTGTCCCTCGTGCCACCATTAAGCTCAAAGTAGGCCAACAACCTTACATAGATCCTTCTATTCTCTACGATAAGAATCATAATACCCCCGGCTCATTAACAAATCGCATAAAGGCTCATTGCTGGTACGAGATTTAAGAGTCGGCACGCGACAAACATCTAGGCTATTTTCCCTCGTCATTCAAGGTCGTAATAAGGCTATAATGACGTAGGTATATTACAGAGAGCTAGGATTCGTTGCACGTGTCACGAGATTTTGTTGGGTCCACTTCTTGAGCTGATCTTCGATGGACAACGATTTCTATGGCGATGTTTCGAGGGTTTGGTAACACGTTAATGAGCCTGAAACAAAAGATTCTTCTCCAAGTCCAGCCCACAAAGTCCCCTGTGGAGTCAGGGCTCTCCAGGGGGTGGGTGGCGCCACGAGCTGTCATCACGTGTCAAATACTTGGCAGGCTTAGCTATGATATTCAGGTAGATTTTTAAACTTAAAAACTCGAGTCCATTTCACCCAGAAACATATACTATATAGCAAACTACCCTTTTCTGCCCACTCGAAATACCAAGCCTGATTTCACGAGAAGATAGTACTAATGCTCTTATCCCTTCAATGTTTTATGCCTACGGTCTTTGCATCGCGAGGAAAACTCATTTTCACGTTTTTGCAGCGAGATCATTATCTGAAAATGAGTTTGAAAGTGAATGACTGGAGTATTTGCAACATTCTTGAAGCCGAAAGGGAAAGTTATAAAGGGAGCTGTAAATTTAAGATCAGTAGTGGATGTATAGATATGAGGTGCTAAATTGGTAAATTATGGGGATCTAATGGCAAGTTGTATTTTATTTTAAAGACTGTCATCTAGAAGTTTAGATGCCAGGTTGTAAAGGGTATTATTTAGATAGGATCGTTCCTAAGTGGATATAGCAGCATTTAGAATGGTACTTTGCTGATATGATTGTGTCTGTCTGGCGCTTTGGGAGTTAAGGCGATTTTGTAATCGAGAATCTCCCCAATTTAGGCGATTTTAAAATTGGCTTAGGTTGGTCGTCAAACAATTTGACGAAAAGATGGCGTATCTTGAGTAGTACCTAACTTCGAATTTTGATGAACCGATTATAGAAAATTGCTTCTTGTTTCAATGGTTTTTGAAGAAATACAAACGATAAGAAGTGAAAAACTGGACATTTATTCATAATTTAATCATGAAATTAAATGTTCATTTTGAAACATGTTTAATAAGTACATAATTTATAATTTCAAGTATTCTCAATTATTTAGTATCGGTTATTACGTATTTTACATCGAACAATATGAAATTTTTAGTCTTGAAAGAGAAATCAACACTTTTAAACAAGCTAACCTATTTACATTAATTTGTTGTATTTTGGTTTTACAGAATGACAAACTTCTAAAGTTAAAAATCCAATTAAAAAAAATGTTTGTCAACATACTATGTATATAGTAAATATTTAAATTCATTTTTGCTCATATAAGAAAAAAAATGTACCTACATTGGAGATACTAAAAATCACATTTTTCAGATAATTTAATTAATAGATATTAATTCAATAATTCTAAACCTGTTAAACAATAATATTTCTCACACATTTGATGATATTTGAGCTTATGTGAAGCCATTTCTCTAGAAACGAAGGTTCCTATCCGAGTATAGCCAAACCGAGCGCTGCTTAACTTTGGTAATGGAGCGAGAGGTCCTTATCAATTCTATGTGTCCAAACGCACGAATTAATTATAGAAGTAATATTTTTGATGATAAAATTTGGCCTGTTCTGTTGATCATTCATTTTATTTGTTACAAATTGAACAATTTTGTTAAAAATTTGTTCTTTTTTGAAGAGAAACTGATCGTTTTTAGTTGAGAATTCAACAATTCGTTCAAAAATGTATATATCTTGTTGCATATTCGTATGTTTTGGTAGAAAATTGATCTTCTTGAATCCAAATTTAATTGTTTGGTTGAAAGTTGAACTATTTTGTTGAGACTTAAACTATTTCGTTAAAGAATTAAATGGTCAATTAACAATTCAGATGTCTTATTAAAAATTACTTCTTTTGGATTGAAAATTCAACTGTCTTTTGAAAAAATCTTCTTTTTGGCATAAAAATTCAACTTTTTAGTTGAAAATGGTTCTCTTTTTGGTTAAAGCTTGATCCTCTTTATTTAAATATTCGATCATCTGTATCAAATTAAACTGTTTGGTTGTGAAGGTTCGGTTGATAACTAATTTTGTTATTATCGTTGAAAATTCAACTATTTGATTGAAAATTCTACTATTTGGTTGAAAGTTCATCTTTTTTGTTCGAAAATGCTACTATTTTGTTGAAAATTCATCTTTTTGGATTAAAAATTGAACTTTTTTTTCAAAATTCTACAATCTTATCTTAGTAATCGTTATGAAAGAGTACAAATCAACAATGGCGAGCGTTCTGACTGTGGGGAGGTTAAGACGACTTCAAGCTTTACCTCTCCGGGCCTATTGCCACTCTTAAGAGCTTACTTCAAAAGTTACAAGAAAGATATTGATTTGGTGGTGCAGTGGGCCTTGACAAACGGTCTCACTTTTACCCCTGCTAAAACTAAGGCTATAATCATAGGACCTTCTTCCTCTCCTTCAGTTGCAACAATTGCAACCTTGCCTCCTCTCTTGATCGATGGGCGTATCATCCCCTTTGTGGATTCTGTGAAAGATTTAGGCTATATTCTTAATCGCTCTCTTACATGGAATAAACAAGTTGCAGATATTTCAAGGAAAACTTCTAGAGTCTTCCAACAGCTTAACAGGAATAAGGAATCACTTCCTACTTCAACGCGTATCCTCCTAGTCGACCTAGTCAAAAGTCTGATCCTTCCTTCCTTTGACTACGGCTGTGTATATGACGATATTACTGATGATCTGAATGCCAAGCATTCGGTTCATCTATTAACAGCCCCAAAAGTGAACATATTACTCAGCAGAGCAGGACTTCTTAACGTCGCCAAAAGAAGACAATTTTTTATGGGTGATTTATTTTATAGCCTATTCGGCAATGAAGCTCCGCACTATCTTCTTAACCTCTTGCTTGGAACAAACTACCTATTACCATTAGAAATGCACCTTCATAATTTCATTTTAGAAAACTCCTTTTTGATTACTTATTTATCACATCAAATCCTACCCTCGAAATCACACATTGGTAACACTCAAATCCTTAATTAAAATATATATGAGTATGTGTATGAATGCGTATTTACTTTTGAGTATGTATATTTGCGTATGTATATTTATAGTACCCTTCTGTTGATAGCCTGCATCCAATCTAATTATTTGTATTATAGTTTAGTTCTTCACTCTTGTCAAATACCTATTTTTTATTTCAATTGTCAAATCGATCGCCGTCACATCTTAATTATAATATGTATCACCTGTTCCTTATAGGGCTATTTAGCCCTAGGAACTTTTCATAAACAAATACAAATACAAATTTATTTAAATATTCGTCTCTTTTATAGTAGAAAATTAGTTGTTTTTTTTCAAGGTTGTAGCCAGAAAAAATTATCATAAGGGGATTTCAGATGTCACACTCGTACACTCTCAGATGAGCATATGTCTATTTTGTACTTTTTTCAGAATTTTGGGACGATATCTCAAACCCTGATGACCCTCCGCCCTAGCTGCAGCCTTGTTTTTTGTTCGAAACTTCGACTGTTTTCTTGAAAATGTAATATATTTCTAGATGGAATCTTAAGCGTTTCATATTACATTGATTATAGTACTTATTAATTTTAATTGAAGCAATTTACTTTCTTGTTTATTCTATTATTTTCCTGAAAAATCAACCTATTTACCCTGTCTAGAGAGATGGCATTTTGGGATGTGAAGTCTGTTAAAATATTATGTTTGTATGTTTTGTGTTTTATTTTAAGCCTTCAACTAATAAAATCGAAGACAAAAATGTAAACTTGAAGAGTGGGTGGGGGAGGGGTGTTTGTATTTGTGAAGCTTCCCTAGGGGTTTGAGCTTTGTGTGATGATCTGTAACGAAGAAGAGGAGAGATGGAAAAAGTGTTCAAAATAGCGCGACGTAGTTTTTGAACGGCCCCAAAAGGAAAAACGGTCCCAATTTGAATGCCGCTGAAGTTGGTAGTATTTTAATGTAGATTAATGCCAAAATAGTTTAAACTCTTCGAAATGAATGTAGTTATTGTTAGAAGTGGTATAGGCGTATAGGCGTATGGGCGAGCCATTCGATCAGTGAGGTTTTCTCGTAAACGGTCTCGCCCGCTGCTTCTGTGGAGCGGAGTTCTTCGGGGCTAACAAGAGGATTCACGATTCACCTGTCACTAGACCGAGGGCGGTTAGTTATAGTTTATTTATCGTTTCCACGTAGGCTGTTGTTTGAAATACGTTTACACGGCTCGTATGTTCACCCGTTCCTTTCGGTGTAGGTATGGCGCCGGCGTGTGTGGTCTGGCGCATACCAGCCATACGAAAAACTATTGTCCAATACCTTCAAGGTGCTCCATACGATGTGGAAGGTCGATTCTTACCAAACTCCTGGTAGATGTCTTAACCAAATTGCTAAATGGCGCATGCGCGATACAACAACTCTTACGCACAGTACCGGGCTGGAAACGTAATTTTCGCAGATTTCAAGGTAGACTTACTTACTTCGGTTCAGACCATTCTTTGAGTGCTGGGACTGCTGAGAGTGGTCAGCAGCCGTCAGACTCCATCCACTTGGAGGGACGTTTAACTTGCAGGACCAAATGGATGGAAGCGAATAAAACGTAATGGTTTATGCTTTTAGTGCATGATCTTCCTTACGAAAAAATACACATGCCCGGTGTTTATTTGAAATTCATTCTTTGAGGCTTTGAATTATTTATTTAATGATTTTATAGAATTTTTTACTTCAAATTCAATACGAAGACTGAAGGTTTTTTTCTAGATTTTTATATCAATCTTTATATGGAATAATTGTAATTATAAAAGATCGTGGAATGGGATTCAGACCGTTTTGAAGAATTTTCTTTGTAGGTTTCAAAAAGAGGAAAGAGTTATGGGGAAAATGATATTTACTTTCGACATACGTCCATAGTTAGATATCTTCACTTCAAAGCTTTGTTGAAACTGTTTTTTTGGAAAAAAGTTTTTCGTCCCGTTTTTCCCCTTGCAAGGGGCAAAACGGGACACTTTGTTAAATAAAAAGCAAAATGTCTTATGAACAAAATTAATTAAAAATGACTGGACAAATGAGTAGTACAGTTGCAAGAACTTGTTGGAACAAGTTTTATTGTCCATTTTTTATATAAACATGACAAAAATCAGGCCTTACAAAATGCGCAGACATGAATTTCGTCTCCGTCCACACTGTCGAAACCTGCGCAAGACTGATGAGCTAAATTGTCGTACGAACTATATTGGATACCACTGTTCGATCGAACAATCATGACAGTACAAACAATTGCGACCTTCGATTTCTTCATTCGGCAGAAATCGAAAGCAATGTGCGCTCCACTACATCGCGCACGGTGTCCCTTTTTCCAACATGACCCCTGAAAATCACGATAATACTCCCGTTCAAAAACGTATCGACGCGAAAGAAGGGCTATTAAGTACACAAACAAGGAATGGTGCTGAAGCAATTTTAATTAAACAAATATTTGTATTACTCACGTGTAGTTGAAAATCAGTCAAAATTATAACTGGCCACGTTAGCGATCCATGCGTCTCGTAACTTGGAAAATAACAACAAAGTTATAACAAATCGAAATGGGAAATCTCGGGAACGACTGAAAACACATGTTTCTATAATTTCCAGTAGATGGCGTCATATCACAGAGGAGATATCATCGTTTTTCCGTTTTGCCCCTGTCGTCATTTTGCGCCATGTTCCCCTATAAGGAACTTCTACCCATGTGCGAATTTTCCATAGATCTAAATTTGTGTCAAAATTCCCAAATGTCGGCTGATCTACTGAAATGAGAACACTGGGCCAAGGAAAGATTTCCCTGTAGATCAAGAAATGTTTGGGCCATGCATGTACCAAAGTTGGGCCAATAGTTAACACAAGTTTTTTATAAATATAAAAGTTGGCCAAATGCTATCTGTCGATATTTGGTTGCAAAATTTGACCCAACTTTGGTAACGTATCGCTGATAAGAAAGAATAGCTGGGAGAGCTTATAAAATTGTTGAGGCAGCTATTTTAGTTAGTAAATAATGGTACTGCTACTCAGTTGTCAAAACTTCTTTTTTTTTTTTGGCTGCGAATGGTTGTCGTTCTATCTAATTAGGTAGTCTAACAACTTTAGTTTGTCAGAGTTTTATCTAGGTATACGGTGAACGACTATCTGTCGGTAATTGAACTTACTAATACAGTTAGTCATGTCTACCAACAACTTTGTAGGTACGCCTAATTTCTTTCTGTTAAAGGGACTAAATGAAATAGCTGTCACTATACACAATCGAAATCTGAATTCAAAAAATCCCAGTGGGCACACATGCATCTTCTTTTGGGATGTTGATTTCAGTTCAGTTCACTCCACGGGGATGTTTCTAGTATTAATTGTTCAATCAATATAAATAAGGACATAATTTGGGACAAAAATTCTGTTTATAGTTTTAGCTTAAATTTGCTATGGACTATGAAACTGAAATCATAGCCAATTTATAAATATTTAACTCGCCAGTTAGCAGTGAGCTTTATTTTGGCTGCCATGATGGATATCAAAAAATTTTCTGCTATGCAAGCTCAATGTTAAAGTCCTGGTGAGGTGCTTATAGAGATGTTTTCGTAAAGAAGCGGAACTGACTGTTTTGTAGAGGCTTAAGTCCTGTATTCCGTAATAATGAAAAGATTAAAATGCCTTGTAGAAAATTTTAACGAGTACCATTTATCATAGGGGAAAGTGGGGTATGGTGCTAGTGTGGGGCACATTGACTCTAGATAATAATGCTCGTGTTTCTTGAATTTTTCTCACATGAAATAGCTTTCTTGCGTACCAAAGAAAGCTATGATACGTAACAAAATTAATATGAAAACGAACAAACACGAGCATTATTTGCAAGAGTCGCCATGTCCCGCACTGACGCCATACCCCACTTCCCCTACATACCTTCAAATACTTCGATGTAATCGGCGAAACCCAAAGTTTGTGAAACTTGTGACCTCCTATCATTCACACACGTAAGTTAAAAAAAATCAGCTGCAATATAACGATCTAACCTAACCTAGCATCCGTAAACAGCGAGTTTGACAGCCATATATAAATTTTGGTACCTTTGTCGCATTCTAAGCCGTACCAACCGCGATAACAAATAAAATAGTTGCGCCCCCTATACTTCAATTTTCTATTGAAATCAATTAATGTAATATAATTCTCGCTTTCTGGGGTGGTTTGGAGAAGCTATGTAGGTCTTTGCTGGTGATGGGGTACTTTACCGGCCTAGGCCGATAAAGTGCACTTTATTGTCGGCGAGAAATGCGCACGCATGCGCGTACGTTACTTCGACCTACGCGCACTGCTCTAAACGGTACTTGTCCCTTTAAACCAACCTCAAACCCGAGACGTGATTTCATGAGGAAACTTGGAAACCATATTTTATTCCTCAAAGTATCGTGTGTACCGAGGCTTAAAAGTCTTTTTATGGTCCCGCCTTGATGTCTAATATACTATTGTACAATATATATAAATCAATTCTTTACTGGCGTTAAAAAATATCAATTTCCGTCAAAAATGCTAATATAAACTATCATTTTGAAAAAATATTTTACATATTCTTCGAAGTATAATTACTTCTATCAACAATAGTAATTTCAGAATAAAAACATCAATGTAACATAACATAGCATAACAATAAATTCATTAAGAATGTAAACCTTCTTTTACCCATGTGATGGTTTTTTGTTTCAAGTAACGTATTACCGGTAAAAATATGTTATCGTTCAACCTAACATTGTCTACAAATTGATGAAAAGTTAAAGTGATGAGAATATGAAGAAGTTTTCCTTATATAAACAAGATAAACAATGTATTTTGAAAAATTATAAAAAGGTATTGCGAGATCATAAGAGGACATGGAAGGATTTTCAATAGGTCATTCGACACCTTTCGAAGACGCGAAGAAATATATTATATATGTATAGTATATCAAGAAGGTTTTTCTTATATTTACAGAATGAAGCATGTTTCTTAACTTCATAAATCAGTACCAGTAGGCCATAAAGGAATCAACGATAAGTCGATTGATGCATCTCGGAGACTCATATAAGCCTGGCAAAATGTTGTTTCTCAAAACTTCTAAATAAAAGAAAAAACAATTCTGATTGGTTGATCTAGTTAAAAAATGTATCGGACCTGAACATAAATTTGAACTACAATTGCTCTTCTACTTTTCGAGTTATATATGAAAAACAGGTAAAAGTTACACACATACAGACATTTTTATCAAATTAAATTTTCGAGTACCTGCGGGGTCAAATTATATCGAAATATGTATGCTAAAAAAGTAGATATGGAACTTCATGTCATTACTCACCTCCCTCTCTGAGGAAGCAATAATAACAAAATTTGTTAAGTAATTTATTTTAAATAAAAATATAATTCTTTCCAGATAAATTTTAGTTCAAAAAACTGAATACCTAGATTTGAATGAACACGAAAGTGTTGAAAAATGGTAACTTTTTGGTTATTCTTCTAATACAATTTTCTTCTATCATTGTAGCAATAAAGTTATTTTTGCTCAATAAAATAAAATCATAAAGACTTCTAAATAGGTTTGACTTCAATACATTACATTTCAAATTTTAGAGATATATATTTTCTGAATTTTATAATGCACATAAATGTGACATTTTTCTACAATTTGGTTTTTTGAAAATAAATACCTATTTGATTATCATTACCTCTAAGTATCAATACCTTAAGAAGATGCCCCGCAGCCAATTAAGACTAAATAAAAAGAAATGGCACTAAAATTTTTAATTTAGAAACTTATGAAGGTATTTATAAAGAAGACAAACATTATCTCAAAAGCGGCGCTTGTCGAGGGTAACCCTAATTTTAAGCGAATTGTAGCCATTCTCCCAAAAATGAGTTAAGCGTCTCGTTTACCTGAATAGGTAACCAATAGGGTCCAGACACGGTGCTTATCCAAGATTCAGATACTGATCAGGTAGACCCTGTCAGTCGCTGAATGTCATTGTCGGCTCGTTCTGAGTCCTCCAACCAATTGGATTAAACGTATCCATTACTATTGTCAACTTTAAACGACCATTCTTGGCGGCTGGTCGAGCGCGCCTGAGCGAATATTATTCAGATTTCCGAAACATCTCTCCGTTCTCCAAAGGTTACGAGATCTTGAGTCCAAGTTTCCGCAAACGCAAATCTCTTTTTCCATAGTGTGTGAACCGGAGGACAGAATCGTCACGGAACTCTCCTTTGCCGGTTCGCCGGTGTCCCTTTTTTCTTTTCACCTAACGAGCTATCGATAGCGACAAGAAGTGCTCTTAAAGATGTCCTCCGGAGGTCGTTTCTTTCTGGCTTCTGTTTTCGAGCGACCGTTCTGTCCAATTTCCGGTTCGGTGGTCCGAACTCCCGGAGAAGCGTTTTAGAAGGAACAACGAAGAGGAAGCGGCGTGGTCAGTCGATTCAGCTTTTGTAATTTTCCCGAAGTCGTCCATGACCAGATAAACGACCCCGTCCTGGCACATGAACGTGGACGTCTTCGGGGTAGAAGTGGGTTGGAGAATTGTAAGGAAAGAATTAATTAGTTTGATGAAATATTCACTCACAAGGAGATGGCAAGGCTGTGGGGTATTCAAATGAAAGTGAGGTTTTGTGTGTAAACCCTACTCAGTAAGAGTACTTATTTGATAAAGCCATAGCGCGCACTACTTAGCCATTCTCGAGAAAAAAATTCTGAAGTTTAAAAAATACATTTTTTTTTCTCACAATTTTATAATCCGTTATAACCAATTTATTCATTTTTTTACATAATGAAACCAAAAATTTAAGAATTATTAACTTTTTGATAATTAGAACTTATGAAAGACGAAGGAATTTAAATAGAACACATACAAAATACAAAGTGCTTTTAAGCATTGCCATTTATTTTTCATAAAGAAGTTAATTATTGAATACAATGAATGCATATGATGTAATGTCTTTAGAATTTCTTCTGGAAAACAGACTTGACCAGACCAAGCATACTTGGTCATTTCTGAAAAAATTAAAGAAGAGAGCTGATGATGAACGATTGACTGAATTTTAAGACAATCCTCACGAGAACTAATTTCCCGATTTTCTTCAATCAATTGCAAACAATTTTGTACTTTTCTAAATGGAATTTTCAACTTGTCTGTAGAAGTAAACATCACAAGGTTGTTCAGTGGAGTACACTTTGGAGGTATTACTTTAACATTACAGGTAGACATTTTCTCATCATCTTGAAAAATTGCATCACACATTTTGAGCCTCGTTTGTATTTTGTAAATTCTTCATATTATTTTTTATATTAAATTTTTTTTAAATATCAATCACAAATGAATTTTAAATTCCCCTGTGTTTAATGTTTGAAGAGTTATAAATTATTCAATTTGTTGATCAATGATGGAAAAAAATGAAAAAAATTGCTCATAGCGAGTTATCAAATTGTAATACAATTTTTATCTTTAGAATGTTTTTTCATGACAATGACTAAGTAGTGCGCGCTGCGGCTTTAGTACATGAGTATTCTTACTGAGTACGGCTTACACACGAAACCTCATTTCGATCAGCACAGCTTTACCGTCTCCTTGTCAGAGATCAAAAGGATGCATTTGACACAAACGAAATTTTCTCTTAAATTTTAGGTTGAGAGGATTTTTATTTGTCTCGAAAAGAATGTTTTTGCAGCAAACATTTTCGATTTGCGAAAAACTTGATCTAATCTTTCAGCCAAGTAATTATGTTTGTATAAAGAATATGATCAGTTGCTTCAAAGCAAAACAGGCAAGAAGATGATGCTTTTGTTTTCGAAACAACTTTTTCTCGGAGTGTTGGTATTTAGAATTGGGATTGGAAGTTGGATTTAAAATATCGGTGTTACTGATACGGGTTTAGTAAGACTAAATAAAATTAAAAGGTTAAAGGTTAAATAAAGGTAAAAGGTCAGAAGTTTCGTATTCGTATAAGAAGTTTTTACGTATTGGAGATATGAAGTTTGTTCTTTTTTATTCCAGATATTTTTTATTTATTATGCCTTATAGCTATTAAAGCACATGACTGCAAATTTGAAGACGTATAACTGGAGAGTCTTCTGGGCCCATAACTTGTTAATGATATTTTTTAAGAAAAAATAATAACTAGACAGGAAATTTTTCTTAATTTTAAGAATACATTTTCATTATGAATGAATGCATTTTCATTATTAGTTACGTACTTCTATAGCATAAGCAGCAATACCATAAGCAGAGAGACAATTGAATTCCACAATTAACGATTATGAACTAAGCATTGAAGTATGAATAAACATAATCGAAAGAGTATCTCACTTTGAATGTTCAAGTTCTAAAATTGGCAGCTTTTGAAATTGATCAATGAATTGATTTTTTTTTCAATTATGCCTTCAGTCAATGAAGACGAATTTCCAATTTAAACTCCTTCAAAAAATTCATATTTCATAAGATTCGACATTGGTTGTTTCAGACTTTACAAGAATTTAGTGAGGTTCGACAATTTCGAAAGCTTAACTTTTTATATACATAATAGGAAATACATATGGATAAAAACTGCAAATGAATGTAAAAAATGTATATTGAAAATTTGTAGTTTCGCAATGTCTCATTTAAAAAAATCTAAATTAGCCAGTAAGTAATAGTTATTTGTTTATATACAATCGGAAAAATACATTATTTTCTAAAATGATTTCAACCCTTGAAAATGTATTTGAAAAAATCAAATATATTAGAATCACCGAAAATCTTCTTACGGAACAAATGAGCAACAAAAAATAAAAACCAAAAAATGGAAAAATCTATAAATAAGCAATTCTAATAAATAATTGTAACAAAAATTGCAACATATATCATTTTGATTTATTTAGGAATTTTCCACAAAAAAATATTTCCTTTGTTTAACAATATTATCATTCATAACATTGCAATTTGGGAAAATTGCAATTTCTTCTCTGGCAAAAAAAAGGAGTTACAAGTTTTTCACTTTTCGTAACCGCACAATTTCAAAATAATTCTTCTAAATTTTTGAAGAAATTTTTGAAATGATGATTTGACAACGGAGAATAATTTTGTTGGATGAGTTCCTAATTCCTAAATTCCAAACTTGGACGAATTCAAAAGCGAAATAATATAGATAGAAAATTAAAGAGTTATTCATTGAAATCTAAATATACTTTAAATACTTTACTTTCCGCTACTCTTATCTTCATTTATAAGGGATCATCCATATACATATTACGTAAGGCATTTTTATTTTTATTTTTTTCCTTCTTTCGGCCTTGTAACGTTACCGCAACAAAAGACCCCCACTCCTTATTGTTACGTACCAGCAAATTAATTTGCTTTTTTTCTAGAAAGATATATAACGGCACGCTTGATTTATTTCAAATTTTATGCATATCACTTTCGCCAATTCTCTACAATTGAAATTTTATTCTCTGTATGCAAAAATGTTTGCTATTTTTTACATATATATAGTTGTCGATAATAAAAGAAAATATAAAATCATATTCAAGAAAAAATTATTTTCGATCAATTTAGAATTTTTGGAACATCAATAAAAATATCACATTTTATTGGATTTGGTTAACAGAACTCGTATTTCAAATTGAAAAATATTCCTTCCACATATCTTTTCTCCTTTCATTTCTGGAAACTTATACTTTTATGAAAAATATTTCAGAAAAATATGCTTGCCTTTGGAATTTGAACTTGAACCTTGACCTTGGAACTGAAACTGGTTTTCAATATTTGACTTTGAAGACTGTTATCAAAGCACCTGCGGCTCCGACGATTACATTCTCATTGCGACACTTGCGTTGCACACGTGACAATTAGGTTATACAGACAGTTCTGTCTCAAAAATAAAACAATGTAGATAAAATGAAACGGAACATAAGAAGTAGGTATGTTTTTCGATATAATGTTAATGAAAAATATGTTGTTTTTTTCTTCAAAATTTACTGAACAGAGACATTAAGTCACAGACTTTTGTTCCGTTCGTCCACAGTTCGATTCTAGGTCAACAATTTCTGAAACTCTTGAAAAAATATTTCAATTTTTGACATGCTCTATATATTTTTTCATTTTGGTCGGATTAATCTGGTTAACGAACTTGATCTTCAGTTTGGGACACTAACAAATTTTATGAATGTATGATTTGATTTGTCAAATCCTTCAAAAGTTAGCGTGGCTACAACATTCAGGTAATCGTATAGCCATACTTACAGACAGATATACAGATAGACATTGACGATGATTTTCGGACTCTATGAATGCCAAAACAAAAATATCCGTTCAAAACTAGAGATCGAAAATTTGGGCGATTGCAGTACAATCTCATAAATGAGAATGTAAAAATAATAATTAACTATACACAACAAATGTAAATTTTCATGACATTTCAAAAAATGCTAATTTGGTTAAAAATTATTTTCTTCAAAATATTATCTTATATTATTATTCGCCATAGAAAAATGCACACATAAAAATTTGCAATCATTGTTGATTCCATAACAAATTTTTTAAATTCTTCAAATTTTACCAAAACTATTCCGCCAACAACTATTTCACAATTGAAATTTTTTTTTCAAATTTTCAAGCTCTAAAAACTTGTAAGCCTTCCGTGGTGGCCAAAAGTGATATCTAACTTTTCTTCTTTTACTCACGGGTTATCCTGTTTGGAAACCTTTTACTTTTTACATGTTGTAAGAACATATTTGAAAACAAAAATTTTTCATTCCTCCTTCTACCATCTTATATTATTATACTATTTTTTCAAATATTACATTTGAAAGAATGTTATGTAAAATTTCTCTAACCTATCTCTTCCTCCCCATTCTAACTGAATCATAACAACTTCTCTTGAACCCCCACCCCTTCCCTAAAAGCGTTACGCAATGTATGGACGACCCTAAGTTTACAGAAACTTTGGCCAAATGTCTCTTTGATATCAAGAAACCCAAAGAAAATACAACCCAATATTATTCTAGTAGCTCATAAGGACCTATTTCGTCTGCATTCCTTTGAGTCATAAAATAACAAGGACCTGTTGCTTCCATCAAAAGAATAGTACCAGTCCACAAATCTCCTGATATTCTGTAATGAAGAATTGAAGAGCGAAAAAACTACTACGAAGAAATACAAGTGATTCACATTTGGCTAGGCTGAACCAAAGAAAACCCTTCATCATTTCTCACAGTTAGTTGAACTCAAGCAATCCTTTTCCTCCTGGCAGCATTACAGGCATGGATTCGGTTGCGATTCGGTTGCGTTGGTCGAGCTTGGAATCGAATTAAAGTACTACAGATTCAACTGGTTCCATTCCTAGTTCGAATCTCGGGATGGGTTCGCGAGAGAGGACAGTGCTAGGTGATCATCCGGCACGGTTCGTTGGAAAAAGGTACGAAGGATAATGCTGGGACAAAGGGAGGATGCGCGCGCTCGACTGTGCAATCCTAGAAACCATTTCGTTTGTCGGAGAAGAACTGATAATAAAAAAAAAGAAGAGAATAAAGAAACAAGGAATGAAGGAAAGAGGGAGAGAAAAAGTAAAAATAGAAGGGGGGGAAAATAACGAAGATGTACGGGGATCTGTTTAACGGGATGATCTGCTGGGAGAAGGGAAGGGCCCTTATTCGAGATTATTTTCTTGCCATTTCAGGGCTAATTTCGTTCACATAAAGACCGGATCCTTGGACGCCCGGCTTAGCGTCATCGTGTATTCTATTCTTGCCCAACGAAACGGCTCCTTCACCTTTTTGTTTAGTCGGCGAAACATTTTCTAAACATTGCGTCGCGCGTTAGACAGAACGATTGCACGGCTGCACGGCTGGGTCGGTAAGTGCTTTGATGTTCTCTCGTTTGTGATGATTATGGAAATACAAGGATGATTCTGCTGAGCTAGCAACTTCAAAATCTATTGGCCACCTTCCACGCGCCACAGGAAGGGCGCCAGTTTTCGCTAGATCGACCTAGCTGATGCAGGTGATCTTGGCTGGAACGGGATACCATACAGATTGTTACAGAATTTGATTTCGGAATGCAAACAATAACCTACAGCAGGACTTTTCAGTGAGGGGAAATTCGGCCGTAAATACTCCGAAGCCACATGTCTCGTTTCCACCACTACGTCTCCTCCCTCAGCTGTAAGAGTGAGACGGAAGTTTTCCGTCCTGAGTAAGGAGGCGTAGTGGTGGAAACGAGACATCTAGCTTCGGAGTAAATACGACCGAATTTCCCCTCACTGAAGACCAGTGACCTACAGCGTGTCTCAAATTCTTGTTGGAAAAATGAGTTTCCTAATTTCCTAAATGAATTATAAATGTTTGGGCTGCTGTACTTACTTTAATCAATTACTTTGAAAGGTTCTGGGTCCATGATCCAGATGTAGAATTTGTTTTCTTTAGAAATTATGTCATATTGCGTCATATAATATGAACGAAAATGGGCGGAAATTTTTAAGTTTTCTGGAAGGTTACTGAGAGTTCTATGCAAAATTTGATTCTCAAAATTTTCGCTTAAATTTCATACGAGTTTCGCATGCAAATTCCATGAAAAATGTAGTCGGGGCATACCTTAGATATCTCTGCGAATTATTGAGAATTTCTTAGAATATTTGTCTTGCATTAATTTCTCGAAAATTTCTGGAAATTTCACAGGAAGAAAGATATACCTCAAACTTTGATGAAACTTTTAGAAATATTTAGGGTGTTTCTCAAAAAATGCATGAGACATTTGCAGGAACCGCTCAAAGAGGAAATGTAAGAATAAAACGTTTCAAATTAAAATTGTTCAACTTTTACCGTTTAAAAAAATTATTTTAACAGGTTATGGGGCTAGGAACCTGGTCATCCTAAAAAGCAAATTTTCCTATAATAAATTTGATCTTATCGTATTCTTTTAGTAGGCCTATTATTATATTATTTTGTATGCAAATATTATCCGTAATACTTATTCATGAACATTTACGAAAATTTTTCGAGAGTTTTTCGGAAAAATTTTATTCCTAAGAATCTCTCGGAAAACCCCCAGGAGATTTCAGAGTTTTGCGGTAAATTTTATTTCTAGAAGTTTGTCAGAATTTGTCTGAGAAACTTTTATGAGATTCATGGAAAGTTTACAGGAGAGTTCCTAGAAAATGTCCAGAAGTTACCTGTTAGTTTTCCGGGGAGTCTTATTGAAATAGTGCCGCAAGAATTTTCAAGGAATTTCCAATGGAGATTACTTGACAAAAGTGTTAGAAAGCCTCCTCGGAGTTTTTCTGCAGATTACTGAGAATTCGCCAGGAATCTCCTGAGAATTTTGTGGGACATTTCATTTCCAGATAATTCCGAGATATATACAATAATTTATCGGAAACTTACATAAAATTCTCGAGAATTCCTTAACAATTTTCTGGGCCTTTAATAAGAATTTTGAGATTTCTATAATATGTCTGAGAATTAATGAGGAACAATATTGCACTTTTTAAACCAACCTTAACTAACCTTTTCATCAATAAATTAAATCAAACAAAACATTCTCATAGATAACGATTCAAAAAGGCAACATTAAAATTTCCTAGACGTATATATTGATGTCCGCAAAATATAAAAAATTGAATTACCTGCAAAAGTTTCTAGCTTGATCTTTACTGCCCCTTTTGCGTGCACTTCTTGCTTTCTAAGATCTAAATACTCTCGATCTCGTGAAAATTTTCCGGATTGTTTTGTAGAGTAATAACCAATTTTAAATTCTTGAGAAGCTTAAAAACTCTACCAAGCAAAAGGAAGGATCGCCGTCAAAAAAGGAATAGCCTCGTAGCAGCGAGGGAGAAAAATTCGAGGGTGGGATATCGGAGAGACATGGGTGAGACGATGGTGAGAGCAGGAAAGACAAGGCAAATAAGAAAGAATGAGAGAGAAGGAAATGGGTAAATACGTGTAGGCATACGTGGCCACTGAAAAGGAAGCAAAAAGCTATCGTCGTTCTCGGGCGGTCGGTCAAATGTTTAAACAAACGAGCAATTATCTTAACTTGATCTGGGATCTCGAGGGTGTTCTCTCCTGGAGCAGTTGCTCTCCTTATTGCACCATCTTCTCTCCTACCTTTCTTTCTCATTTTCCGTCTAGATAGACGAAGAGGAAGAGTCTTCTTCTTCCTCTTCTCTCTTTCTTTTCATCTCCCACCCCTTCCGTTCGTGGAGGATGTGGAGGATTCAGCCGAAGATGTCGTCGGCTTGGACCACGTAAAAAGCCCGAGACATGCATTTCATTTGCTGCTCGTGTTGAGCCTCGTTTCTCTTTATGTCCACTCGTTCTCCCGTGAGTCGCATGCTTTGGAATACAAATACAAATACAAACACAGGCTCGTCGTCAGGATGAGGAGGAGAATCACACGGAGTGAGGATCTAATCGTGTCGTACTGATCACACTACTTGAGACTTTTGACAGGTATATGAGAATCTAACCGGTTCGGGTAGATGAGAATTGATAAACGTTGTCACGTGATTGGTATCTTTCATCGAGATTTCGTGTAATTCTTTTTGGACCCTGATGAGTTTGATCCCCAGTCTAGGAGATATGAATGTGACAACATTTAATCTTTCAATATTCAGAAGTATTTGAACTTCCATTATGTTTAGGATTCCATTTAAAGTTCCATTATAATTCAGAAGAACTTGGTAAGTTCATATGAAATAGGTTAATTTGCGATGGCCAGCGGCCTGGGCCCGCAACCTATTAAATCAAACTTTCAGGAGGTTCTCAAAATTTTGATGCTTAATTTCCAGCGAATTCTTGAGAAACTTATAGGGGTAAGAAGTCCCTGCAGGATGAGAGTGTTTAAAGAATAATAATTCTATTTTAATCGGGCAAGAACCGGATGAACATCATCGACTGCGAAATAGATTGGCTAGATTTTCTTTTTTCTCTTCTTCTCGTGGTGCAGATAATTTAAACTAAGTGCAGGTAATATCGTAAGTGAAGGTTGCTGAAGAAGAGGACGGTCATTCATTATTCTGTAGCGCAAAGAGACGCAACTGTAATTAACTTTGCTCAAGGTAGATGGAACGATAAACTAGCTTGGAAATCGAATTCGCACACTTTGTTCATAAAAGGATTATCAAGAGCGCAGGGGACGGTACTTTGATCCATTACCGCCTTAGAAATGTGAGAATCGTATATCAGAGTCTCAAGGAGAGGTGACTGCTTAAATTATTTGCGGAAAATATACACAGGGTTTAACTCAGTGCGTCATGCACTGATCGAGAAGTAGCATTTAACAAATGATTCATTTTCTAAAAGAATTTCCGGAAAATTTTCAGGAATCTCTTAGAAATAACATTTCCCAGGAGTTTACCAAGAAATGCTATAAAAATTATCAGATATATTTTTCAAGAAAAGTTCTCAGGGACAACTTGGAAAACCTCTCTGGAAATAAATTCGCTTAAGTTTCTTGGACATTCCCATGTGGAAAAGTTAATTGGGACCAGACTGGGCTCCAACCAGGTTGTCTAATTAAAAATTGGGCATCCCAATTACTGTCCAACTGGGCTACTGTCTAGGTTGTAAAGATCAGCCCAACGAATTCCCAGATTGAGGTAAATAGGTGGGCTTTAGTTGGGCAGCCCACTTTATGCCCATTTAATAAAAGAAGGTACAATTATTGAATTCATTTTTTTCAATTTGATACCTCTTAATGATTTAAGAATTTTTAGCATCCTGTTATTCCTTTTGTGTATGCCCTAAGTAAGCCCAAGCAAGAAATCAAACACTGATGGCTTTATTAGCATAAGTTTTGATAATTAAGAAGTCGGAATGATTGGAAAAGTTTCAGGATTCGGGTGAAATTGTATCCAATTACTCATATATTTAAAATAATCTGTCAATTAATTTCACTTTTCGTTATATGGGCTAATCAGTTGGGGCCCAATCGGCGCTCAAGTATAAGTTGGACTAAGTTGGGCCAATTTCCACATGGGGTTCTTGGGAAATTTCAGGAAATTTTCCCAGAAAATTCTTCAAGAATTCCGTGAAAGAGCCTGAGAAACTTTTTGCATTTTACCGGAAAATTCTTTCATATTTGGAGGAAATTATATGAAATTATAATGAAAGCATACTAATAAATTCCTGGTATATTTTTAGAAATCTCTAAGAAATAACGTTCTCCGTGAAATTCACAGAAAATTGGAAATTCCAAAAAAGCTCTAATTTAGATCTAAGCTTCTAAGAATCGTTATAAAGAGAAGTAGAACAAAATAAAGTAAATGTAATATAAATATTTAAATAATATAAGTTATATAACTAGAATAATTTTCGAAAGATTTTTAACATTCCGACAACAGACCTCATCGTTTGTAACAGACACTTCACGGGGGTGGTTTTCCTTCGTCAGAATAGCGGCGGTTGGCTGGCTCCTGATGGTTTTGCAGACGACATCGGTAGGCACATAATGTGTGCATTTGTATGTGTCCAACGACAATGTTCAATGTTCACCCTCTGATGTCACGTCGCTTCCCCTTCGCAATGTAATACCAGCATTCGCAACAGAGGGCAGCAAGACACTGAAAGAAACACCAGAACACAATCATTAGAATAGTGACATTAATGAATGACTCACATCTTTTCCTCACAGAATGAAAGAATAGGGTACTGTCAAACGGGGTAATTTCGGACATGTATGGAAAATTCGGACATTCCTAAATCGATAGTTTGAATTACCTAAGGGGGTTTTAACTAGAATCTAGAACCAGTTAAGGCTTTACCGAAGCTTTAACTGGTTCCACATTCTGCTAAAAACTCCCTTGAGTGATATAAACTATCAATTTAGGAATTTACGAATTTACCCCACTGGTCCGAAATCACCCCGTTTGATAGTAATAAGAAATAGTATTCAATAAAAGATAGATCCGGCTTCAAAAAGGAAGACCAAGATCCTCTCGCTAGGAGTCCAGCACTACTGAACCGTAGTTTGAAAATTTAGATTATAGCCATAGTAAACACAACTCTTTAGAAGTTTTGGAATAAATCTACAAAGCAAAAAATTTCTTTATTGACAACTAGAGAAAAACATAATATTCAAAAAAAATAGTTTCAAATTTTGCTTTAAAACCATTTTTTTAAGAGTTTTTATTCGTCTTAAAGTTTTAAAAACGACTGTACTCTTCGTAGATAAATTGGAAAAACTAAAACTTTTATATTTGCTATCGTAAAAACAAGAATATTTAAATCAGAGTTGAAATAAGGCTGTACTATTGGAGAGAATCAAACAGTGTTCTCTGGATGGGGCTATTGAACTTAATCAGTTGAACCACATGCAACATATTATTCTTATTACGATAGAAAGATTCGTTTTGTAATTCATGTTTATAAAAATTAGAAAAAGTGAAATTTGTTTTTGATGTTATTTCTTCTCTCGAGCTTTGTGAGATAGAAAAAGATATAATACGTCTAACAAGTTTTCGCGCTATATTTCGACGGGAAGATTTAGCGGTCCTGCTACTCGGCATAGTTATCGTGTCCAACCGAATGAATTAGCAACATAAGTCTTTCTATCTTTCTTCTTTTATCTGAACTTTTCTCTCTTTCTCTCCCTCGACTTGTGACCTTCCTTCTCGACATCCGGGTCTTTTCCACGCGTAACCACAGCTTCGCGACGTATCGGGGGTGGGAAAGGGGTGATAGATGACGCGAAAGGCGCCTCGGAGGGACGCCTAGCATCTTCCATCCCTTTGAAAACGGTTGAGGGCTCGGATGGCCCAGCCACCCTCTCCAAGAAGATACGTTCAGCTAGGAACTCACGCGTGAACTCGTCTTTTTGTTCAGTATCTACATTCTATATTCTTGCTTTCGGTGCGGTTGAAAATAAATTTTATTCTTACCCAAAGTTTGCTTATGAGTTTATTTTTTAGTTATTATTGGCAGGAATGTTTTTGAAAATTAGCCCTCAATTGTGCGATTTTATTAGTTGTATATTTGTGTATGCAAATACGTTCAGAAGCTACTGATAGTAACCAAAATTTTCAGCATGAGCAGTTGTATTAACAGAGTGTCACCTTACTTCTAGCAATTCTGGTATACTTGATTTTTTAATATCAAATTGAGTCTTTGTTGAATATGAATATCTAATTCCGTGTACCTAAAGAAATATTTATATTATGAATTATAAGTGGCTTCGAGAGATATTCATTTATTAACAGAAATTTGAGACAACAGTTCACTATTTATAATACCATATTGTCATTAATTTCCAAAATTATATTTGTTAAGAACTGTTGACAAAAATCTTCAGTAATAATTCATGCATTTTTCATGGCTTTTCAATGAATTTGATATTTGATAACTGTACGCGTAATAATATGAATTCCCTAGGAATTATACAGAGATATTGTATGTATATACACTTCCACTAATAAAGTCAATCCAACTTTCACTGATATATGGCAATATACATTATAAACCTTCAAATAAATTTTGCAGTCTGATATAATTCCCTGTTACTCTTGTATACCGTGCAGCTGTGGCAACCGTTAGAACGTTGGGACGCAGCACTAGGCCTATAAATGCAGTCTTCGCCCCAGGAAGGGAACGAGATCCAACATGGAATATCAGGTTGGATATGGATGTCAGCAAAGTAAGGTGTGAAATGGGTCGACTAACTCAATATAAGAAAGGAAATCGAACCAGAAAGCTGATATACCATGTTGCTAAAATCATCCACCCTCGAACATGATGCACAATTTCTGGTACAAGTACCTGACTAGTGTGCATCCTGCGTTGGCAATATGTTTTCAGAAGATCATCGAACACCCAGATCTGATGCCAGGCTTTATGCTGCAGGGTACAAGAATCAAGTAGTTTGATCATGGACAACCAAGGATAACTAGATCAATACACATTACGACGGGTATATTCCAAGGAGACTCCTTCAGTGCATTATGGTTCTGTTTAGCGTTGAACCCACTGAGCCAAACACTAAATAGCATGTCTCATGGCTTCCGAGTACATGATAACGAGGATGGTCATCAATTGACCCATCTTCTATACATGAATGACCTAAAGCTATACGCTAGTTCGGACAAGAAACTGTAGCAAGTAATCGATGTCACAAAGCAGTTTTCAAATGATATCCACATGGAGTTTGGACTAGATAAATGCAGAACAGTGCATTCAACCAGAGGAAAATTAGGGACCGTAGAACAAGAGAACGATTTTGAGAATGACATCGAGGCAATGGCTGAGGGCGAGTCATATAAATACCTGGGTATTCTCGAATCCAAGGGTATTCAGCATACGATAGTTAAGAAAAGCCTAACGACTGCCTTCACTAAAAGACTCAGATTGGTTCTGGAGAATTCTCTTAACTTGACAAACGAAATCAGAGTAATCAACACCTATGCCATCCCTGTCCGCACGTACTCCTTGTGGCTCATCAAATGGTCGAACACCAACCTTGAACGATTAAATAGAATCATCCGCGTAGAAATGACGAAACACCGAATGCACCACAGTAATTCGGCGATTTAAGGGTAGTTCTACGACGACATAGAGGAGGTAGGGGCAATGTAGATGTCATGAAACTGTGTGAGTCACAAGTTATACAGTTGCGAAATTATTTTAACATTAAGCGAGATGTTCCGCTTCATAACACGATCTGTAAAGCGGATCTTGACTACACGCGCTTGAATTTGTCCTCGGGAGAGGCCTTGAATATCAGGGCAGAAACCATAAAGGAATTAGAAACGAAATGGAGACAGAAAGCCATCTACAGCGAAGAAGCCAAAACGTTAAATCAGTATGTAGTGGATAGTGAGGCATCCAATATTTGGCTGAGAAAGGGCGTCCTGTATCCAGATACGGAAGGATTCATCATTTCGATCCAGAACCAGGAATTATCGCAAACACCCGTTACATCAACACGTGGTTGACCGGTGCCGATTATCTGGAGATAACAACGAACCCATCGAGCACATTATTGATGGTTGTCGCGTAACGGCTTGAAGAGAATATACGCACAAGCATAATGATGTGGCGGGCATTATACATTAACAACTTGCCCTAAACCTAGTACTCTTAACAGAATGGATACCTTCCTATAGATACATTCCAATGCACGTTTTAGAAAACGAAGATTACATCTTATATTGGGATGTTACTATCCAGACTGATCATTACACCGGAGCCAATCGACCCGACATCGCATCTAAGGCGAGAAAAAAAAGGTGGAAGAGTCTACATCAGTGACATTGCTTGTCCACTTAACCGAGATTTGCAGGCAACCTATACAACCAAGAATATGAAACATGAATCTATTCATCCAATTGTGATTTCGGCTACAGGCAATGTGCACGCAAGATGCACTGAACATCTTGAACATTAAGGAGTCTGCAGGGTACTGGCAGCAGCTCACAAAGTAGTTTTATTGAACACCTGTCGCATTGTGAGAAATTTTCTAGACCATCAGGAAGCAAGTGACTAAAAACCTGTGGAGTGGCAGATGGTAGCTTTAAGAAGGCATCATAGGCGACTGTTGTCACCTCCAACGCTCGTGGTCGCTGTGTATGGATAAGAGCTATAAAATACAAACTCCAAACTACGCGTATATCAGCGCAGAAGATTTCAGACATCGTATTATATTAACTTCTAACATCCTTATTTCATCATTTACTTGACCTCGTCCGTGGCTATAATAAGAAACCAGATTCACCCGAGAACAAGATTAAAAAAAAAGAAAGAGCCTCGGTGGTTCAGTTGGTTAGACGCTCGGACTTCACCTTAGAGATCCGAGGTTCGATCCCTGAATCAGTACCTCTTGAAATTTTTCTAGGTACCTTTACGGAGGTTCCAGTGGTTCGGATCCAACCTTAAGCTGTAGGTCCCCCCATCATACACTGGACTGCAACCCAGTCCGTGAATAATGGGGTAAAAACCCGGCTTTGCCCAATATGTTAAGGCACACGCATTTGATTGCATTACAATAATGAGTCCGTGACTGATAATATATACCGGGACAGCCTAACCCATAATATTTCAAAAAATTTTTAAATCCAACTCTAACCAAAAATGCCTCCGACATATAGGGTTGTAAGCATCTTAAGCCTGAGACATTAATTTATAATTGAAATTTTTCATAATATGGTGTAGGAATGTGGCAATAGGACCGAACCGAGGCGACGACCAAGCAATGGCTCCAGACAAACACGAGAACATCGATTTAAATGGTCGGATCAACTCAGGAGGGACATCCTTACCTGTGGGCAAAGAAGCCAACCAGAGCGAAGAGGATTCATGCAGATGTTACGTGACCGTTGGGTCAATATGCACCCGGCATATGCTCATCAAAGGCCTCAAAATTTAAGAGATCAGATATAATTTTTGCGAAAAAACTGATATGAAGCTCTTTATCAACAAGAAGAAGAGTAACATCCTCCAGCGAACATTCCACTCATTCCAGCAAGACCATCTTCGCAGATAGCCTATAATGCCCAGTGTTACCAGATCGCGCGATTAATCGCAAATTGGGCTACTTCAGAGGCTCTGTGCGCGACTAAAATCGGTGATTTGCGACGAGTCGCAATTTGGGCTACTTAAGTGCGAGATACCCGCGAATTTGGCTATTTTGGCCGCTCACTGTGAGGATTGAGTTTCACGTCATTTCCCGGTTAATGGTTGGCACTTCTGCCTGCCGGCTATCCATGCGATCGCAGCCGCCAACGCCAGCTCCTGCACTATGATTGGTCGAGTCGTTAACGCCAACAGCAATCGCAATGACAACGTCGGCGAGAACCGCGCGAGTGGGCGTGTGATACGGCCATTACACTGTCAAGCATGCCTTCTATCCATGAGGTACCGAGGTAAAAAGACAGCGTCACAACGTAGCTGGTTCTCAAACCACACATTTCTGTGCTTTATATCCCCTTTCCTTGGAACGGAATTGTGAAAGTCGCTACTTTGGGCTACTTCAGGCCGAAAGTGCGCGATTTTAGGCTATTCAAGCGTGCGGGGTTTTCATGCGACTTGGGCGCACCCAAGCTGCGACTCGCTTAAGCAGGGATCTGGCAACACTGATAATTCCAACATGAAAAGTAGGAAATCTATCCACCAAAAAGTCTTCCTCATTATGGACAATTTAGCTGAAGCTAATACTGCTCTCCCCAATCCGCTCCTCAGCTATGTTAATCTCTGGAATCTGAACTGTGTAGTTTACGAGAAGGCGGTCTTCCTTCTGAGCGACAATAGACTTAACGATACTTCAGTACGTCTCAGTAAGACTCGTGAGCGTATTGCACAGCTTCAGTCCAAAATTGAAACGGCGAGACAGCATGCATCAAATATTCAGTGCGTGATTAGCTACATAAAATCAAATGAAGAATTCACTCCAAAAGTTCGGGCACTTGCTCGAAATTTAAAGAAAACAAATCATACGCTGAACAAGTGTAAACTGTTGACCATCAAGCAGTACTAGACTCAACAAATAAGATCTCTTTCAACAGCGAAATAACGCCTTGAACGGCGAGTAAAGTGGGTTCAGGAAAATTCCGCCTTTTCTACTCATCCTTCCCGTCTGTTCAATAAAACGTCATGTACCGTTCAAAATCAGCCTAGTCGAGAAGAGATTCAAGTCTTCTGGGAGCAAATATATGGAGATAATTATCAGCTAAATGAAGACGCTTCAGACATATCACTTTTTCGTAACTTTTGCCAAAGGCAAAGGTTACAAGGTTCCGAGGAAGAGTGTCCACTAATTACTACTGAAGAAGTGAAGGAAGTTATCGCTAGAACTAAGAACTTTTCGTCGCCAGGGCCAGATAAAATCAACAACTTTCGGTGGAAGAAGTTTACTTCTACGCACCAACATCTAGCTCTTATATTTACTACTTTCTTAAACGGAGAAAAATCCGTCCTGCAGTGGCTAGTGGAAAGGCGCACAATATTTATCCCTAAGGCCGGAGATTTGTCAGGTCCAAAGAACTATAGGCCCATAGCTTGTTTAAACACCAGCTACAAGCTATTCACTGGCACCCTCGAAGAGATGATATTAACATCTATCGAGCCGGTATAGAGTGCAATAGTTGAACAGCGTGGATGCGAAAAGGGCTGGCAGGTTACAGGGAGAACCTGTTAAGAGACAGGTGTATTTCCCAGGACTCGATCAGGTATCAACGCAATCTGTCCATCGCTTGGATTGACTACCGTAAGGCATTCGATAACACGAACCATGAGCTACTTATTAAGCTCCTTGAGTGCCTGAAGGTGCATCCAAAAATAGTGAGATGCATAAAAGAGCTTATGCTCTTGTGGCGAACAAGATTTATCATAACATCTGACAAAAGATAAGTGACTACAAGATATATCACATATAAGAGGGGGTCTTTCAAGGAGACTCTCTAAGTCCGAAATTTGTCTGCATCTCCCTCTTGCCTCTATCTATCATGCTCTGAGGCGAAAGCTCTGGATAACTATGTGGCCCGTGAACAGAAGAGAATATAAGGTCAACCACCTTCTATACATGGGCGACCTTAAACTGTTTGCTTCCTTAAAAAAGAACCTTAACATCCTTGCGGAGGCGAAAAATATGTACTTCGAAGCGATTGGCATGAGCTTTGGATTGGACAAGTGTGTCTGCGTCCACCTACACCAAGGAAGACTAGAGACTTCATCATCGCGTGACGATCAGGATGTTCAACTCATAGGCGGAATTACCATTCAACATCTTGGTATTGGAGAAACATATACATATCTTAGAATACCGCAAGCGGAAACCCAAAATGTGCGTGTTTCAAAGACGGCCCTTTGAAAAAGGTATCGTAAAATTCTAAGAAAAATGTGGGCTTCCGAATTATCTGGAAAGAATGAGATCCAGGCGATCAATATGCTGGCCGTTCCTATACTGATCTACACGTTCGGTGCAGTAAAATGGAACGTCGATGAGTTGAGGCAACTTGACTGTAGCACACGCAAGATGATGGCAATCCACTGAAGTCATGATTCTGGCTACAGCCTGCTCAGTTCTAAATAGCACAGATTCCCTTATGCGACTCGTACATCAACGTGAAGTTGTCAATGCTGCGGCGTTTCTATACCGTGCCGCAGATAGAGCCGCAGAGGAGTTTTGCCTCCCATTTGATTCCAGCGACACTACACATGGCCTAGCATCACTAACACCTTTGGTGCTCAAAAGTCATGTACAGGTAGGTAGCAGAACGCATGCTTCTGCTAAGAGAACATGCTAAAAAGCCCTTTCATGATAAATTCTACGGCATTATACGTAGAGAAGAGTTCTCGATGGGCCTGTCCAACATGTTTCTCATGTCTGCTGGATTGGGATCGGAGACTAAAGGATTCCTTTTTGCTTGTCGAAACGGTGTTATAGACATCTTAGTTTACTGTGAGCGCATAATTAATGTATCCGTAGGCGATACGAACTGCCGAGCGTGCAAGCAAAAGCCAGAAACACTTGGACATGTTCTCAGTGGATGCTCAAAGTATGCTCACTACGGGTACATAGAGAGACACATTGCGGTTCTAAAAGTGTTATATTATCATCTTCGGCACTTCTATGGTGTTGATCTATTGCCCGTATTGCCATACGCCCAGGGGACCCTGGAGTCCGTTGTAGAGAATGATCAGTGTAAGATCTACTAGAATTTCTCATTCTCAACCACTCAATGGAACGATGCTACGAAGCCTGATATTGTCCTCCAAGATCTGAAAAACAAGATCATTTACGTGATTGAATTCTTGGCATCAACCGCTGGTAATATCACGGCAAATGAGGAAGAAAAATGGGCTAAATATCAAGCACTTATTTTCGAGCTGAGCTGGCTGTACCAAGGCTACTAAGTCCATCTTGTAGTTCTCATAATCGGCTGTCTTGGAGGTATGAAAGGTTGATTTATTAGCCAACTGAAAAATATTTCGGCCTGCCAGCGTCTTGCTTGCATCGTGAACCGGATGCAAAAGGCTGTTCCTCTGGGATCACTTCATCTGGTCCGTCAACACTGTTCCTCATAACATTCTACGAAGATTGGTAGCTCTAAAAATGTATCCAGAAGGTGAAACCTTCATCTCCAACTGTGCCGTCTACCGCGTAAGGTCATCCGCGGCTAGAGACCTGACTCCAAGGAACAGTATTGCCCGATGTTATCTCGCGTAAATTTCCCGCTTTCGCTTACATTCTAGGACAGAAGGAGCAGGAGCGGATGACGTACAAGTTCCACTCGCGTCGGGATTGGTTGCGTTAAGGAACCATGATCGTAGCTTCCGGAGGCTACAGCTTCTCATATTAATAATAGCTCTATATAATAATAATAAGATCCTATAGTTTCATGAAGCAATTAACAGGTTTCCACGATCGAATTAGTATATATTGCGACTAATCAGGGCGACGCGAACTGTGTATAGTGTGTGTCCACACCTTGAGCTAGACTAGGTGTGGAAATCAACATCTGACAGGGAATAATTCCACTAATATACCGCTCCACCCACCCCCTTTTGGCGTCGCCCCACTCTCCATAGTCATCGCAGAACTTCACACATGACAAAGTTTTATTCCACCGGCCCTGCGACTAATCGAATAATAATTAATTTTGTACTAACCATTATTGGCTCACTTTTTTGTAATTATATTAGTGAAATTTCGCTAGCAAGTCAAAATATTCCACTAATTTGGATTTAGAGCGTATAAGAGTCTTATTTCTCACGTAAGGGTATATTGAAAGATATAGTAAATGATGCTTAATGATAAATCAATTTATTTTTTTGGTTCAGTAGTACATTTGTCAAAATAATTTACATGAATATATGACGAATAAGCTTAGAATCATACACTCAAAGTTAAGTTAAATTCAAATTTTAAAAACTTGTTTCGACTTAATACAAAGTAAAAGTTGGTTCATATTACAAATAATGGAGGATGTTGAAAACAAAAGATTCAGGCCTAAGAACAAATAAGTAGAACATAAATGTTAGTAAGTGTAAGTTCCAGTTTCGAGCTGTCTGAAAATAACCGCCATTTTTCTGCAAAATTCTGGAAAATAATCGAAATTATCAAAAGCATGTTGAGAATTACGTTCCTCAAACAAATCGATTACATTGCTCTTAATCGGATCAATTCGTCATGAAGTAGGTACCTTACCATTTTTGAAGGGAAGATTACGAATCTGATAATAGAATTGCAGAGTTCAAAATGTGGGAACCAATATGATGGACTAGAAGAATATTAATTCAGCACGCAAACTTGCGTTGCCTTAATTAATATAAACAATTTCCTTCTTGAAGTATTCCTTAATTCTGGCGAAACCGCGTTTATAGTTAAAATTAGAGTCACGAAAGAGCACTTGGCGACAATTGTTTCAATTTTCATTATTTTTTTATTTTTCTCCACATATTTTGTTCATAACTTGTTTTTGGTTCTTTGCATATGCTCGATATCAATCAATCGGGCTCATTGGGTATAATCTTCATAGTTGCATTTAGAGCGGATTATCATTGAAAGCAAGGTATACTTCGACAAATAAAATGTTTAATTTAATAAAATAAAAAAAACTCTATACTTCAATTTGGCACATTAGAAACTATAGTGGGTTTAAGAAACTATAATAAAAAAAAGTTAGCTGAGTTAATTGAAATTTTTAAAAATTGCATGTATTTGCATGGTGAATTGTTGTTCCAGTTTGCCATATTGGTTCCCGAATTTTGCAGTTTTATAATTCTGTAATTAAATTCATAATCTTCGAATTCAAAAATGGTAAGGTACCTAGTTTACAACAAGTTATTTCGACCAAAGACTATGTAATCGATTTGTTTAAGAAACATGAACTTCAATATACTTTTAGGAATTTCGACTATTTCCCAGGCTTTGATTCTAGTATCCTTTCATGGCTAAGAATGGTTCTTTTTCAGCACCCTTCTTTCTTTTTAGCAAAAAAACACTATATTTGATTTCAATAAAAGTTTGTTTAACTTATAGTTACAGAAAGCTTTTAAAATGGCCACAATAACAATAACACAAAACTCTTAAGGAGCAGTTCAAAAAATTCGCAACTTTTTTTTGTTGTTGACAATTTTGCCTTTCGCCCTCTACCCTACATAGCGCTTTTTCTATATTAAGTGTATGTAACTCTAACATTTACGTAACTCTCGAAGTAAGCCTCTCCCTAAAGGCGTGAAATAACTTTTTTCTTGTCTAGATTTTCATTGAAGTTTAGAGCATAATGCTCTTTTTCGCCTTTTTTAATTTTCAAAACAAGAGCCAATTGTGAATCACGACCAACTTCGTGTAAAAAAACTATTTCATCACCTGAATATATTGCACGCAGAATAAAATCTTCGTCTATTATAGCAACGATTACACCTGTCTCCAAGGTTTCTAGTACCATAAGAGGGTCGGTTGCTTTGGTTATCATTATTTTTTGGTCATTCTTTGGTCCTGTCATGTAGTGAAAACCCTTACCAGGTAGTTTCTTAGTGGCAGGCTTGAGTTCTTGTTCATTGAACTGTGAACTTAGTTCTGTAAGAAGAGAAGAAAATAGATTAATTGTATTACTTCAAATATTAGAATGAAAGAATAGATAAACGCAATATATGTACTTTACTTTCCTATACATAAGATGTGTATTAAAATCAAACTTAGGTCAAGTATAGTCCTATTCGATAGTTGTTGACAGAAATAAATAAATCCCTCCCCAGTACTGTTTCTATATGCTTTGACATACCCACTCTGCTGTTACTAAGCATTCCAAAAAAATTAATATAAAAAATCAAGGTAACTAGCAGCTTAGATTTTTGTCAAACTTTAAGGGAAAAAACTTCGTTTGCTTTTTCTGTAAGTGCTATAAGGTCGAGAACAGATTTATAGTGTTCATTTACGTTAATCGAATTTAAGAGGTTTTCAAGGTTATATCACCTGTTTTGCCGTCTTGACTATTCTTTTAGGAAAATAAGAGTTCAATGTTCCCGTCACTATACCCAATATCGCTGACGTTCATACGTTGATGTTTTCCACGCATATTTTCACCATTGAAAAATACAATTGCAAAGTCACTTTCGAGTGTCAAATTTCTTAAGGAAAAATCCCGAGCTTGTTTTCTAATATAATGCCAATTTTAGAAACATGTCCTTCTTTGATAAAAAAATCAAATTTATATTTGAACTTTATTTTTCTCCAAACATAAAATTTACCTACTTCCGGGATATGAGTATCATTACATTAGATAAAGCGTTATACATATTATAGTCTGATTTCCCGTTGAAACTCAAATATCGTTGATTTTCACCTTTTTTTTCGCAAAAGCGCGAATATTTCCTAAGCTGCGATCAACAAAGTTTGCTCTTTCCTTGCGGAACGTCAGATATAATAATATGATATATATTATATTATTATATTTATGTCGTGAATAAAAATACGATTTTGTGACTTTGAAAAACTCTTTAAGGAAGATACCTAAGCTTTCTTTTAGGACAAACAGTGTCAATCTGAAAAAAAAGTAATATTAACCCCTGATTTTGCAAGATCAAACTTCGTGTTTCTTCGAATGCCCATGGTCAGTAGAAATGGGGTAAAAAAACTAGAAAAATTGTAGTACAAAATTTGTTGATCGATTTTTAATTTGAGGTCCCATATTAAAAAGTACACGACCATTTTCTTTACATGGAAGAACATATGCAAAAATGAACATAACTTTATATGACTTCGCTTAAATGTTCTGTTCACCGAAAACCCAAACCCTTTTTTAAAATTGAAAAATTGGGAAGTTTTTAAAATGCCTTTTTTTGCGAGTGGTTCTAAATGACGATTTTCGAATGGCACGACGCACACTAGCCAAAGTTATATCTTTTTACTCAAAAAATTTTTCCAAACCCAAACTCAAATTTCTTTCTTTTCTTTTATTGATTTTTTGCCTTTTTATTCTCTCAATGACTCTTGAATGCATATATTAAATTTTCTCTTCATTATCTTATTAATTTTCATTCACTCATTTATAAGGTAAATAATAAGTTTCTCCTCCTTTTTTCACATTATACTTTAAGATTATTGAGTGAACAGATACAACTTAGGCCAGTATGCGTATTCGGATTCGCGAATAGTTTTTTAATCACTCTAATTTGCATGTAATATAATCTAATGAAATTGACCACGGACTTAGCACCGTTTAAATTTCCCTGGTATTATAAATATAGTTGATAAGTCGTTAAGAAAATCATACAGAATTCATATTTGTGTTTATATAAATTGAAATACCATTGATCAACAGAAAAAAGGAACCTTTTTAGTACTACTACAACATTTTTCAATTGTTATAATTTTTAAGATTGAATATTTTAGTAGACTTAATTTAATTTTGTTCAAATTCTTTCAAGTTCTAAAATATTTGCATACAATCAAATAAAGAAATTTAGGACAAAAACTTGCAAAACCTGAATTTTCCACTGGAATAGGTTTATAATAGCGAGAAAGTATGTTTTTTAAAGGAACCTCCAGTTTGTCACAAAGGGCACTTAGACCGATTCGATTTTCCAGCTTGAATTAATTCTTTTTCATTTCCAAGCGTAAACATTGTTATCGAGGTCCTTTTATTCCAATATATTTATAAATATTCTTCCTAACGTTTCTTTAGTTTCAAGTAGAGGAACTCACTGTAACTTTTCCAGTCCTTATTCCTCACAAAAGTTTTAAAGATTGCTGATTTTCAATCAAATTCCAACATTTTTTCAACAAATAACAATGAAACAAATTTAATTTATGTTCCAAGAATAGTCTTTTTTCATACTATTTCGATCCGATATGATATACTATATTGTGTGCTATTATATTATTGTACTTACCAATCGAATTGAAGAAAACCGCCAAAGTTAACAGCAGCGTAACAACAAAGATTTTCATTTTCTGTAAAAGGATACATGATTAATGGAGGCTTCAAGAATTTTGTGTATACTGTAACTAGAAAGTATCCTGTGTTTTCGGCAAAGTATATAAACAGCCATTAGCTCATTCGAAATTCTAAATCACTTTTTATTTTTTATTTTTCACTTCTATACACATCAAGATATATTAAATCTTTATAATATTAATATATCTTATATTATTTATATATTATCATCATTAAAAATTTTAAATCACGCACCTTTACGTATTTTAAACTTTTTTCTGAGAGCGCTTTCGTCTTAATGACAATTTTTCAGTGCATATATATACTAGTCGCTATCTCATCCGGCGCGGCGTTCTAAATTATTGAGCACTTTTACCAGTTTTCAAAGTCATGAGAAAAACCATTTCGTTTGTTTGAGAAAAAATATTGTGACCTCCACCTAAATTAAGGTACTTCCAAGTCATTGCTTGAAAGCGAAAAAATGAAAACATTTTTAACAATTCATCTAATTTAGCTTACCTTATTCACGATACAAATGACCCCTTTAATGAACTATGTGTCACAACAGCGTAGAACGCACCTGACACATGATTCCGAATAAAAAACCTCCTGGTGTTCATGTTTTTCACAAACATATAAATAACAAAAATATGTAAGTTTAAAAGTCTCTTAAACAAAAATGTAAGAAATTAATAAATGATTAAATAATTCACAAAAAATGGAAGAACTTTGTAAATAATGAAACTGTAAAATCTTAAATTTTGATGATACCATAACAAAAGCGAATGTAATGGAAAAAAACTTTTCAAACAATTAGCCATGCGAAAATAAATGAATACATTACAAAGTGAAATTAAAACAAAAGATTAACAATCGACTAAGTCAAAGTACCCCTCACCAAATGTACATAAAATGGCTTTTTCTTAAAATGCTAATTACAGCTTTGTTGTGGTGATTTAAAACTTCCAAATCAATAATTTAAAGAAACATTATCAGAAAAATGGCCAACTTTTGCTCAAAGAATTGCTAAAATTCCAATATTTGCATGTATATTAATAGAACAAAATCGTCTCTTATTGAAATGTTATCATTCTCAAAACGTTTTTCTTAAATTTTTCTAAATGCCTAATATTTTTTAGATCAAACACATCGAAACGAAAACTTTGTATACATTAAGTTGGCAGATTTACGATTTTGTGTATGCAGGATGTTTAGAGGTAGTTTTAACACCCCCTAAACATTCAAGCGAAGAAACATTACCTAACAACCAAAATCACAGAAGATTACTTAAATACAAAATTGATGTCGGAAATCAATTAACATTGAACTTGGAAAACATATCCTAGCAAGTAAACTGTTTCAATTATTTGTAAGGGTTGTTTTGACATCTCTTAAACATTCAAACGATGAAATTGAGGTTTCCCAAAAAGCAAAAGCACGGCAGGTTTCTAGATTATACTGTTTTTGACTATTCAAATTTGAAGAATATCTTTTAATAGGACAAGTCGTTGAATTTATTTTAAGTATTATTTCAACATCTCTTAAAGATCGAAGCAAGAAAACTGACATTTCCTAACAACCAAATTATTGATTTTCTCACGTTAAGGGTCGGTCAAGTATTGCGTAACATAATTTCCTGCGAATTTGAACAATTCTTCTACATAATCTTGAAACTTTCATGAAAAGTACGAGGATTTTTTATATTTATTTCTGAATAGAAAAATATTCATCTTATATGAATATGGTTTTTTCCACTCTTAAAATTGAAAAAAAAACCCGTTAACTAGAATTTTCATAATATTCAAACAAATTAATTTAATTATGTATATAAATTCAAGTATGAACTTGAAGAATAATGTCCTGAAAAAAGAATTAATTTTTCATGGAAAAAATAAATGGCCTAGAGCGAACAATTGTCTAAAAGCATAGCCTTTGGGAAATATATGATTTTTTTTTTACCCATAAAAGGTGGTTTGAAAAATTGTTTAGGGTCGACTTGGATAAGTGTAATAACGGGGTTAGTATGATAAAAATATAACTTTGAATGTAAAACAAATTAGTTATTAACTTGTTTTGTTACAAAACAACAATTATATCCTTCATTATTCGTGGAAAAAGTAGCTGCTATTAGTTATTGCTTCAATCAATTATTTTTAAGGAAATTGAGACGCCTTCAGAAAATTCCAATTTGTGATTTGTCAACTGTTCTTTTGATTTGAATTTTTCTTACATGAAGCAACTTTTGTTAAATATATTTAGAAATCTAATGAAACGTAAAAGATTATTTACATGAAGAACCATTAATATTTTTAGACGCTCCCATATGTCGAGATTAATGCGTAACTGTTATCTTATCCAAATCTTCACTTAATTTTTAAAGATAAAATAGTATGTTTAATATCGAAAAAACCTAGAAATAGCCAGTCTGCCATTTGAGCTTATCGAGCAATTGCTCTAGATGACCCCCTCCCCTAAAAGCGTCACGTATTTTTTGAAACGGCCCTCTATAATTTTTTCATTTAATTCTGTGAACAAAAATGAAAGAAACTCGATTGTTTTTGTTGTAAAATTTTTGAAACGTCATCTTGAACTTTTGTCACATATGTGTTTTCCTAGTTATGTAACCTATGTTGTGAGTTTCGTGATGAACACTTGTCATGTCTGTTTTTTATTTTTATTTTTCATTGTAAGATACAAAAATATGTCAACAGTTCGAGTTTCGAAATAAAAATGCCAGTGCATAATAATAATTATTAGTAAATAATGTTTCAATATATATACAGAAAACTCATGTTTAAATTCATTTGAAAATCATACAGTTTAAAATAGATAAGTTTTTCAGTATTATTTAACCTTCATACGAAAATAAATTTCTTTTAAATTAATATTTTGATTATTGGCAAAAAAAATGAAATATACATTACGAGAATGAGTGAATGTTTTAGTAACAGGTACGAAAGCAGAATCTTGTAAGATTTGCATATCAGTGTTTTTAAAAAGTACTTATCACACTTACCCGTAATGACAGAAAATTCGAAATCGTTGATACATTACTAACGAAAATTGAGAATATTTCTTCATGCAAGGTTTTAGCGATTTAGAAAGGAGAAGATGAGAAGCATAACGTTCGAAGATAATATTGGCATAATTTGGCCAAAATATATATATTTTTGCATTTTCATCATAAAATCGAGCAATGTGTTATTTCAGGACGTCAGGGCCTTGCGAGTAAATTAATGCTGTCTAACATACAAAATCTAGTATGTGATATTTGCCATAGAAGTAATTTGTCCGTAAACCCATGCCGAAAAATATTCTCTATAGCAAATTTGACTCACTACATTTCACAGTTTTAGGTTTTCAAGTCGAGTTGTGAATCCGAAACTAGATTAGGCCTGATCCAAAAAACCCGAACTGTCGAATTCGGGATATTTTTATTTTTATTTTTCACACCTCTAACTCCAAGACAGACCATGAAATAGTTAATCCGTTAATGCAGACAAATAAAAAAAAAGTGAATTGAGGCCTAGGATGCAATAAGAGCACATATACAATTTTCTCTGTCAAAAACAAAGTACTCTGGACTTCGTCATCGTATTAAGCTATCAAATTTTATTGTGCGCATGTTTTACTCAGGACTCAGAGATTGGACTTCAGAATGTCTTTTGACTGATAAAGTGATCAGAATTCGGAAATGTTTGTTCATAAAAATTTTAAATTGTAGAACTGTGAGCTCAATTCTATATTAACAGAAAAATATATTAATTTTCTTATTTTGTAGTCCAGGCCAATAGACTTAGCAGATCAGTTATTATTGACATGAAAGCGTTTGATAAAAAAGATGAACTTATCTGACCTTTCAATTGTTCAAACAATTTGTATAAATCTGTAAGTTACGAAAACACTAGTTACGCCAATGGATTGAAGAAAAAGTTACATACATATACAGTCGTAATTCAATACTTTTTAAAATTTAATTGAATAATTGAATAATTTTTATCACTAATTTTTTTCTAGCATATATGAATGCCAAAGTTTGATTTATTACTATAGAATTGCTTATTTATACTACATAACAATTCAGGTAAAGACAAAAAATGTCCAATCCATTGACTCATTTTTTTGTATAGAATATAGAATAACGTAATCAGTTTTTCCATAACAATCGTTCCCTAAAATTTTGCCTTATTTAAATTCAATGGTTATTTTAAGTTCTTTGCCGATGTGTGGTAACTCAGCACTAAACAATATCAATGTAATATTATATTTAATAATAATTAATATGATATTTGTATAATTAATAGAATATTTATTCCAAACTAACAATTGAGAACTATCGTATCAAATAATTCCGCATTGCGAATTCAATTACAATGAATCAGATGATGCAAATTTTAAACTAGAATTTTATTATGAAACTCTTTTTTTTTAAAGTTTGAAGAAAATATTTTTCGTGTAATTTCTTTGGTTTCAAATTGATGAACCCAACATCACTTTTTTGGTCTTTTAGTCTTTATAAGCTTCACATATTGCTAATTTTTACTACTTTCACACGTGCCGAAAAGTAAGCAGGAAATCATTGGTATGCACAAAAGGATAATGGTGTGTTCATTTTAAGTCATACTTTGAACATCTTAAGAAAAATATTTGAAGTAAAAAAAATGAAAGTCCCAACATACGCATTTTTATTCATATTTTGATCAAATATACTAAAAACTTACCATTAATTTTGCACCTACAAAAACATATTTGTTCATTTTCACATTTTAAACATTTTTAATATGATGAATTGACAATGCAATTAATTTTGACTCTAAGAACTCGCCCTCGTATATATTCATTGATTTATTATTATTATTATTAGATATATTATAAGATAAACGTCGCAGTAATCGTGATGCCAATTTTCTTGCTTCCACATATTTCATTTGAATGAATGTAATTTCTATTTGCTGTTAATAAATGTTACAAATAATTGGGTATGTCCATTATATATTACTTTAAACATATTTTCTCAACAATACATTCGAATCATAACCAAGTTTCACGATTACTGGGACATTTACATTATTGAAATGTTATCCTCCTCTAAAAGTTTTTGTTAGATTTAGCTAGATGCCTCATATAGTTTTTTTTTGGTATGAATCACCTTGAATTTCATTCAATTCGATGATTCCATTAATTAAATTCCATCTGTACATACGTTAAATGAAATTAGCCGTTTGTTTTAATTATCAAAGTTTCCAGAGTATATTCACCTATGTTTATAGTGGGTTCCTCTTCTGTGAGGGCATCGGCAGTTTAGGAACATACAAAACTTTTAATTCGCGATTCTAGAAGCAAATCTACTACTGCTTGGACTGACGAGGCATGTCACTTCTGTGTTTTCAGTAGATTATGTACAATAAATATTTCAAAAATAATGTTCTTGTTCATTGAGAAATCTTGATTTAATTTTTAGTCACGGTCACTTACAATTAGATTTTTAAATTGTACATACTTTCAAGACAATTTCATCAAGTGGGTTTAAAAGCAGGTTTTCCAAGTTCAAACTTCAAAGCGCCCATCAACTAATTGTTAATCCTAGATAGGGTAAGAGCACTAGTGGTTGGCACTGCGCCAGTTATTGGCACCCTCTCTCATTTTTGTTAAATTTTAAGAAAATGCAAACATTTATCGTATTTTGATGGTATTATTTTAATTCTACCATTATTTCTGCGTGTACCGACATATATAATTCATACAAAATAATGTCAAATTTAGTGATAAAATAATGAATTCACTTCAGTTCTTAGGGTGCCAAGAATTTATCCGGTTTTCTAAAGAAAATTTTTAGCTGACAACATTTTTTAATTTTGTTCAAACAACGTTGTGAACAAGTAAATCTGTTCCAATTTTTGTGAATATTGAAAAGAAATACTTGCAATATAATCAAAATGAGGAATGAACCTCGGCAATAATTTATTTATTAATTTTAGGGGGGTGCCAATGGAAATTAATACAAAAAGTATGGTCTCTAGTCGTTGGCACCCCAGTGCCAATGACCAGACCATGCGATTCGGGAATGATTTCATTCATTGGCACCCCTGCCTCGCCGGAAAAAAGTGAGGTTATGTAATCTCAAGACCTTGTGTTGACATCAGCCTCCTGTCTCCGAAAGTTGAAAATGGCCCATGTGTTGAAAACGGCCATGCGGCGGCGCTAGTAGTAACTTTGTTCGACTTGTTTTGACGGTTATTTATGGGTTTCGTCATTTAGAGCCGTTACAAACTTTTAAAAATGTAACAATAAAACGGTTTTTTATGGAATTATTATAAAAATGGTTCGGTGAAGTTTTTTATTAGTGGTTTTATGTTTGTTTATCGCATTAATTATGCCGATGTGTATTGCTCCGGGTTGCAAATCTGGTTACAAAACTGAACTCCGAGAGCTCGAAGATCCCGAATATGAAAAAATTCATTTTTTCGTCGTTCCTATTATATAACTTTTATTGAAATAACTATTATAGCTTTATGGCAAAAAGCTTAAATTCGGAAAAATTTCATCGTGAAAGCTGGCCCCAGTTCGTTTACAGTAAACGTTTTTTAAAGGAAGACATTCTCTACGAGAAAATCCTAAAAGGTCCCGATGGCACTATTTTGGGAAAGGTCAGTAATTATATATTTACTAAAAAATTTAAATGACAGTTTGAAGATAAAACGAAAATAAATTCTTTTTTATTCAATAAACTATTTATTTATTTTTGTAATTATATTTTGTTTCATTCCTTCATATTTTTCGTAATTTTTTAGTAGTAATTAATTTCTTTGCGAAATATTTCATAATATTTGTAAAATTATTGAAACCTTTGTGAAATCATTGAAATCTTTGTGCACACTTTGAAATCTATCTGAAAATTTTGTGAAATAACTGAAATCTTTTAAATATATCCGAAATCTTTGCGAAATATTTGAAATCTGAAATCCTCAAAAAATCATTGGAATCTTTGCGAAAAATTTGAAATATATTTTAAATATCTGATAATATTGGTAAAATTCTTGACATTTTTGTCAATTGTTTAGGAAATCATTTAAATGTTTGTGCACTCTTTGAAATCTATCTGAATTTTGTATGAAATATTTTTAATCTATCCGAAATCTTTGGAAATCTTTGCGAAATATTTGAAAAGCTAAAATCTGATTCTAAATCGCAATTTATTATAAGACTTCGAAAAATAATTCTCAATTAATTTGACCGTTGCCAAAGATGAAAATATTCGTCAATATCTTTCTTTAAGAGTGACTATACAAATGTTACAATATTTTACCTTCGTTACAAAGTTTATTTGATTTCAAATATAGATCGCATTTGAGAGTTCGTTATTTGTAATAGAAAATAATATTTCATGATGTATCTTATTATTTGTTTATAATATATATATATATATATATATATATATATATAATAATCATATTTGTTATATAGTCGCATTATATTGTAAAACAGCAATATAAAAAAATTAGATTTTCGTCACTACATTTTAATAAAAGTGTTTGAATATCCGGGGCCAATACAAAATAACAAACAAATAAATAACAAAACCACAAATTAACGAGAAAATGCCGAAAATATAACTTAACGAATTATAAAACTGAACGAATCATAAAATAAATGAATTGTGAAATTCCCATGAATATTTCAATTCCTGAAATTTGAATTTGCCGAAAATAATTAATTAATTATTAATTAAATTGTTTGTTTTATTTATAATTCCATAATTTATTAATTCAATTTGTATAATTCGTTGATTGTACAATCCGGCAATTTTATAATTCGGTCACGAAGTCGGTCAATTTTAGTTTCGGATATTTTTATTTTCGGGATTTTATTTTTTGTCAATTAAGAATCTTGTTGTTATTTAAAATATTTGAAATTTCATAATCCGATAATGTATATTTTCGACAATTTTTTTCATAAATTTGTGTATCCGTTATTTATTTTTTCATTATTTTTTATAAGTTCCGAATATCCATGCAATTTTTTTGGTTCGAATTATGTCAATTATGCCGCTTTTCCTACATTAAACAAAATAATAAGTAAGTACATAAGTCTAATTTACTACATGACTCTATACTATATAAAGGAAAAAGTATTTTGAATTGTTTTTCAAATTTATTTTGTAACTTTTATACTTTTTTGCTATGGTGTTGCATGGTTTTGTAGAACAAAGTTACTACTGGCGCCGCCGACGGCCGTTTTCAACTCTCATGACACATTTTTTACATTGGGCAGTACAGTGGAAGCACCCCCCCTGGTTGACATGAGCCATTTCACGTATTTCTGATAAAATGAAGTGTTAAAAGTGCCGGAACAACAAAAGTCTTTACTAGGTAGACGAAAAAGTAGCTAACAATTATAATAAATGAAGCTGTCATTTTAATACCGGTATATACCGGTAATCGTAACCTCCAAAGTTCTGTTCATTTAATTTTTTATTCTTTTTAGGCCTCGAGGTATAGGTAAATATTGGTTTTATTTAAATTATAAATAGAATTTTATTATCTTTATACATATTGTGTTTAATAATATTGTCGTACAATGTTTTAAATGTTACGCAGGAATTCATGTTATTATAAATAGCCAAAGTTTTTATTTAATCGGTGGGTGATTTGTTTTAACTTTATTTATGTATCCATGTTTGAATTTGTTTCTTAATTTTTCTAGTTTAAAGTAGAAAATGAGAAAATTAGTAACATTTATGGTTTTTATTTTATTTATTGCCATATGTTTGCCCGTCAGAGAGTATCTCTGAGGAAAGAAAAACATATGCCAAAGAACACATATGTGACATGGCTAGGCTTTATAGCTGCTGTCAAAAATGTTGACTTGTCCAAAAACAAAATTTATAAAATACTAAATTTAGAATTATTAATAGGAAATTTATTTCATATTTTCAGATGCACAATTTGTTTTTATCAATGTTTTAACGCAATTACAGAAGTTTGAAGAGGTTATGTGAGTGTAGTGCCAATCACTGGTGACGAGGGGTGCCAATAACTGGGGTTAGCAGTGCCAAGCACTAAAATTTTGGGACTACATACTTATTTTTAATAATTTTTCAAGTTTTTTTCAACTTTGAATAATAATTCAACATTCCAGTGTATTCTGCATAAAATTTGGAGTGCCGGTATAATTATCACTATTTCAGAATTCAATATTTTATGTGTTTATTTATTTCCTAAAGTCTAAATTTCCTCTTAAGGTGCCAATAACTGGTGCTCTTACCCTAGTTCATCGCAGTTTTAAAGTGCCGAGTATGTATAAGGCTATTTGTCCTTATACGTAACTCCATTCCGAAAAAGTGGGCCCTTTCCTTGCGGATGATGAACGTGGAATAAAAAATGAAAGAAATGTGCTAAAATATTAATTTTGCCTGATACATGATAGCTGTATGGTAGCGAAACCTGGACGTATAAAGAAAAGTACAAGAGTAAAGTGAAAACACGGTTAGCATGGAGTTCCTGCAGAACATATGCGGTTAAACACTAATGGACAAAGTGGTTTCTCAAAGAATGTGTGGTAGAAGAAAACCCAATTTATGAGAGTAAAAGAAATTTGTTAAGATGGTTTGGTCATGTTGAGAGAATGGACGAAGGACATTTGAAGAAGCAAACTTTATTTAGGCAAAGTGAATGGTAGCGTACCCAGAGGTAAACCGAGGAAATAATGGTAGGTAGGGATACATTTAAAGATGGTAGATTATGCTTTTGATGTATCAAATCCATTCATTTCTTCACTTCACTAGCATATTATTCTCATTGCAAAATATTATTTTTCAGATTAGGTCGAATTGCAATCTTAAGATTCCAGTTTCAAAATATCAAGATTTCAACTCGACTTTAGCTGAAAAATAATATTTCGCAATCAGAAAAATGTGCTAGTGAATCAAGGAAATAAATAGGTTTGATATATCAAGAAGCATAATTTACTACACTGTTAGAAAATTCTCTACTAAATTTAGTATACATGTAATGGAAGCAAGAATGCATAACCTGAAATTAAATTTAGTATACCAGCGTACAGTAAATTTAGTATATTCTTACTGAATTTAGTATACACGTATATGAAATTTAGTATACGCGTGTACTAAATTCAGTATAAATATACTAAATTTACTGTACGCTGGTATATTAAATTTAATTTCATGTTGTGCATTTTTGCTTCCATTACATGTATGCTAAATTTAGTAGAGATTTTTCTAACAGTGTATCATCAAATGTACACTGCCTCCCATTTCTTCCTCGGCTTACCCCTGGTTACGCTGCCATATCACTTCGCCTAAATAAAGTTTGTTTCTTCAAATGTCCTTCGTCCATTCTCTCAACATGAGCAAAACTATCTCAACAAATTTCTTTCACTCTTATAAATTAGTTTTTCTTCTCTACCACATTCTTTGTGAATGCATATATTACTAGCTTTGTCCATTAGTGATTGACCGCATATATTCTTTAGGAATTGTATGTTAACCGTGTTCATTACAAATAATTTACAGTAACATATTACTGATACACTTAGAATCATCAACACAGCAAAAACCTAAATTAAATTCAAACTTTCAAAAATCGTTATTGCTTTATACGAAGTACAAATTTGTTGACATGAATAAGTCTGAGTTATTAGAAAACACCTTATACAATTCAAGCAATAACCAGTTTGTTGAACACGAAATTATATTGCTCAAGATCTTTCTGACTCATGTAAGGAATAAGAGTGAATTTAGAACCATCTGGCTGTACTGCAACGTGTTCGTCACCTGCATATATTTTACGAATAATATAACTTGCATCTATTATAGCCATAATAGTACCTCCCTCAATTTTTTCCAGGACAAACAGAGGTTCAGTAGTTGAGACTATTTCTTCACGAATGTCAGTGTTTTTTCCTGTCATGTAGTGAATGCCAATTGGAAGACTCCTACGGACAGCACGTAGGAGTTCGACATTGTAGAGCTGTGAACTCAATTCTGTAAAAAGAAATGGAAATAGATTAGTTTTCTTATCTCAGAGTCCAGGCCAATAAGCTTAGCCGATAAGTTATTGTTGGGATAGGAGAATTCGATCGAAAGATGGTTTTCGATCAAAACTAATCTGACTTTTCAATTGTTCCAACAATTTGTATGAATCTGTAAGTTACAAAAACACAAATCATGCTATTCGATTGTGAATAGTATATTGTGCATCAAGTGGGAGAAGTTGACGATTGTAGAGGAATGTGAGGTTTGCGTGTCTACTCGCCATCTCCCACTAGGTTCACATCATACTTTGTTCAACACTCCCGATGGAAATGCGGCAGAGGAGGTTATCGAGAGACGGCGAAGTTGTAGATTTCTCAACTGAATGACGTCACAGTGGTTAAAATGAGTACTTTCCCCACTATTGGAAAAAGTAAATTCACTTCAAATTTTAAACTAGAATTTTATTACAGATCTCTTTTGATTTAAAAGTTTGATAAATAGTATATTGTGCATCAAGTCGAATCGCCGTTTTTCACAAGGTTCACATAATACTTTGTTCAACACTCATGATGATAATTGGAAATGCGGCTGAGGAGGTCGTCGAGAGACGACGAAGTTGTCAATCCCTCAACTGATGACGTCACAGGGGCCACTGTTACCTCATTAGTTGAGGAATCGACAACTTCGTCGTCTCGAAACGAGTCTCCTAAGTCGGATTGCCATCGTGGGTGCTGAACAACATATTTTTCATAAGATGTTTTTAGTTTTAATTAGAGATACCCAACATAATTTTTTGGGGCTTTCATATGGAGAAACTTTCGGTTGTAAGATTTGATATTCAAATATTTATTTTTACAATAAGATAATAGCAAGCCAGGATATAGCTTCACTATTTCAAGAATTACTATTGTTAATATTGAACTGTAAAATTACTAAGCTTTTTAGGATATAATAATAAATTATTAAATAATTTTACTCATATCAAAAGAAAGTTCCTATAAACCCTATAGGAAAGACTGTAAAGTTTACAAAACACAATAGTAAAGACATTCTTCCTATGTGCATTCTACGTATTTCTTATTTTTCCCATAGAAAATAGGCAAAACTGCCAATGTCAAAAGAGCAAAATAAAAATAAATTTGCATCTACTGTTTCGTACACATATTACAGATGCACCCGCCATAAATTTCATACATTAAGCATACAATAAGATATTATTTTATTGTAAGCTGAAAAAGGAAAAAGAAGAACGGAGATATTTTCCTTTGATAAAACAAATTATGAGATTTGGCAATTTTATCGTCCTCATGAACCTCGTCGCATATGACGTTATTCGGCACTGAATTACCTATTTCAAATGGGAATTATGGCAAAGCATCATATTTAAATGTTTTTCCTCTCATTGCACCTTCCCATTGAAAATGGTAATTTTTCTCACATATTTTGCAACTCATATGTTATTTAACTGCTAGCTATTGCAACTACGGGTTTCTTATTTAATTTGTGAATGGCATTTTTTCCTAACTTCAATCTGCTATCAAAAATATTAATCTTTTTCACTCAAAATGACAATTCTTAAGTTTGTAGTATATTTAAAATTGATATGAAAATAGTATTTCTTCGTATCGCTGTGGCAGTAATACTATTTTCTCGGCTATATCCTAGATTACCATCGAACTCTTGTAAAGATCAATATTGTAATGACAAATTTTACAACCAATAGTTTTTCCGTGTAGGCTTTATATGTTTCAAACATTGCTCACCTTACAATTCTGAAATTTTTATATCTCTAATGCCCTTTTAAAGCAATACTAAATACGACAACCGGAAAAATTGAAACAAAAGTCGCGGAAAAATCATGGTATGCAATATAATATTGTATAATATATAATTATTAGTACATATATATTGCGATCAAATATACATACTTAAAGAGACAAGATATGTTATTATATGATATTATATTCTTGTATTTACCAATGGAATGAAGGAAAACTGCTAAGGTGAAGAGCAAAGTACCAATCTTCATCTTCTGTAAAAGAAGGGTGCAGATTAATGGAATGTTGTAGTTCGGAGCTATTCATGTGCCAAGTTTTGGCCCGCAGTACTCCCAAAGTACATGATTATTTCTAATTAATAATCATCCACTCTATGTTTTATTAAATATTGTAGAGAGTTCTCCCCTATCCAGCAAAATTAATTGTAATTTTTAATATTTAAGAGCACGCACCTTCGTGATTTTTCCTTTTTCTTTTTCTCAAAGTCCTCTTGTTTTGTTGTAACAGTAACTAAAGAAAATGTATCACAATATATATCTCTTATCAGTACGTATATGTTTTTGAAGATAAATATGTTTACTGTGTATACTAAATTTAATCGGAGAGACGTACAAGCATAAAACTTTGCCGCAGCAATGTGTTAAAAATTATCAAACTCACGACTTCAGTAGTGGTTGGGATTTCCTATTTCAAATTAGTTTCATTCTATTATTATTTTTCTACTTATGCTAGTCAACAGCCTGAACATCAAGCCAAAACAAAGTATATTACCAAAACTTCTCATATTTTTAAATCCTCATATGTTAAATAATATAAAAATACTAAGAGTTTCACTGCAACTTTTCAATGATACCGAAAAAATTACGGAAACATTTTTATAACTCATACACATTTTAGAAGTAAATAGTTTTATTGTACACTAAATTTTACAGAAAAGATGCACAGAACTCCGATGCAGCTATTTTAAAAATAATCAACTTTACGACTTCGGTAGGGATTAGGAAGGTTTTTAAAACAAGGTCATAAACTTTTTATATTTTTGAAACCTTTAATAATGTATAATATAAAAATGATAGACAAATTACCAAAACTTTTCAATGACGACGGAAGAGACTTAGAAATAATTTTTTACATGCATATATTTTTTGGGGGTGAATAGTTTTATTAAATACTAAATTTTATCAAAAATGTCTCATGTGGAAATCTGCCCAGCTTTGCCCAATTTATAATTGGGCAGCCCAGATAACGAAAAGTGACATTAATTAACAGATTATTTTGATTATATGAGTAAGTGGATGCAATTTCACGCAAATCTTGAAACTTTTCCAATTATTCCGAATTTTTAATTATCAATACTTATGTTAATAAAGCCGATCAGTGTTTGATTTCTCGCTTGGGCTTACATCGGAAAAATTCTGATGAAAAATGCCCTGCAAATAATAAATTACGCATACGGGTTGAAAAATATTGAGCGATCTAAGTAAAGAAGATTCTTTTTATTGGCATTAGGGTCGATAATGTTTGTTTGTTTTGTGTTCTGCAATTAATTTTTTTTTAAATATCTATTTCTAAGTAAATTGAAGTTAGATTTTCTATGTTCCATCCCGGACTGACTCACTGGACCCGTGAGTCAGTCCTAAATCAGTCCTACCTCATACATTTTAATTGATCTAAATTCATTGCAATGTATACTTAAAAAAAAAATTTGTTTATATGCTTGCAAATTTGATAAATTTTGCAGCCAATAATATAGTACATTTCAACCATGGATAGGGGTTGAAACTTAATATAATTGATATAAATTTTGATTTTATTTTTCGAAAAACACAAGAACATTTTTTTAAAAACTATTATTCGGGCCACGGATAGGGGCCAGAACTTAAATTAAAAGATCATTAATTACCAAATTGAAGAGAAATGATTAATATTTTATTTAGTTGATGAGTGAACCGAAAAACGAAATTTTAAACTTGTGCTCAGTAATTTTTTTCCTTCTCCTTCTCTTACATATATTACTCTTCCCACAACTGCGCGAATCGAGGCTTAGTTTGGACGTCCTATCCGTGTTTGTAATGCACCCTACTGACGAGTCCAGTGAGTCAGTCCGGGACGAAACATAGAAAATCTAACTTCAATTTACTTAAAAATAGATATTTTTTGAAAAATTAATTGTAGAACACAAAACAAACAAATATTATCGACCCTAATAACAACAAAAAAAATCTTCACACTTATTATAAAACTTCTAGCCACTCATCCGACAAGCTCCAAGCACACATACGAGCGCGCACACACAGAAAAAACTTAGGGTAAATATTGTTGTAGCTAATTTCGCATTTTTACCTGTTCGTATTGGTAAAACACAAATATTACCCTCGATGGGCAGAAACTGTCTTATGTTCTCATGAAAGTTGTCACCAACGTCTTTAAAATTGGAAGCCACTAGCTTTGAATCGCTGAAGTGAAGTTAGCTGATGGTTGGTGTAAGAGGCAAATCGAATAAGTGCGGCTTCATAAAGGCTGTTTTGCCAAATCGTTAGAACTGTCAAAAGTTCCCCACGAGCGTGGGTAAAACCAGAAAAATACCGAGATGTGCAGGTAAAGTTTACCCACATGGGGTAATTTTTATTGCAGGTAATTTTTACCCCAAAATTCGGGTAAAGTTTACACTTAGTTTTTTCTGTGCACGCACCTCGCGTTTAGGCGGGCGTGTGTACGGCCACGTACAGGCGAATCTACTTTTCAGTTTCCAGATTCGTCGGGGAAGCTCGTGAGTGCTCTGAGAATCTTTTCACAATCACTCGTAATATTTTTGTGAGTATCCATGTAAAAAAAATGTTGAACCGTTTTACAATTTTCACATCAAGTTCATCAATTCTTTCTCTAAGTTCGCAAATCATTCACGAAAATACATCAATATTCGATGCATTTTTCTCATATCCGAGATCCAGCTACTAATTCGTCACTCTTTTAGAGATAAATTTTTTCCGTCTAGGACTGAGCTGACTGTTGAAAGAGACTGAGATGGAAGTCAAAATTAATAACAGGATGGTAAAAGTTTTCAAATCATAAGGGAGCATTAAATTTAAAAAAAATAATAACACATATTTGTCATTTATTACTTTCAACTTTATGAATTCAATAATTGTACCCTCTTTTCTTGATTGTGCATAAAGTGGGCTGCCCAACCAAGGCCCAGCTATTTACCTCAATCTGGGCATTCGCTGGGCTGACCGTTATAAACCTGACAGTAGCCCAGTTGGGCAGTGATGGGGCTGCCAAATTGTGGCCCAACTATTGATTGGGCAATCTGGTTGGAGCCCAGTCTGGCCCCAATAAACTTTCTATACTTTTGAAACCTTGTTTAAAGAACAATATTTCTATGGCTTCTTAATTCATGTATATTTTAAAAGATAGGCATGACTTAGATATACTAATAAATTCATGTAAATTCGTAACGGGAAAACCCAGCTTTGTAGCAATGACATATCCAGCTGACTAGATCGTTTTCCTCGTTGGCACTTAGTACATTCGCAGGCCGAGGCTTTCTACTTATTTATTGCATTTTTTGCTCTTATAGTTGACTGAGGAACTTTGTATTTCCTAGACACTTCTGCAACCGATTGTCCTCTCTTAATCCCCTCTAATGCGAGCGACACATCTTCTTCTGAATACTGAAGTCTTATGTATTTATTTTTCCCGGTTGCCCGCACTTTTTTTGGCATAGATTTCTTTCTTCCGAGTTTCACAATTCTCCATCAGATAAATTAGAAATCTTTTAACATAAAAGACACACTGCGTCACTGACAGGCATTATCACTGGCGACTAAGTTAGGTTAGTTTTGAGTTCATGATACAGCGCCTGGGAATACATTCAACTCGCCAAATCGTGTACCAAATACAGCTTTGGTTAAAAATATATAGGAATACGTATTTCTGGTCTTTCAGCATGCATTTTGAGAAAAATTAACCATTTTCTCTATTTAAAAAAATATTGCCGTAAATATTGAGTTCACCGAAACGATATTATAATTAGTTTTCCAGAACGTACTCATGACCCGCCTACAAATCGAAGCAGTAAAACTATCAGCATCGGAAGCATGCGAGATTCAAATTGCTGATGATTATAAATAAATCACACACTAATTTTCTAAATTGTTTCAAAGCATTATACACATTCAGAACATTCTAAATCATTATTTATATTTGAATCCTCAAGTAAATAGAGCATCCGCAGTAATACTCACACTTACCCTAATGTTGGACAGACGCGAAAAATCCACGTAATATTATCCAATATTCTCCACGGAGAATGCTGATAGAATGTTGTGCACAGTCTTACTAATGAATATCATGTCTCCTCGTCAGAGTTTATTATGTTCCTGTTGTTATTATATGCATCACTCGAAATGACCCAATATTGTCCATTTCTAACTTATATGATTTTCGAAAATATTTTTATTTCATAAACCAACCTCATCACTCATTTAGGGCCTACAAAATAAAGGAGACGTTTTTTATCAAGCAGAATGGTGGATTAATATAACGATATGAGTATCAATATAGAATATATATGACACATCAATTGATGATGATGTAGGGGAAAAAATGGTCAAACAATGTTCACATACTTCAATATATTGCAAAATTCTCATTGCGCTACATAGGGTGTGGTATTTGAGGGTCAGTAAATTGGTATGAGGAGGGTTAAAATTATAAAGTTGTTGCCTATACGTATTCGTTGAAGTTTTTCCAATATTTTGTGAGGCATGCCATTTTATTAACCGATTTCGCTCAACGTTCATCATCAATATCATCCAGGATTGAAAACACCATTCAGACCCTATAGAAACAAAAATAGTGGTAAATACGCTTCAAATTAAATCCTTCAAAGCTATAGAATACAGAAATTGAACAACTATAAATTAAGAACTTAAAATAATTCAATAATTCTTAATTTGAAGCCTTCCATATCAAACAAATTTTAAATGAGGAATACTAAAAAGTGTACACTTCCAAAGACTTGCGAGCTATAAAAATGGAGACATTTTTATTTCTGTAAGTTTATGAAATTGACATTTTTCACTACCAAGTATTTGAAACTGAAAATTAATCAATTTTACAACTTGAAAGTGGACCATTTTCAAACTTCCAGGGTGTTTAAAATTCAACAATTTTGAATTTGAAGTGGTGAAAAATTGTAAGATATCAAATTTACAATTACAAATGCAGAGCTTTCGAAGCGTCAGAATTAAAAATTTTATTTCTTTTGCCTAAGAGTTTCATGTTCAGAGCAAGAAAAATGTAGTAGATTAAAAATGACATTCAAAAAATTGCATGCACAAAATAGAAACGTTCAAAGGTGATTAAGTTTTATTTCGATTAGATATCTTCAAAGTTTTTAAATTTTTATTTCAAATCTACAAAACTGATACAAATTTTTCGTTAAAATATTTCAATATATAATAAATTGAAATTGAAATCCTGCACAATTAAAAAATTGCGTGAAAGCATGTCAAAAACTAAATATTTTCAAAAGCTTTCTAATTTTCCATGAGCCCCTTTTCAAATTAATTTGTAGAAAAATAAAAAATTTGGCTTGAAAGTTGAACCATGCAAAAACTAGACATTCAAAACTGAATCGTTCTCAATTTGATAATATTCTGAAGTGAAAATTTAAAACTGAATGCCACGAATTATCATGTTTTTTTAAAAGTGAATTAAATATCAAATCACAAATTGGAATGAAACTAGTAGTTATTATTAAAAAAAAGAGAGACAATCCCATGTTTTCATTTGTTACCCTTTTAATCCAATCCTAGAATTTCTGTACTTTCATCAATCGAATTTTTTTTTAAATCACATATCTTTGAGAATTACTTAACAAACATTGATTTCACAAACTATGTACTAATAACTTTTCACTTGGCGAAATTTTTTGAATCATAGATGTTTATGGTGAGGTTTCACTTCCTTTTTTAAAAGAATTTGATTTAATCAAACACTAGTTTCAGAGTAATCAGAATAGTCAATACTTAAAATGATATAATACATATAATTGTAATAACCAAACGGACTATAACAGGTTGATTGAAGTGCTGAAAGATCGAATTTTGGGCTTAAATAGTAAAATATCTCTGCAGCTTCATCTAGTCAATTCATCCTGGAATTTTCAGATAAACGGTTGAAATTTGTGAACCATAGGTCGACTGAGCAGCTGAAATTCGAATTTTAGGCACATAAAGTAAAATATCTCTAGAATTATTCAAGAAATAAAAATTTCCTAAAAAAATCCCTTTCAATCTTTTTCTATTCAATTTATTCTTTATTTATTTAGCTGGTCAATTTAATCCAAAAGTTTAAACGCATCGGTGGAAAATTGTAGGCTACATGTCGACTAAACTGCTAAAAATGATAAATTTTTCACGTTTTCTTTTTTATTAATTTTAAAAGGTTTTTGAAAATCGATGAAGAATTTGCTGAGAAATTTACGTAAGGAGCTAAGTGCATTGATAGGAAAAAGATAATCGCGGTTTCTATTGTTTTTTTTATTGGGTTGAAATTTGGCTGAACTATAGTCCTAGTAGACCTATGTTGATTCACCAAACCATAGGTCCATTTATCGACCGGTTGTCAATATACAGGGGGCTGAATTTTTCACTTTTTCTGGTGCTTTTTCATCTTCATTTTACAAGGGGAAGGCCTCCTTTGCGAAATTCAAATTTTGACGAGACCACTTTTAATCGATAGAGAATAAAAAATAAACGAAAGTACTTCCGGCGTTTTTCCCATTGGGCCGCAGTTTTTTTAAAATGAATTTTTAAAGTTTCGGGTCAGCAAGCCCCCGAGCGCCGCCCGAGCGACCACGCGTTCGCGCGACAAACTTTCAACAACCGCTGCATCGAAGTTAACAGTGCTCCTCTAGTTTTTGAACGTGAAGGATCAGACAAAATGCTAGCGGAAAATGGAAGACGAAAGTTCTGCAAGAGCCAGTGCCGTTAATTGTGCAGTAGATAGTGTGTTTGACGACGATATTTCCCCTACTATTGCTACTAATGCGATGAACTTCAAAAATTCATTTAAAAAAAAACTACGGCCCAATGGGAAAAACGCCGGAAGTACTTTAGTTTATTTTTGATTCTCTATCGATTAAAAGTGGTCTGGTCGAAATTTGAATTTCGCAAAGGAGGTCTTTTCCTTGTTAGCGTAACTTGAGGTGTAACTTCTTTTAAAATTATTCGAAGGGGCTTTTATTATAGTGTTTTGGGAATCTTTTTTCATGCACTTTGACACTATCATAACAATTTTTGTTTTTATTATGTATTTTTATTTTTTTGTCTGAAAATCAAAATTAAAATTGATTTTTTGTGTGTATGTAAATATTATATAATCATAACTTGGCCCCTCGAGCGGGAAAACTTCAATTTGATCATCAAACTATTTCCAGCCCACTTTTCCTTCTACATGGCTAATCGGATAATCCTCAAAGAAGTTACACTAACAAGAAGGTGAAAAAGCACCTGAAAAAGTGAAAACTTCAGGCCCCTGTATATTGACAATCGGTTGATGAATATACCTACGGTTTGGTGAATTAATGTAGGTCCATCAGGATTATAATTCAGGCAAGTTTTAACCCGAACAAAAAAAAAACAATAATTTCAGTTGAAAACACTTGACGTATTCTGCCGTGAAACCGTAGTTTTTCTGTGCAGACACTAGAACTACAGTTTCGAGATAACGAAGGAGTTTTTTTGGTTTGAGTTTCTTTTTTAGGGTTTCGTAGCCCCAGGCTGAAACCCTTATAATTTGAGTCCGGTGAGAGAGGAAGGGAATTAGGAAAAGAAGGCAAGGAGAACTAGGGAAATGGAGGGCAGGGATAGTGGGAAAGAGAGGGTAGGGTAAGGATGGTGAAGAGGGGGAAAGTGACGTTAGGGGTAGTAGGGAAGTGAGATTGAGTGGGGGGTGGGAAATTATGAATGGTTGTGGAGAAGGGAAGTGGGGAAAGGGTTAGTAAAGGATTGTGGAAGGGGGTGTGGAATTAGGGAAGGGAGGGTCAAGAGAGGAAGTGGTTGAAGGAAATTATAGGTGGCCGTATAAGTAGGGGGAGGAAGGGGGGTGGATGCGATAAGTAAGAGGAGAGGGTGTAGGGGAGGGAAAGTATGAAAGGTGGAGATTTTAACGACTTATTTAACGTCTTAATAGGCTACGAAACCCTTTTTTGTGGACGCGCAGCTCCTATTTGCCTAATTTTTATTATATATTGTCCCATCTCATAAATTTTGAACGCGGGAGCGACCGTGTGTTCAATACATTGATAATCCCCACTCGTGCTGCTAGCATATATGCAGCGTTTGTCGGTACGCATATATGTAGCATATATGGTACTTGTATTCTGTTGGCCACACGATTTCACATAACTCTGGCGATTCAACAACGGCAGTGTCGCCTGCAGGACAATGCCGTGTTGAGTTAGTCATAACTATACGGTTATGTACATAACTGCGTACACCGCGAATGCAGTATACGACATCCACTTTGATTGCTATTTGTATGTCCAGCGTATATATGGGCGCGCAGGTACGGCGCATGACTACCTACCTAACGTATTTAGGTTACTTTATTGTACCTATGACTATTATAATGGATACTCATCATGTGTACATATATTGCCACACACACTCACCTCTTTCCTATATCACCATTGTTGAAATTTATGCTATGCTTCACTATGCATTAGATGCGCCGACAAAATTTCATTCACTTTAGCAAGGTCTCTGAAATTCTACTTGTTTTCGCCAAAATGGTAGAGCAGTATAGGCAAAATTAAATGAGAATCTTCGGTTTGAAAAAGACAGTTGAGAGAAAAAAAAATTAGATGACGCGTTCAATAAAAATTTACTTTTGAGACGCAAATCAGAGACTTCAACTGTACGATTTCAAATTTATGAGCTTAAAAAGGAAACAAATTTAAAATACGAAGTGTCTAATCGTTCTGAAATTTGAAATAAGTAGTCAAGTATTTTTCTTTGGATTGGCTAGTCGTCCCGAAATTTTGGGACGAATAGTCTATCCCTTTTTCGAGCCCTGTCAATAATTGTCTGATACGATAAGACGCAGCCTTTAAAATTCGAAACTTTCAAAATTAAACAAGTTAGGTTTTGGGCTACAAAAATTGAAAAATGTGCATATAAAGGAATTCTTATTATAAAATTTTGAATTTGGAAACTGAAAATCAAACATTTTCAAATATTAAATATTGTATTGGAAGTATAAGGCAGCAGTTTTTTTGCTCTATAAATCTAAATAAGTAGGATTTGACTAACAGCTAAATTTCACTAATTAATTTGTTTAATAATTCAATTATTCAAGATTGAAGTACTTAATGAAATCTATATACAGAGAAAACTGGGTGATCGGTAATATTGTGGCTCCAGTGAAAGTTGGCAACCTTTAGCACTGCGTCTCCAATAGAACATTTTTTGAGGGTTCCTTTTGTTGTTCGCTGATATCCAATAGATGGCGACATGAAAAAGATATGCAGTTAGTGAAAATTTGCACCACAACCTTAAAAACGGTCACATCTCATGTCCATTATCTTTCTTTCAAGAATGAAAATATAATTTTAATTCATTTCGAAATTTTACCTTTGGGTTCCTTTTGGGTTCATATGCTCAACAAGAGAGATTCCATGTTGCTGCAGCTCCCTTAAAATAAAAAATCTATTTTAATAGGAACCCCACTTTCATTGTGAAACTAAATAAGTTAATGAACGATTTGGTCTTATTTAAATTAGCTAAATGTTACTAACTCAGATTTAAAGAGTGAAAGTAGGAACGATGATTTATATGTGATCTAAAATAAGACTTGGGTCGATGCGGTAAGTGAGATACGAAACTCAAAAGTAATATTTTGATAACGAATGAATAATAAGGAGAACGAAGTGCCTTGGAGAACTTTTTCGAACCTGACCGGAGTAACGGCGCCGTAAATACCAGGCCTGTAAGTAGCAATCATTCTTCACTGTGTGAACACTTAAAAGTGCGAATGAGAATGCTTTTGAAAATAAAATATGTTTATCTGGTTATGCGAGTTTTGTTTTCTTTTGTAATCGACAAAAGCCTTTCGTGCATTCAAGTACAATGAGTGAGTATAATAGGTTTGAAATATAATTAATACTTTTAGTTAAGTGAATGACTAGACTTACATAAGATTGCGGTAACCAAGGGAGTGCGTTATAAAAATTTTAAGTATAGGCTACAATTCCAATTGCAAGATTCCATGTTCATACAATTTCCTTAAAATTATATGCTTACCCCTTTTATAACGTACTTCTATTACTGCCGCAATCTTATGTAACTTAGTCCATTTTCAAGAATTTGTTTCGGGAGTGTGACAAAAGGAATAGGAATTACTTTTGGAGGGTTTAATCAGCATGTATTTAACTACAGAAAAAAAATGTTGTATCGAAAAAAAATACAAAATGGCGGCGATTAGGAAAGTTTTGTATGTTGCCTTTTTAAAAACGGACTGTGTGGCCGGAAACATTTTTCCTTCAATTTGCGAGATGGAACAAAAAACCAAGAATATTTAAGAACTATGTCATTAGCTTGAGAACTACCTAGGATTTTTTTTTATACCAAATTTTGTAGAAATGGTGCGCTTTTGAAAAAAAGTTTCGATATTCGGCCAAAAAATAAACACGAAATTGTTTATAAAAAAAAAAGTTTATATTAAATCAAAAAACCCCTACGCAGTTCCATAAAGAATGTAATTGTAAAGCTACTGTGAAAATTTCAGACTGATATGTGTAACGGTCTTGAAGGGTTGTTTCCGGCCAGTTTGAAAAAAGTGATTTCGAGAAAAGCGCGTTTAAAGTTTTACTAACAAACAAGTCCATGAATCTTGGCAGCGTTCACTGATTCACAGACACACCTATACTATTTGTAATAGAAATCAGCGCACCCTAGTTGACACCTGAGGAACCCTTATAACCGTCCCACTTAACATTTCGACAGGTAAAAGAAATATAAAAGCGTTGGATCCAAGTGCGCCGCTGGAGCGCTCAGTACACGCTTCGAGGCGCTTCGATGAAATCTAAATTTCGACCTGTTAACATTTTTTCTTGCAATGGGACCAAGTGCACTTTGTTTCTAAGCCCCTGAAGTACATTTTAAGCCAAGACAAAAGTAATCGATTTTTTGAAAATTCTAGAGTGGTGTTACCCCTTAATGGAATGATAATTCTGGTTTTTCGCGCATGAGTCACCAAGGACGTCCTCCCCTTTCGGCTCCGCGGCTCCATTCAGCGGTAACCGCCGCGCGGCGTCAATTCTCAGTAAACATAAATCCAGTTTATTGAAATCGGGGTTCCAGTGTAGGTGAAATTTACGATGGGTTAATAGAAGTAAATAGTGTTTCGCTGCTAAAATCAGAAGCTTCTAATTTTTATGGTCAGTTGTTATTTGGCATAAAATCTGCTCTAATGTCAACGTAGTAAGTGTGATGTTACAGCAGTCGAATCTTGATGTAGCAAAATGTAACGCAATAATAAATGTGTTATTCATTATTTGTTTATTTCCTATTCACCATAATAATGATTATTAATATTCATAACTATAAGGACTATGATTATTGTGATTTTCATAATTTTTTATAAACATTTTTCAATGGTCTATGGACAACGAAAATACTAGGATTTGTAGGATGGGGGGAAGGCGGCAATTATGCACTGCACCCGAGCGCTGGATGTCTAGAAACGGCCCAGGATGTGCGAGTAAAATTTCGCTGAATAATTAGAGCCGAGAAATGTCGAAAATTCAGTGCTTTCTTGAGTACATCAACACTCCAGTATTTTTTAGTCTTCACCTTGGCTTGCTAAATGAAAATATCCCTTCTTCGTGAATGGATCGTGCGAATCGTTTGTCGACCGACTTAGAGCCATAGTTCGTGCTAAAGGCAGCCGTATCAAAAATTCGACATAAAATGCTTAGCGGAATAAGCATGTGAAATCGGCCCCCGCGCGTATAAAGCTGAAATTGATGTCATAAGTTTGTTTCCATGTGGTATGAAACTCCACCAAGTTTCAGCTTCAAAATCCCATTTTTATGGGAGATATGGAGGGGGAAAGCCAAATCAAAAAGGTGATTTTTGTCGAAAACGGCTCGACCGATTTTATTGAACAAAATATATGTTTTAAACACCACCCTGGAGAATTGAAAAAAATTAATAAATTTCTCGAACAAAAAATAAGCATTAGAAAAATGTTTTAAAATTTTGAAATTTTTTTTTAAACCCATTTTTTTTAAGGACGTCTACACTTTGCCTATACACGTATAGTCTCCTTGCCTCTCACATATTGCTTAATCTTCTTCAGTGTCAATGTCAATTACTGGAATGCAATTATCGTTCTTAAATAAATCGCTCAATATTTCTCCTGGTTTTACAACTTTTGATAAATACTTTGCGTAAGATAAATAATAAACGATAGCTGCAGTGTGAGAACAGCAACCAACTGTTCCTCTACCATTAGCACATTTACATGCATAATGTATCACCCGGAACCCCAACGCTGTTAGGCTTATACCTTAAAAAACACCTATATGTTGTGCGAGATATATGTCTGGATGGAACTTTTACCTTCAGCACATTTTTATCATCTTTAGCATATTCTATATTCTATATTATTAACCATTACAGCTAAATACGACACAGCTTGGAAGAGTTGATATGATCCAGTAAATAGAATCTTAAGATCCCTTTATGTCATCTTTTTGTCCTCTGAACCACTTCATCTAAAACTTCTACGTCTGAGAGTGACCTTCCGAAAGTATTATTTAATAATGCCACTTTCCACTTTAGGTAACAGCTTGTTATCAAGCTTGTGATCAAGAAGGCGATACTTTTGTTTTAACATATCATGCACAGATTCAATAACCCAGCAAATTTCAGTAACAAAAGGTGACTGATTAGACTCTTCTGCACTTCTTGTTTTGGACAATTGACTCAATCTCCTTAGGAGCGTTCGGCAGGCAGGGTCGCGACCAACACCGTAAGAGCGACAAAGATGGTAATAAAACACTCTTAGGGCTGCATTAAGTCTGTAGATATACGTCGTTCCTGCGTGGGTGGGAATATATATATATATATATATATATATATATATATATATAATCATTCGGTTGCGGTCTCGATGCCTTGGGAATAGAACTGAAGGGCCTATGACAAAGCCACCGAACGCGTCCTCGGGTTGCGGATAGAGGGTCCCTGTACCATGGGTTTCTGCTGAATATGGTTACAATAATTAATAAGCAATAGCGGAAAATTGTCCAGGGATGGTCCTGAAGGAATAATCCCTAAGCGAAGGCGTAAAAACCGTGCTGAAAGCTGAATGGCACCGTGGTAAGGTGTCTTAAACGGTGACTCTGGGATACCAGGCAACCTCTCAGAGTATCAGCCTTATCCTTGCACACGAGGCTCTACAATGATAGACGAACTTTTCCCCTAGCTGCCCGTGGGAACCACAATGAAACCACCAAAACACCAAAATGTTGTAGAGGCGGTTCAAAATGAACAAACGCGCAGAGCACCCGAAAATCGGTCGAGAGTTCGAGGTGCTGAAAATAATTTAGATGGAAAGACGACGACGAACCGGCGAAACGCCCACATTGAGTGAACAGAACTCAGGGATGACGTGCTAGACTGCTACGATGCCAGCATTTTACCAGTGCGCGGAGGCTTTATAGCGCGTATGCATACTCTGTGGTGCCAGGAATACTCAGAGCTTCAGCACGTTTCGCATCAGTCTTTGCAAAATCAAGCCGAATACCTCCGGGAGAATGAATATGTATGCGGAGCGCTATCCCAGCCGCTGCTTGATCAAGCTGCAGACAAAAATGGGAACATTGACTTGTAAGTTTCTTCTAAGCCCCAAGAGCTGGCTGAAATGGATGCCTCCCATCGTGGAGATATCTCGCAAGAGTTCAACCTCTGGACCATCAATTGCTCAGTTTATGGTGCTGCGAGAGCTTCGGCTGATTCGAATCGAAGGCTAAAACTGACGATGGATCAAAAGGCCGAAAGACGCTTGCATCAACTGAACAAGAAGATTGGATGAGCAAGACAGAATGCGTCCCGTATTCAATGTGCGATTGACTACACAAAATCTGGTAGACCGTTCACGGAAAGGGTTTGAAAGTTCGCCCAAGAACTAAGGATCTTGAATCACACACTGAACAATTCAAAGCTGCTGACAATGAAGCAGCATATTGTTGACAAAATACGGCTGTTATCTGAGGCAAGAAGAAGAATACAGAAGAGGCAAATATGGATCAGTGAGAATCGACAGTTTCTCGCTGACCCATCGCGCCTCTTCAGAAATGTCCCTGTCTCTGTAAAAAATCCGCTCAAACCCAAGAAGGTAGAGACATTTTGGTGAGAGGTGTACAAGATCCCGAAAACACTAGAGTTGAAAGAAGATAATGACAATATAACGCGCTTCAAGGAGTTTTGCGACAACCTCATAAAATCTGAGAAAGAATGTCCATCAGTCACTGCCGAAGAGGCGACAAAAGCACTTGGATGCACGAGGAACAGTCCTGCTGCTGGACCAGTTTGTATCAAGAACTTTTGATGGAAGAAGTTTACTTTTACACACCAACATTTGAACAGCATATTAACCTCATATTCAAAGTCGGAGACGCTTATTCCGCGGTGGCTTGTGTTAGGACGCACTATACTCCTGCCGAAAAAAGGAAACTTGTCCAAACCAGATAATTAAGGGCCAAAAACTTGTTTGAACAAACTGTATAAGATCTTTACAGCTGTCCTAAACAACAGGGTTGTTCGACGAATTGAACCTGTATGGCGAGAGAAGTACGAACAACGTGGCTAGAAAAAGGTGAAGCAGGCTGTCGAGAGAAACTGCTAATTGACAGGTGTGTCTGTAAAGACGCTGTAGCCTATCAGCGCGTCCTGCCAATGGCCTGGATTGACTACCGGAAAGCTTTCGACTCAACCTCTCATACACTTATCATCTGTCTGTTGGAAAGCTTGAAGGTACATCCACACATAGTGAGGTGCATAGAGAGATTGCTGCCTCTTTGGAAAACTAGATTTACTATCTCATTTAGAAATTATCGTGTGACAACGAAAAACGCTACCTTCCAGAGGGGCGTCTTTTAAGGTGATACCATGAGCCCTTTGCTGTTTTGCATCACACTTCCGCCTCTATCTCTCGCACTACGAAATTCTCCTGGATACCTCTGTGGCGACACTAATCAGTGCGAGCATAAGGTCACTCATGTATTTTATATGGATGACCTGAGCATCTATGCCTCTGGTAAAAGCTAACTTCAAACTGCTATAAATATCGTCAAGAACTACGCAGGGGAGATTGGGATGGAGTTTGGTTTGGACAAGTGTGCCAAAATTAATCTGAAGAAAGGAAAGATTACTGGCGTTCCCAAGGACCCTGAGCTTGTGGATATAAGAGTTATCAGATATCTTAATACTGGAGAGACCGATACATACTTGGGCGTGCCTTAGAGCCGCATTCAGGACGTAACATCAGTGAAGAAGTCTTTCCGAAGCATCTTCTTCGACAGATTCGGTCTTCCAATCTGTCGGCGTTGAACGAGCTTGAGGCCCTTGATGTCACCACACGTAAGATCATGCATATGCATAAAAGCTTGCATATCAATTCGTCAGTTCCGCGATTATACATTTCAGGACGTCAAGGCGGACGCGGACTTCTGAATCACCAGTGTCTTCATGACCGAATCGTTCTAAGTACAGCTTACATTGTTGCGAATGGCAGAGATCCTCTCCTCAAGATTTTCAGGAACTACGAGATGATTGGCAAAGGAGCATTCCTTTACAAAGCCCCGGAGCAAGCGACCTTGATCGCATTTTATGTAATGAAGTTCCCAGTGATAGGTGCAGAGCGTGTCATGCACACGCTGAGTACTTAGAACACATACTATCGGGGTGTCCGACAAACGCAGGAACGACGTATAACTATAGACATAATGCGGCCCTAAGAGTGCTTTATTACCATCTTTGTCGCTCTCACGGTGTTAGCCGTGTTCCTGCCCTGCCGAACGCTCCAAGGGAAATAGAGTCAATTGTCCGAAACGAGAAGTGCTAAAGTTTCTGGAACTACGATTTTCGGGCATTAGTCTCCGTTGCGCACTCGAGGCCTGACATTATTCTCCAAGACTTCGAGAAACGAACTATATTCGTGATCGAATTCTCGGCTCCGTCCGTATGCAACATCACTCAAAGGAGATAAGATCTCTTAGTACGACTTTCTTTATATAAGGATACTATGCAGGAAATTACGTCCTGAAACTGTATCCTTTTTTGCTTGTGGTTTCAAACTCCGTAATTTCCTAGTAAAGGCGCACCAATTCCTCTTTCTTTATGGTATCCCACTTGATGCTGTCCCACGATATTTCTGTTGAGGTGGTTGGCTGCAAATAGCTAACGCTAGCCAAAGCATCCTCAGCAAGCACAGTTGATGTTCCACTGCTTATCATTCGTCGCAGATGTTATTGCTGGCCAGCTGTTTAATTAGTGAGATCTGCCGAACCATCTCGCAGCTCATCAATGCCACCGTCCCGCATGCCGTAGCCCTCAGCGGTGCACAGTGGGAGGAGAATGGGTTGTCAGGTTCAAAAATCCGTCTACAACGCATTTCCTAACCAAATGAGACAAACCAAGGCGCAAAATAATCGGAGAGGGTTCTACTTTATCGCATCACTGCCAGAAAGTTGCGAAATCGCTCTTCTAACCTCCAAATTTTACACCGAAATTGCGAAAAAATTCTTCATCAAAACTTGTTGTACAACGAAGTCAATAACTGAAAAATCAATCAATTTAATCATCAATTATATACCTGAATAGTCTGATTCATGTGATATTTCTAACCTATATCCCTACAGTTCGATTAAAATAACCTCAGAAGCTAAAAAGTGTGTATTAATGCAAAATTTCATACCCATATATTTTTTTGAGTAAATTTCAGTAAAATCTAGAACTATGAGTTTATCAGGCTACTGATTACGTTTTTGCGGAGAAAAAAAAAACAGTTTGCAAAATAATTGATTTAATATACAGTAGAATGAAAAATGATTATATCTTTTGAAGAAAGCTCCCGTTTGTGAAAGTTATTGAGCAAAAGTGAAAAAGATCATTTAATGTAAATAGAGAATTATTTTGCGTAACTCATTTTTATCTCGAAAAAATCATGGGATTTGATAAATGTTTTTAATTTTTACTCGGGAACAAAAAACGAAAAACAAAACAACAAAATATTTCTAATATTTTTTTAACGATTTTCGTTGATGAGCACGACTTCTATAGAAATGCATTAATACACACTTTTAGCTTTTGAGGTTATGTTAATCGAACTGTGGGAACATAGGTTTGAATTATTACATGAATCAGACTATTCAGGTACATGATTGATGATTAGATGGATCGATTTTTCTGTTATTGACTTCTTCTACAACAAGTTTTGATGGAGAATTTTTTCGCAATTTTAGTGTGAAATTTGGAGGCTAAAAGAGCAATTTTGCAACTTTCCGGCAGTGATGCGCTGAAGTAGAACCCTTTCCGAGTATTTTGCACTTTGGATTGTCTCATTTGGTTGCGAAATGCGTTGTAGATGGATTTTTGAACCCGACAACCCATTCTCCTCTCACTGTGCGGTGGCTCTACCGCAGCGGCCAACGCGAGAACACCTTTGGTAGCGTTCTTATCATAGATTCTTATTTTTTTATTATCATTTATCATTATAAGTAATGTCTTAGGCTTGAGATGGTTACAGTCCAATAGGTCAGAGGCGTTTTTTCAGAGTTGGTTTCTTTTTAATAGTCTGCATGGGGCTCTCACGGTATGAATTATCAGTCACGGACGCATTTTTGTAATGCAATCAAGTGATCTGATAAATGCAATATGCCTAATTTGATATATTGAGCAAAGCCCGGTTTTTACCTTATCAGACATGGACTGAGTTGCTGCCAAGTGCACGATGGGGGCACCTACAGTTGAAGGTGCGATCCGAACCACCAAAATCTCGTTGAAGGTACATACAAGAATTTCCAGAGGTACCGGCTGAGGGATCGATTCCCGGACTTCTAGTGAAGTCCAGGCGCGAGCGCCTGCACAACTAGCCCTCGAGGTGGCTTTATTATTATTATTAAAATTGAAATCATAATTATTGCGAGAGGTTGTAATCTCCGGAAGTTACGATTATGGTAACTTAAAGACGCAAGTGAAACTTGTACGACATCCACTCCTGCTCCTTCTATCTCGGGAAGTAAGCAAGAGCGGAAAATGCACGCAAGAGACTTTGTACAACACTGTTCCTTGGAGTCCGGTCTCTAGCCGCGAATGATCTGACGCGGCAGACGGCACAGTTTGGGATGGAAGTTTCACCTCTTGATACTTTTTTAGAGCTATCAATTTTTGTAGAATGATATAAGATGAAGTGATCTCAGAAGAATAGCCTGTTCCATCCGACTCACGATGGACTAAGCCTGACGCCAAAAAGCCGGGATTTTGTTGAGTTAGCTAAGAAATGAAGCTATCACACCTCCAAGACAGCCGATTATAATAACTATAAGATGAACTTTGTAGCCTTGATACAGCCTGCTTAGCCGAGAATTCAATCACGTAAATGATCTTCGTCTTCATATCTTGAAGTACGATATCAGGCTTTGTAGTACTGATACGTTGAGTGATACAGAGTGAGAAATTTCCAAAAGATCTTACACTGATTATCCTTCATAACGGAGTCGAGTCCTCCTAGACGTATGGCAAGACGAGAAATAGATCAACACCATAGAAGTGCCTAGAACGGTAATATAACACTTTCAGAGCTGCTGAGTCCAAGAGAACAAGTTCAAGTGTTTCTGGCTTTTGGTTGCACGCTCGGCAGTTGGCATTGCCTACAGGTACATTCATTATGAGCTCGCGGTAACCTAAGGTGTCTATAACGTTGTCTTGGCAGTCATAAAGAAACTCCTCAATCTCCGAACTCAATCCAGCAGACTTGAGAAACATGTTGGACAGATCCATCGAAAGCTCTTCTGTATGTATAATGCCGTAGAATTCACCATGAAGGGGCTTGTCAACATGTTCTTTTAGTAGAAGCGAATGTTCTGCTTCCTGTTCACGACTTTTGAGCACAGAAGGTGTTAGTGATGCTAGGCCATGTGTAGTGTCGCTGGAAACAAATGGGAGGCCAAGCTCCTCTGTGGCTTCATCTGCGGCACGGTATAGAAACGCCACAGCATTTACGACTTCATGTTGATGTACGAATCGTATAAGATAATCTGTGCTATTTAGAACTGAGCAGGCTGTAACCTTACCGTTCTTCAAAGAAGACACTCCAAGCTCTTCTCCCTTTTTCTCGAGGGAGGTCTATTCGAGGTACGGAGGCTCTAGGATGATGCATTCGATGGCATGTCATCATATTGCGCGTGCTTTGGTCAAGTTGCTGCAACGCACCAAGGTTCCATTTTACTATACCAAACGTGTAGAGCAGTATAGAAACGGTCAGCACATTTTTCGCCTGGATCTTATTCTTCCCGGATAATACGGAAGCCCAACTTTTTCTGAGAATTTGGCGATACCTTTTTTCAAGGGCCATTTTTAACACACGCACATTCTGGGCTTCCGCTTGCGGCATTTCAAGATATGTATATGTTTCTTCATTGCCAAGATGTTGAATGGTATTTCCACCTATGAGTTGACCATTCTGATCGTCATGCAGTTCCCTTATGATCCGCAGGGGGAATCTATACAAAACTAATCCAACAGGTGGCGCCCCGATCAGATAGTCTAGCTTTTGCATTGAACAACATTAAGAAGAAGCAAAAATAATTAAAAACGTAATGCTGTTTACGAATAAACAGAAAAAAAAATTATGAGCAAATAAAAGTAACCATGGCTAATGATTTTAAAGAAGAAAAAGTAATGAAAATATGTAGTTCATTATGAATAAAATTTTAATTTGGAGATGTATTTTGTAAGCATAAGTTCGATTTTGATATTTTTATTATTTATTTCGCTCATCTTATTAATTTCATTATTTGTTGGAATTAGAGAAAATTGCTTGTTGTTAATATTATTAATGTGGCTAATGAATAAAATTAATAATGTTGGAGACTTCAATGCCAAAAGTATTTAAAACAAATACATGTTCGGAAGAATTAATAAAAAATATATCTTATGTTTAATATGGATATAATAATAATTAAAATATGTAAAACCATAGTTTAAATTGAATAGTGAAGAATCTTTAAAGCTTTAAGCTCTAAGCAATTACAAATTAACCTAACATGCAACCAGGAGATACATATTTATACGATTCATGCTTTCCACACTTATCAAAAAAAAAAAAATAACTTTTACAAAAATGAATAGATGCAAGGGCTACGCATTTCTCAAAATACTTTCTGTACATTTTTCGCGAACTAATCATTTTTCCATTATTTTCCGAATCTCTGCACAGGATGTCAATACAAAAGTCAGATTACCTGATCAGAGCGTTGCCTGTTGGATTAGTTTCACCATCATTTCCCCTCCGGGTTGTAAGAGGACAGAAAAGTGGAGGCTCGAGTAGTTCTAAAGTGATGCCACTGATGGGAACACAGATTCATTTGTTTTACATTGAAAATAATAGCATGAAGTTATCCTGTTCAAAAACAGGACACGCGAAAATTGATACCGCAAAAAATTCTAGTTTTTACAGTGTTAATCAGCGAACATTTGCACTGAGAAATATTTTTTTTATTTGGAAGAGTATTAACAATTCAAGATTTTCTGGGATTCCGAGTAAGTGTAATACGTGTGAAAAAAACACAAAAATCAATGATTTGGAACACTAGAACATTGTTCATGCTATACGTGCAGTCGTGCACTAATTATCCTTTCTTTAGAAAAAGAGCCCGAATTATTTTCCAGGCAAGCGATAGAGGATACATTTTGTTATGGATCTTACAGAAAATATCTATCATATGATTTTAGAACGTATAAGGTAATTTGCAGAAGCTCTTCTCATTATAGCGGAAAAATTCCAGTGAATTAAGTATAAGCGATACAATTTATTTTTTAATTCGTATAAGTTTTCTAAAATTGCCTTTTCAAATTGAAACACACGTTGTTTTTTTACTAATATATATTTTTTAAATTTATTACACTTCTGAAAAATGTCAAATGTAAGTACTAAAATAAGAAATATATATATTCTTGTAATTATTCCCAAATTCCAATTTTAATAATGATAGTTTTATTCATCAACAACTTCAGATACATTTTAGATTTAGTTGACAAAACTCAATTTTTATTTTTACGCTGAGTACGTACAAAAATGAATTAAAAAATTAGTCAGTATATTCAAAAACATGATTTTTAAAAGAAATGTTTATTTAATGCTATCATATGCCTTTGAACTATACACAACTACATATATGATATTAAATGCAAAATTTCAAAAACAACATCTTTGAAGCAACTTTTACCATGACCATGTATGCAAATTTTAAATCTCTTAATTGAAAAAATGAACTTTTTCAAAAATGATTCATGCCATTATTTTCAGTTTAATTTTAAAATTTCTGTGGGAAAACAGTGGACAATAATTAACCTAAAAATCCCATAAGTAAACACTCCATTTAAAGTCTGTTCAGCTCCATCGAGAATTGTGTTTGTTCTTCATTCCAGATACATAAGTATAATAATATTATATATGTTTTTTCGGATCATTTATTTAATTTGAATTGCATTATTGCAATGAAATAGTTTTTTGAAAGTCTAAGCTTTTCACAAACAGTTTATTTTTGCCTGTTCTATTAAAAATTACAATTTCTTTTCACATCTTAATACTGTACTATATAAAAATTTTAATTTTAAAACTCGACACTTTCAAAGTTGTGTATATGATTAGACATAAATGTTACATACTTTTTAATATGTATAAATCTACTTCCAAAATTACTTCCGTAATTTACCTAAAATATTTATTCCTTTTCTACTATGAGATAAACTTATTTTCATATGCCTGTAACAGTCTTCACTTTGTATAACAAAGGCTGGAAATAGTGTAAATGGATTATTTAAAAAGTTCTCAGCATTTTCAAGCTTCAAAAATATTAAAATAATGAACATTCACAAAAGCAAGTTTGACACTCCTCGGAATTTATTTTCTGTAATCTGCTAAAAATTTGAGAGAAAATTTCAATGTTTCCCTGCGAATAATGCATTAGTTATAATAAGGTGTATGTAATATTCATGCCAGAGTAGATTAATTCATTGAGGCCTTGCGATACTTAATTAGGTCATACGATTCCTACCATACCGATATATTTTTACCAACAACTTACATTTCCATGAATTTAAATTTCGAGTTTCCCATTCGGGAAATTAAATAAAATGCACTTAGGATATGATGCGAAACTTATGAGAAAAAAATCCAAAATTTCTATAATTCTGAATATTTAGAAGTTTGCAAACGTTCGTTAGTTTCTTTTATTTAATTTTCCAAATGGGAAACACATGATCTCAATTCGTGTGGACGTAAGTTGTTGCGGAAAGTATATCGGTATAGTAGGAATCGTATGGAGTAATTCTTTCTAAAATCAGGGATTCTTTTCAACAGCAAAAGGAACAACTTTAGTAGGTGATTTTTTAGTAAGAAAAGAAGATAATTGTTTGGATCACCTTATAATCTACACTAAAAATATTAAGAACTGCCCATTGGTTAACATCCAAATCTACTTAATCATAGACATACTAAACTTCTGTAAAAATAAAAATAAAAATATAAATATTGTAAAAAAAATAATGTACACAAAAGGGATTTGTATTCAAGGTCGTATATGCGATATGAGAGAAGAGTCTTGACTCTATAGTGAACTTGCCAATTCCCTCGTCATTCGTTCGAAAAGGAATGTGTGAGCGCATAAATTAATTTTTAAGTGTAGTGAATATTCTTTGTATTATATCATTTTGCGTCATGTTTGTTAATGTGTTATTTTAGCGTGGCGTCATAAAGAGTTCATGAATGTACCTTTATGCTAAAATGGTTAATGTCAACTCGATGTATAGGGATGGCTGGTCACTTCCAAAATAATTGTGGATGAGACAAATCACAATGGATACGTTATGATGAATGTATATTGCATAGTCACTTCGTTTTCTAATGAACCTATATTTGTCTCAAGTTGAATTTTAGAGAAAAATCTCATCTTCGAGTAATTCACGCAGAAAAAACTTCTGCTAAACTTACAGGATTTTCAGTTAAAATTTGGACAGCATACCTTTTCTGTGAAGATTATCGAACTTTCTGCAGAACTTACAGAATTTCCAGTGATTTTATAAATTTATGAATATTTTCTGTGACATTAACTCGAATCTGCGGAAAATTCTGTAATTTTTACAGAAAGGCTATTCTGTCCGCATTTCAACTGAAAATCCTGTACCTTTATCCGACTCATTTTTCTCCGTGAAGGGAAAATTATACTATTTTTGAAATTTCAAGCAATTGAAAATAGAATTTCATTCTGGGTTAATTATTTTTAAAGAAAAAATTACAATTTTAACATAATATTTTAGCTTACTTCCTAATGTTCCTTTTTAAAATGATATAGCCTCAGATTTTTGCAAAAATATTTTTTTAATAGAATAATAAACAATTCAAATTCTGAAAACTTGGAAATTCATTTTATTTAATTTTTTCAGCTACATTTGCGAAGTATATTATAATTATATTATTAAGTCATTAACCTTTCGGGGTAGGCGTGACTTACTCGGTTGGAAAATAGTAAATAGGTATATAGGTATAAATTAGGTCAGTATATGGGTATAATGTAGTTTGGTATATAGGTGTTAGGTATAGATATTTTAGATTCCTTCTAATTGTAACTATTTTTGCAATCTTAAACAATTGAAAATATGAATTCATCCTGTGCTATTCTTTTTCAGAAAACATTAAAATTCGAATTATTTTCGAAATTTAAAAAAGTTTAGAAAATTAAAAAAATTCGTTCATCCTTGGTTCATATATCTTTAAAGAAAACGGAGTGAACTAAGAATATCTTTCCGATGACTTTTTTTGTGATTTTGCGTACATTCGCCAAGAATTATTAATTATTTAAACAACTTTTTATACACAAATTCAGAGTTTGCATATCTTCAACTTTTCGAGGACTCTTTCCTACGATATTTTACAAATTTAATAATAATTGATTATTTAAACAAGTTTCAGTAACAAAATCAGAGCTTGGCCATTTTTCAACGAATAGGCACAATTTGTTTACGCAGTCAACCGAGAGTGTTTTTTCGATGACTGTTTTTTATGCTGCTTCCTAAATTTACAAGAATTAATGATTATTTGAACAGTTTTAATAATTTGAACAGTTTTAATAAACGAATTCAGAGTTTAGCTATTTTTCAACAAATAGGCTCAATTTTTTACAGAATTAACTAAGAATATCTTTCCGATGACTTTTTCCTATGATGCTTTGCAAATTTCCAAGAATTAATAATTATTAAAACAATTTTCATAAAAAAATTAAGAGCTTGCCTTTTTTTGTCCCATAGGATCAATCAGTTCAGTATATCAAGAAAGAAAGTAATTCCAATATCTCTTTTCTACGATACTTTGCAAATATACATTAATCATTAATTATTTCAACAATTTTCATAAAGATATTCAGAGTTTGGCTATTTTTTAACAAATAGACACAATTCATTTGTGGAGTCAACTAAGAAAGTTTTCCGATGACTCTTTTCTATGTTTCTTTGTAAATGTACAGGAATTATTAATTATTTAAACAATGTTCATAAAAATATCCAGAGCTTAGCTATTTTTTAAGGAATAGTCACAATTTTTTACGGAATGAACTAAAAATGTCTTTCCGAATACTCTTTTCTATGTTGCTCTACAAACTCATATTTTGACTATTTTCCACGAACAGGCTAAATTTCTTTATAGAATTACCCAAGAATATTTTGCAGATTACTTTTTTCTATGAAGCTGAGAAAAGTCTTTCTGATAATTCTTTACTATGTTGCTTATGTCAATTCACAAGAATGAATAATTATTCAAACAATTTCCATAAACAAATTCAGACTTTGTCTATTTTTGAACAAATAGGCTCAATTTCCTTACGGAATTAGCAAAAGAATGTATTTCCAATAACTTTTCCCTACTATACTTCGAAAATTCACAATAATGATTAATTATTCAAATAATTTTCAGTAACAAATTTAGAGTTTGATTATTTTTCAGTTTACATAAAAATATACATGCAGCTATAACCTCTTTAATAATGAAGAAATCTTTTTTATCTATACTATAGTATAAAATTTAAGCCAGTTGAACATTTTAAACAAATTCATTTCTATAATGTAATATATGCACTATATATATATATATGTAATTAAAAAAAAGTTAAACAACCACCGCAGGGTACCACTAAGAGCAACTGCCATCTGGAAAAAATGTCAATGGCCCCCAGTAGAACCGCGGTAAAATACACCTATGGCCACGTCTCACATCGGTGAGATGTGTGGTCACAGGGCACGACGAAATCACAACGACAGGCCGGCGAAACCCTCGTGTGTCTTGAGGACACGAAGCGACCCAAGGATGACAGCTTTCTGCATCCATCTCGCAAGAGCCTTGGCATATTTTTGGCACGCGGGTATGGCTTTAAGGTTACGAACTAGCGATAATTTCACACCTCCGAGAGCACCTATCACAAGAACAATTACTCGTACCGAATATTTTGGGTACAGTCGACGCAGCTCTCTTTTAAGGTCTTGATATCTCTCCTCTTTTTCTTTCTCCTTTGCAGTGATGTTGTATTCGGATGGAGCCGAGAATTCGATCACGAATATAGTTCGTTTCTCGAAGTCTTGGAGAACAATGTCAGGCCTCGAGAGCGCAACGGAGACTGCTGCCCGAAAATCGTAGTTCCAGAAAATCTGGCACTTCTCGTTTCGGACAATTGACTCTATATCCCCTGGAGCGTTCGGCAGGGCAGGGTCGCGACCAACACCGTAAGAGCGACAAAGGTGGTAATGAAGTACTCTTAGAGCCGCATTATGTCTATAGATATACGTTGTTCCTGCGTGGGTCGGACACCCCGATAGTATATGTTCTAGGTACTCAGCGTGTGCATGACACGCTCTGCACCTATCACTGGGAACTTCTTGACATAAAATGCGGGCACGGTATGCTAAGGTGGAGATTACACCGTCCTGGCATGCGAAAATAAAGCCCTCTGTACCTGAATTGAGCCCTGATGATTTGAGGAAAGCAAAAGTTTGCTCCTTCGACAAGGTCTGCTTTTCTACATTTCTGTGAAAGTTTCCGTGCATTTGCTTGTCGAGTAGCTCTTGGTAATATAGAATACATGAGTGACCTTATGCTCACGCTGATTAGTGTCGCCACAGAGGTATCCAGGAGAATTTCGTAGTGCAAGAGATAGAGGCAAAAGTGTGATGCAAAAAAGCAAAGGAAGGTGACGTTCTTCGTCGTCAGACGATAATTTCTAGATGAGATGGTAAATCTAGTTTTCGAAAGAGGCATCAATCTCTCTATGCATCTCACTATGTGTGGATGTACCTTCAAGCTTTCCAACAGACAGATGATAAGTCTATGAGAGGTTGAATCAAAAGCTTTCCGGTAGTCAATCCGGGCCATCGACAGGACGCGCTGATGTACTGTAGCGTCTTTACAGACACACCTGTCAATCAGCAGGTTCTCTCGACAGCCTGCTACACCTTTTTTCGAGCCACGTTCTTCGTACATCTCTCGCCATACAGGCTCAATTCGTCGAACAATCCTGTTGTTTAGGACAGCTGTAAAAATCTTATACAGTGTGTTCAAACAAGTTATTGGCCTGTAATTCTCTGGTTTGGACAAGTCGCCTTTTTTCGGTAGGAGTATAGTGCGTCCTAACACTAGCCACTGCGGAATGGGCATCTCCGACTTTAAATATGAGGTGAATATGCGGGCCAAATGTTGGTGTGTAGAAGTAAACTTCTTCCACCAAAAGTTCTTGATACAATCTGGTCCAGCACCGGAAAAGTTCTTCGTGCCTCTAAGTGCTTTTTTCACCTCTTCGGCAGTGACTGATGGGCACTCCTCCTCAGATTTTATGAGGCTGTCGCAAAACTCCTTGAAGCGGATGATATTGTCAGTATCTTCCTTCAACTCTAGTGTTTTCGCGATCTTGTACACCTCTCTCCAAAAAGTCTCTACCTCCTTGGGCTTGGGTGGATTTTTTACAAAAACAGGGGGATCACTGAAGAGGCGCGATGGGTCAGCGAGAAACTGTTGATTCTCTCTGATCCATCTCTCCCTCTTCTGTATCCTCCTCCTTGCGTCAAATAACAGCCTTATTTTGTCAACAATATGCTGCTTGATTGTCAGCAGCTTTGACTTGTTTAGTGTGTGATTCAAGGTCCTTAGTTCTTGGGCGAACTTTCGAACCCTTTCCGTGAACGGTCTACCGGATGTTATGTAGTCAATCACACATTGAACACGGGACGCATTCTGTCTTGCCCATCCAATTTTCTTGTTCAGTTGATGCAAGGATCTTCTTGTCTTTTGATCCATCGTCGGTTTGAGCCTTCGATTTGAATCAGCCAAAGCTCTCGCAGCACCATAAACTGAGCAATTGATGGTCCAGAGGTCGGACTCTTGCGAGATATCTCCACAAAGGGAGGCATCCATTTCAGCCAGATCTTGGGGCTTAAGAGGAACTTGCATGTTGATGTTCCTCCTTGTACTGAAATTGCCATCATCTTCAAGAAGGTGCCTACTTTCTGCGGTTGGTCTTAATGTCGTTTCATCTTCGTCTGCAGCTTGTTCAAGCAGCGGTTGAGGAAGCGCTCCGCGTACATATCCATTTTTGCGGAGGTAGTCGGCTTGATTTCGCAAAGACTGATGCGAAACGTGTTGAAGCTCTGGGTGTTTCTGGCACCACAGAGTATGCATACGCGCCATAAAGCCTCCACGAACAGGGATAATACTGGCATCGTAGCAGTCTAACACATCATTCTTAAGTTGATCCGTCCACTCAATGTGGGCGTTTCGCCGGTTCGTCGTTGTGTTTCCATCTAAATTATTTTCAGCACCCCGAACTCTAGGATGATCGGCATTGTTTGCCGATCCATTGTCGGGTGCTCTGCGCGTTCGATCGTTTTGAACCGCATCTACAACATTTTGGTGGTTTTTTGGTTTCATTGTTGTTCCCACGAGCAGCTAGGGAAAGGGTTCGTCCATCCTTGTAGAGCCCCGCGTGCAAGGATAAGGCTATTACTCTGAGACATCGCCCGATATCCCAGGGTCACCGTTAAAGACACCTCACCCAGGTGTCATGCAGCTTTCGGCACGGTTCGCACACCTTCGCTTAGGGGTTATTCCTTCGGGACCTTCCCTGGACAATTGTCCGCGACTGCTTATTAATTATTGTACCCATATTCAGCAGAAACCCTTGGTACGGTATATATATATATATATATATATATATATATATATATATATCTTTCAAGGGGATAGTATGAGCCCTTTACTTTTTTGCATCACACTTCTGCCTCTATCTCTCGCACTACGAAATTCTCCTGGATACCTCTGTGGCGACACTAATCAGCGTGAGCATAAGGTCACTCATGTATTTTATATGGATGACCTGAAGATCTATGCCGCTGGTAAAAGCAAACTTCAAACTGCTATAAATATCGTCAAGAACTACACAGGAGAGATTGGGATGGACTTTGGTTTGGAAAAGTGTGCCAAAATTCATTTGAAGAAAGGAAAGATTACTGGCGTTCCCAAGGACCCTGAGCTTGTCGATATAAGTGTTATTAGACATCTTAACACTGGAGAGACCTATACATACCTGGGCGTGCCTCAAAGCCGCATTCAGGACGTAACATCAGTGAAGGAGTCTCTCCGAAGCAGATACAAGCATCTTCTTCGACAGATTTGGTCTTCCAATCTGTCGGCGTTGAACAAGGTATCTGCGACTAACATGCTTGCCGTCCCGGTCCTACTCTACTCGTTTGGGGTGGTTCAATGGACGAAGAACGAGCTTAAGGCCCTTGATGTCACCACGCGTAAGATCATGCATATGCGTAAAAGCTTGCATATCAATTCGTCAGTTCCGCGATTATACATTTCACGCCGTCAAGGCGGACGCGGACTTCTGAATCTCCAGTGTCTTCATAACCGAATTATTTTGAGTACAGCTTACATCGTTGCAAATGGCAGAGATCCTCTCCTAAAGATGGTCAGAAACCACGAGATGATTGGCGAAGGAGCGTTCCTTTACAAAGCCGCGGAGCAAGCTGCCGAGACCCTTGGCCTGAATTTTAATATCAGAAGTGAGGAAAGTGCATTACTCCATCTAGATGCTTCACGTCTAAAAGCCGAAGTGAAGAAAGCAGAGGTTGGAAAATTTCACCAAGAGCTACTCGACAAGCATATGCACGGAAACTTTTACAGAAATGTAGAAAAACAGTCCTTGTCGAAGGAGCAAACTTTTGCTTTCCTCAAATCATCAGGGCTCAATTCAGGTACAGAGGGCTTTATTTTCGCATGCCAGGACGGTGTCATCTCCACCTTAGCATACCGTCACCGCATTTTATGTCAAAAAGTTCCCAGTGATAGGTGCAGAGCGTGTCATGCACACGCTGAGTACCTAGAACACATACTATCGGGGTGTCCAACCCACGCAGGAACAACGTATATCTATAGACATAACGCGGCCCTAAGAGTACTTTATTACCACCTTTGTCGCTCTTATGGTGTTGGTCGCGACCCTGCCCTGCCGAACGCTCCAAGGGATATAGAGTCAATTGTCCGAAACGAGAAGTGCCAGATTTTCTGGAACTATGATTTTCGGGCAGTAGTCTCCGTTGCGCACTCGAGGCCTGACATTGTTCTCCAAGACTTCGAGAAACGAACTATATTCGTGATCGAATTCTCGGCTCCGTCCGAATACAATATCACTGCAAAGGAGAAAGAAAAAGAGGAGAGGTATCAAGACCTTAAAAGAGAGCTGCAACGACTGTACCCAAAATATTCGGTACGAGTAATTGTCCTTGTGATAGGTGCTCTCGGAGGTGCTAAACTATCACTGGTTCGTAACCTCAAAGCCATACCCGCGTGCCAAAAATATGCCAAGGCACTTGCGAGATGGATGCAGAAAGCTGTCATCCTTGGGTCGCTTCGTGTCCTCAAGACACACGAGGGTTTCGCCGGCCTGTCGTTGTGATTTCGTCGTGCCCTGTGACCACCCATCTCACGGATGTGAGACGTGGCCATAGGTGTATTTTACCGCGGTTCCACTGGGGGCTATTGACATCTTTTTTTTTTTAGATGGCAGTTTCTCTTAGTGGTACCCTGCGGTGGTTGTTTAACTTTATTTTTTATATATATATAATGATAAGAATTAAAACAGCTTACAAACTATAATGGTATAAACTTTCCTTTTCATTAGTTGCAGTCTTTTTTCTTCTTGTTAATTTCTTCTAGTACTTTAACCATCTCTTCAATTGAACGATATTTTGCTTTATCAAGATTTTCTGGAATAATTTTCATCTTACAATATATTTTTTCATATATTTTACTGTGATTTAGCACTTAATCGAATATATAACCGGTATTATTATTACATATTGTACTATGACTTTTATTTTCAAAACAATGGTGAAACAGATGTTTTAACAGGGGTTATCCTCGTTGCTTATCGCCAAACGTCGCTACTTCACAGTGTGTCGGCCTGTGAAAATTTTGCTTTTAATTAGGTAGGCTTAAAATCACTATATGAATGCAATCACAAGCGGTGATAACCCGCAGCTGCATGCGACTTTATTAGAAGTACTCGCATTTGCCTCGACATTTGTCCAGAGGAGAGGAAAACTGCAGAAAACCATCTCCCGAGTTCAGCCGGCTTTTCGACAGTCGAGTTTGAAGGCAGACATTCGACCCTACTCACCGAATGCATATAATGTACGCGCCGACATTCTAGAGGTTCTTTACAAAGTTGCATAAAAATGTTTAGAGTTGCACAATTATTTATTCTGCATCGTGAGAGAATGCCCATGCAATGTTGTACACAGACAAAAGTTATTGAAGTTATAATTAATGTTATAGTATTTTATTGAACTTCCTTTTCAAATAGAATAATTGCACGTAAATTAATTGGAAGCGCATATGAGGTTCTGCTGTTGTTGAAAATTATTTTTTTTTTCATGTTAAAAATCAACTCTTCAGTTGAAAGTTCGATTAATTTGTGACAAAATTATTTTTTGTGGTTGAAGAATTATCATTTTAGTTTAAAATTTGTTAGCAGTTCCAACAAAATTCATATTTTCAAATGGAAAATTGAACTATTTTGTGGAAAATTCTTATTTTCTCTTGAAATTCAAACTATTTGGTAGGAAATTGAACTATTTGGTTGAAAAATCATTTTCTTGTTGAAAATTAATATTAAACTTCTTGATAGAAAATTCATCTTTTGGGTTGAAAAAGTAACTTTTTGGTAATAAATCAATCTTTTTGGTTGAAAGTTGAAGTACTTTGTTAAAAATTGATTAACTCACCTTTTTGGTTAAAAATTTAACATTTTTTTGGAAATTTCTTTTTTTTTTGGTTAAAAATTAATTTTTCGATCTGCAAACTTAACTATTTCATGTTAAATGGAAAACGCAGTTATACGTTAAAAATTAAATATTTGATATAAAATTCATGTATTTTGTTAAAAATTCGTCCCTTCGAATAGAGAATTCATCTTGTACGAGAGTCGCCTTTTAAATTTCGGGAATGGGCGATCCTGCTGCTGCCATCTGATGACGGATGACTCTAGATAGTCAAATTTGACTTTTTTTAGTGATTTTTTACCCAGAACGTTTTGACATGCGGGCTTGATTTGTGTCGTGTACATTGACTTGAAAAATTCATCTCGAGAAAAAAATGGAATTAACTCGTGAACATTTCCGTGCGATCATTTTTTACAACTTTCGACGTGGATTATCTCAACAACAGTACATCGATGAACTTTATTCGACTTTTGGCGACGAAGCGCCATTAAAAATAATTGTGTAACGGTGATTTTCCGAATTTAATCGGGGCCTTGGTTCGCTCACCGACGAAGTTCGAGAAGGTCGTCCAAAATCAGTCGTCCCAAAAAACAATGATGCTATGCGTGAACTGATACTGAAAGATCGTCATATGACTTATCGTGAGATTCAGGCATCCTTATGCATTAGTGGGGCCAGCATATATTCATTATTGAATAAGCATTTGGCTGTCAAAAAAATTTGTTGCTGTTGGTTCCCTCATAATTTGAAAATCGCTCAAAAAATACTTGTGTGGAGTGGTCATTTCAAGTCACTGTACACGACACAAATCGCGGCCGCATGTCAAAACGTTCTGAGTAAAAAATCACTAGAAAAAGTCGAATTTAACGATAGTCATCGGTCGTCAGATCGCAGCAGCAGGATCACCCATTCCCGAAATATGAAAGGCAACCCTCGTATTTCAGAAAAGTCATCGAAAAATCTCGTCTTTTTGGCTTGAAAATTTAACTATTTGGTTAGAAGTTCACCTATTTTCTTTATAATTCGTCTCTTTTGCTGAAAAGTTTAACCAATTGAGTTTTATTGCAACTGCTTGGTTGAAAATTAGCTTGTTTTTTTCGTCTTTTTGGATAGAAAAAATATCTTCTTTGACAGAAAATTCAACTATATTTTGTTGAAAATTCAATATATATATATGTAACTTCGAATAATTATTAATTTCATTTAAAAAAATTATTCCCTCTATTTTCGTACAAAAATCACCCTATTTTCCCTGTTTGGAGAGAATGTTGGGCTACATTACTTTTCGAAGGGACAGGAAGGTAAAAAAAAACCCAAAATTGGAAGCGTAGTTTATGGACGGCCCCTAAGTTTTATTAAATAATCGCTAATTATATTAATACCAAATTTATGACCTCTACGTCCCCAGTCGACTTGACTATAAAATTAAAAATGTTCTCCAAGGGTTAGGCTTGGATCCGTGAGAGTTTCAAAGACTGTCAGAGACGTTTGGCCATGGCGCCACCATACGCACAGCATCTCCGCGGAGCCGAACTGCCGTCCTGAAGAACTTACGAACAGACGAAAGTGCAGCACGTGGTGGTTGTTTTTTAAAAATAAAATGGCGGCCGCCGGGCGGCGTCGGATGGGAAGACGGGTAGAGGCGAAGGGGACCACCGGAGAGCCTTCTGCGATTAGACTTACAAAACAAACGGCCCCGCGGTCCAGTCCGCAGACCAATGGCGTAGCACGCTGATCCCGACAAGGGACACGAGATAATTGGATCAAGACCCGAGTAGCAGCCTTTAGAAGTGCTTCTCGATTTCGATCCCAAGGGTCGATGACCTTGATTCGAAAAGCTCCAGGAAAAAGCAATCGCTCTGACTTCTGACTGCTTCTGACTCGAATCGACCGTATATCCCGGGCAGATGAGGCGCAAAAAATTTTCAAAGAACCGCCTCCGTTGCTTGTCGATCTCAGATACCAGAGAGACAAATTTGGCTCCTACCAAATATTTCCTATGCAATCTGCCTTCTTTCCTCTTTCTCGTATTTTGAATTCATATTATTTTTCATCAATGTTTCTTGATACTCGAAATAATCATAGGAACTTCATGCTTATAGGCCAAACAAAAAGAAAATACTCCTTTCGGTTTCAACTTGGCGGATAAACTTCAATATTTCTTCCACACTTGATATATCAAGTAATTGCAATGGAAGTACTTACAAACCCGATGGACGTACTTGGTGCTCACCAGTCCAAGTTCTTGTGCCATAAATATCTAGTTAGTACATATTCGAGTATGAATAAGACTCTTCAAGCAACATCTTTTATTTTAATAGGCAGAGAAAAAATTTATATTTTGAATCTTAAATCAGATAATATATTTTGAAAAGGTACTTTTTCGAAAATTTACTCCTCGAAAAATTAAGTTTGTCGGCAAAATTGAAAAAATGTCTTAACTTTTTAATTATAATGAACTTTACGAATTTGACCATGTAAAAATATAATATAGCGATTGATTTCAAACAATTTTTATACCAAAATTTTATTTTTCTCTAATTTTAAATTCCAAATCATATTAATTATTAATTATAGAACTTTTTTTAAGACTATTGAGTGATGATGAAAAATTGAAAGTGAAGGTAAAAGCCTCGAATTTTCCAATATTATGTTAATAATTATTGTTTTCTACGGTAATTTCACACCTTACTGTCACCATATCGTATCATCTGAAATCCGATTATCAGGTTTAGATATTGAAACCAAAAGTGTATCAAGCGATGTCACCAAATTTGTATACTCCCAGTTAATATAATAAACAATATAAAAAATACATCAACGTTATTTGCTAGAATAAGGTCTTTACTGAAATACTTTAATCTAATGAAGGGATTCAAAAAGTGGATTTAAATTTTTCTTACCGTACCTCAATTAATTTAAGAAATGTATATGATTAAATCATTGTACATAGAATAAGGATTTTTCACGCGATCGCATGAGTTTTATAATCATTTTTAGATATAAATATTTTCTTGAGCGAATTCTAAAATTTTCTAAATCGTTCTCATCATTTAAAAAAAATGTTCTCGTATATGTAAATGATTCGAAAATCCATGATTCTGTGTTATCCATGAAAATTCTAAACGATTTTACATTTAGTTTTTTGCATTTTTTCTTTAGTTGGAGAATGTCTGCCGTAACAAAAATGTAACTTAATTTATTGATTGTTTTTCTTTTGCAAGTATCACTGCGCAGCATTGATTTAAACCCAAACTGACAATGTTTTAAAGCCGCTATTGATCAACAGATGCTTTATTTATTCAATTTGTATAAACTGTATAGAATTTATAACATCACTTGAACCGAAATGAATAATTATTTTTTCACTGAATATTCAATTGAATCAATACACGTTCTGCTCGAGGATCTGTTTTTGAACATAACATTATTAGAAAAAATGAAAACGAATAGTGATGAAATAATGAATTTTTTTCAGAATATATTGTAAATTTCATTTTCTTGAATTTCCAAAAATAAACCTTTCAATCCAAAGGAAATTGAATTTTGATAATTTATTATTTCAAAATTAGTATGCTTCACTGTACTGATTACAATTATTAAGAGGGTGGGAGGAAGTGGAGTAAGTATTAATTATTTTAAAATTTGTCAATTTTTCCTTGTGCATATCATTTTCATAGAAGGTTTTTATACGCGATGTGTAGAACAAAATTGAGATTTTAATCATTACTGAAGTCATGATTATTAAGAAAAAAAAAATTAGTTTACTTTTTTACAAAAACTTAGAACATTTCTTTGATAAATTATTCATTTCAAGTCATAAAAAACTAATTAGAGTCCAAATAATAATTTATTTTATATAGAATATGTGTGTATTATTAATTTAAAATATTACAAGGGTAGTAAAATATTAATTTGAAAGATTGAATTCATAAATAGTAATAATAATAATAGAGTTGAAAATCTAGATATTCATAATAATATTCATAAAAAGTTAAGACTAATGAAATAAAAATACTATAGTGCAAATCAAGTGCAAATTTTACGTGTTCCGCAAGCCTCGTGAGCCGTGCGAACTCGCGAGCTTTTTCAAACCCCTATTAACATCAGTGATCAGCGGACAAAGTTGACGGTCAAATTTTCATTTTGAACACTTATAATTTAAAATTGTTTAACATTATATTCTCCAATATTTTGAAACTCTTTTTTAATTTTCGACTTAAATTCTTGAGTTTTTAAAGTTTGTAACACAACACTTAAATAAACAAAAAAAGTCTCGAAAACCGAGAAAGTACCAGAAAAAAACAAAAAATTTATTAGAAGATTTTAGTGGTCACCTTCAAAAATTAAACCAAAAGTCCTCCAACATCAGAACCCATAATTGAATTCATCAGCAAAATCGAAAAAAGCTCCCAAGTCTTATAATCGGTATGCAATCAGCTTTCTCAACCCTCTTGAGATTTTTCTGACCCCCTTGTTCTAACTACCATCACATCCTAAAATTATATTTATCATCAACATTGCATTAAGCTCTATTCTAAATGATGTACCGCTTCATGAAAACTAAATAAAAATTCCTCTAGAATAAAAGAATCTCAATAAGTTCACTCTACACTAAAATTCCTGGAATCAATTCGTCATTCAAATCCAAAAAACTTTATTCCTAATTCCCTACACCTATCACTTCTAAGTTACCTACCCCTTCTGGAATCACAATAGGAATTCTTCTACCATCAGAACCAAGAATGCAATTCATCAGTAAAATCCAAAGAAGCTTTCGATTGTTTAAAATCTTAATCAATAAGCTTTCTCCGCCCTCTTGAGATTTTCCTGATCCCCTTGTTTACGAAGATGAACCCTTCCGGATTTGTACGTGGCGTTGCAGTAAGACTCGAAAAGTCTCTGCCTTAGAATTAATCTCCTAAAGGCAAAAAGCAAAAACAGATGCAGGGAGTTCCACCGGAAGAAGCTAAAGGCTCGGAAAAGGCTATCCTCGTTCCTCGCTCTCGATACGGAGGTGGTTAGTAGTTGGTACTATCGGCGTTGGAAGCATACGTGCTGGGGTGACAGAGCAGCGTCCACCTCCTAGAAACGTAGCCTCTACCCTCTATTGATCGAACAGACTGCCCTGGGCTCCAGTCGAGTGGACTGGACACACCACCAACCTCTGACTCTCACACGACTTCTTATACTACGTATACATTTCGCTCAGACTAATACATTCACTTCTACACCTACACAGTTCACACACATTTAAGCACGCCAGCGAGCGAGAAGACGGCAGCTAAAAGACGCCCAAAACGATTTGCTCAAGGATGACCGGGATGAGGGGGTGGCTTCTGCGCCTTCAAATACTATCTCTCTGTGAGTATAACTGATAATACGTGTGCACGCAACTACACTAAAATTTGTATCAGAATTTAACGAGATTCATTGCCAGACTGTTTAGGTTTTATTATCTTTTGAATCTACAGGATGGAACCCCCAATGATGGTCAGTTACAAACCTTAGAACCAGTGAAAAACAAACCCTAACAACACGCAATAGCAACCTCATTATAGAAACTGTTTGAATCGCTCTGAAAGAGCACTCTCAGCAACCATCAACAACACACCTTAAATAATAACAATTATTAAGAATACTTTAAAAGTACCAACAAAGCTCCTAGCAATAATCAACAACAACCCCTTGCAATGGTAAATAGCAGCCCTTTAAATCGGTCAATAATAATCCAGAGCACAGATCAATAACAGCCCTGGCTAGCAACATTCAATAGTAGCTCTCAGAATCAGTTATTGACATAACTCACAACGATGAATGGCAGCCCTTGAAACAGCTAATAACAACCCGTTACTGCGACCAATAACACATCCTAGCAACGATCAACAACTCCTGAAACGGTCAGTAAGAACCCTCATCAACTGGCAATGACAACATTTAAAATCAATCAATCAACAATGAATATCGAGTTTATGCTTCGTATATTGATTCTATGATCCTCGCCAGATGTAATGTAGTTAAATATAAGTTGATCTTCATTCTTAATAAAAGTAGGTGTTTCGGGTTTCAATCGTGTGGAAAACTACGAATCTTGCAGACTACGAATCTTTGATCTCAAGTCCCTATTAGCCAAAAATACGAATACCTTATAGAATCTACTAATTACAAATGGTCATCTTTTATGGTTGTTTATATCGACACCTTTATTCCATATGTCGCGTTTGGACGCTGTATAATTTTAGGTCCTCTGTATAAGAATATGCTTATACACAGGACCTGAAGTTATACAGCGACCAAACGCGACGTGGAGCGGTATGAAATGGAGGCGTCGATATCTATTGTGGGATATGTTGTATTTATAGCAAAATATTTTTATAATTTTAATACACATTTCCTATAGATGAAGTTAATATAGTTGTTGTTATGAAACTTGGTCCTTCTGCATGTGACGTTACATGACCAACATGACCAACTTATTTAATCAATAAAAATAATACTTATATAATAAATACTTATTTCATCAATAAAAACGATGAACAGCTAACCCCTTAAAAGCAGCCAATAACAACACCCTATCAAGGGCCAATAACCAACCTTAGCAACGATCAACAACAACCCCTAACAACTGCCAATAATATACTTCAGAATCGAAAAAGAAGAACCCCTGACAACAGCCAATAACAGCGCTTAGCAACAATCAACAATATTACTTATAGCAACCCATTAGGAACACTTTGAATCTGTCAATAATAACCCAGAGCAACGTTCCACAACAACCCTAAGCAACCATCAACAAGAACCTCTCAAAACGGTCAGTAACAACCCTTATAAGCAATCAGTAACAAAACTCAAATTACATCAACGGTCAACAACAACCCCTCGGAATAGTCAACTTCCGAATCGTCCAAGAGAAACCTGTAACAACCGTTGATAATCCCTAGCAACGACCAATAATAAACCCTGACAAAGATAACCACTAATCCCTATACTAAAGAAAATGTTTGAAAAAAAATTAATCTGTGTATTAAGTAGGTTTCACACTATAATCACGATGGTACCAATAATCGTGAAAGTATGTTATATCATGAATAGTTATAGATGGTAATAATATACTTGTGTCTTATTATTAATAATTATGTGATGGCAAAAACTGATGATTATAAAAAGTCGTTGACCTATAGAAACAATTCGTAAATAGTGTCGCTGTGAAACAACTTATTACAGGTAATTGCATAAACATTTTACAAATTTTTTTATCTAACTAAGAATATGATAAAAACAGAATAGATTAAAGCAGTAATAAATAAAAGAAAGACGTACAACCAATGGGCTTGGTTTTTTGTCTCGCAGTAGAAAAAGTCAACGCGTGTAGTCCCTAAGGACGAAGGATTCGCGGAACCGATTTCAAGAAGTACGACTTCCGGGAAACGACTTCGCGGTGTTCCGCGATGGACTTAAGAAGCAAGAGAAGAGAGGAGAATCAGGAAAAAGGAATGAGAAAGACCGCAGACAAGATGGAGATCGTAGACAGATCAGTGGCCACCTATCACGCGACGATACTGAATTTGTACCTTCCATTTTCTGAAGCCTCTTTGCTCCGTCGATTAGTTACTTAATCGATTTTCCAAGAAATAGAGATCGATACCAACTACCATTGTCTTTTATTATTTAATGAAGTACAGTCCACGACTCGCTTCAGTACAAAGAAGTTTTTGAAAAAAGCAGATTTTAAGATATTTTATTTCTTCTTCATTCTTCAGAAGAGTTTATTCAATCACACTTTTCTATCTCACATAGAAAAAATGTTGTGTCATTTTAATTTTTATGTTCCTATTTTAAAAACTTTAGAAAACGTTTTCAGACATTTAAAAAAGGAAACATGTTTTAATACTAGTCTAGGACAGATCAGGTTGTATAAGCTGATTTATTGGAATCAAAAGAACCTGCTTTTCACAGTTGATTAATTTACACCCAGGAGCAATTTCTTGCAAAAAACAACAACATTTGCCTTGTTGGAAAACGGCGGCAAGTTAGCTTAATGAGGTGGGACAAACAAGGACGTGAAAATCGGTATAGTTAGCGCCAAGGAGCGAACGCAAGGTCGTAAATTGTTCCTTCCGTAAGGCAATGAGTGAAAGTGAAATTAAAAGAAAAAAGTACGTTGAGTCCGGCCAGCCCACGGGGTCCCTTTCCATCGCTATGGGTAATATTTCCTTGGGGAAGTTCGGCGCAGTGCCGGGTTATGTGTGTGCTGGCGCCATGGCTGAGAGCGCTGACAGCCTCGGTTAAAGAAGGGAAAAAAAGAGATGCATGTGAGCCGTATACTCTAAGAGCGTCCAGTCCAGGCAGAGCAAAAGGACTCCCTATAGGTGGCCCCCATGAGAAACCACGAGCCATAATGATATTGGTCCGGGATCCCTAATAACCGTTATGAAAATTAATAATGTCTGCGGTTTTTGTACTTCCACCTTCAATCTTCCCTAAATCAACGGCCATTTTCTCGACTGATTGAGTCATTCTACTCATTGTGACTCTAATCGTCAACTTTAAAAATTATGTTTTGACTATTTCACAATTTTCCAAAGATAGTTTTGTCTGGGAACAATAATATGTAATATAAAACTAAGATGTTCCAAGAATGAATGAAATTATATTAAGCTCGGAATTAAGAGGCCAAAAATCCCGACTTTGAATTTGAGCATAAACTTCTTTGACGTTGAAACGGAAAATTCGCCAAGGTCGTTGGATTTGAGAGTCATTTATAATCCAGGTGCATTATTGGAGAGAGAAAGAGAGAAAGAGGAAAGGAAAGGGTTCGGCATTCTTGACAAGAGCCGGAAAGGAAACAATGGAAGGCAAAGGAAAATCTAGAGCTTCGTTGGGAAGGGACTGAGAATTTTTGAGAGCTCGCAAACCGACATGAGAACCCACGGAATGCTTTCACATAAAGACGCAACCCCATAAGACTTCATCCCCCTTGATGTGGAGCGTTTCTCCCCAGAAGTGAGTCTGCGTGTGTATAGAGATTCGTGCGTTACTCGGAATCGATCCTATCCTCCTTGGTCCCCGTATCGAAGTGTTGTTCGTGCGTAAATGCCACCCCTACGATTAGTTCTAGCTTCTGTTTCTTTCCGCTGGTCTTCTGTTTCACCCGGCGTTTCCTACACTACTTACTTTTTCCTTTCTTTTCTTCGGAGTCCGTCCTGCTTCGATCGTGCGAGTTAAAAGGATGAGTAACTAATTTCCAGTGAAAGTCAAAAACAAATACTTGAGGAAATGAGGAAAATCGGGGCAATCGAGGCAATGAAATACATCTTCGGTTTGAATTCTATTATAGGATTGGAGATTGGCTCAATTTTATTTGACAATTTTATTTTTGGTTGATTGCTATTGGACATCGAGAGATTTTTTAAACTCCTGGAAACTTCTGAAAGTGAACTTATAGTTAGAAACATACCATGGAAAATACATATTACTGAACTCACAGCACTTAACAATCATAGCGTGTGCAGTTCTGAACAGGTGAATTTCTCATTTTGCGTTTATCTCAGCCAATACAACAAATTTCAAAAAAAATTTCAAACAAAAGTTGTATATCTCATTGAGATACAAATTTTTTGTTGAATGGATTTTTTTCCACAAGCTATAGTTTTCGCGAAAATTAGTGATACATCTAAGCGTCACTCCTGTGACTAGTTACAGACATAATGTTGGTCAAACCCATATCCTTTTCCAACGTCTCATGGGGGCGAGAAGGCACCCCTGTTCATGATCGCGGATATAATGTTGGTCAAAACTGTACCTCTTTTCAACGTCTCGTGGGGGGCAGGAAGGCTCTCGTATGACTAGTCACAGAGATAACGTTGGTCAAACCCATAACCTTTTTGAACGTCATATTGCACCGAAATCTGTAATATTTCACCAGATGTTTCGCTAGTTTTCACGGAAACTATTTAATGCGAAAAAATGCATGAAATAAAAAATTGTATTTCGATGAGATCTTCAACTTTTGTTTGAAAAATTGTGCAAAATTTTCCGTATTAGCTAAGATAAACGTGAAAAGCCGTGATTCGTATGGGGTTTTTCATCGTTTCACCATGAAAATCGCCTAGTAGCCAATTTTCACTACCATCTTCGTGATCAGTGCTTCAAAATACATGAGTATATGGAGATTGAAGGAAATCGTAGAATTCACCTATTCGGAACTTCATCCTCTTCTAAGAAATAGTAATAACGACACAATCAGCATCTACTACTAACAACCCCTTGAGCAAGGAAAAGTCTAATGGACCGTGACAACCCCATTCTCTGACCCAAAATATGGTCAATAATAACATCTTCTAGCAGTGATGAACAATAACATCCTCCATAAATAGCTCGTAACAACCCCCATATAAACAAATCAAAACAACGCTATTAGCAACGATCAATACTACTTATAGCAACAGCCAATTGCGAGTCACTAGTTTCTAGTTATCAATCCCTAGTAATTTCCAACCATATCCCCTGGGAAAACCCGATAACAACTCTCACAAACAACGAATAATCATTGTTCCCTATATCAACAGCCATTATCAACCACCCCTAGCAATTACGAACAGACATATCCTGCAGTGAAGGCCAATCAAAATCCCCCTGATTTCAAGCAATAACAACTACCTGCACCAAGGAACTAACCTTCTTTCCATAACAGTCGGCAATACCAATTTTCCGGCCTGTAGCAATACTCAAGTGCAAGTAAGAAGAAAAACAACACAATTACTGCTAATAAAAATCTCTTTAGCAAGGATAAATAACAATATTTTATGAATGAACGTGACTTGAAATTGACGTAGTAACAATTAATAGCAACACATTTTAGCAACAGCCCATTACCCAAGACAATCCAGAAGAAGAACCCATATAGCATCTACCAATCTTACTAGCAATGGCTTATAACAATCCTCAATAGCAACGGACCATTATCTCCTAACAAATTCCTATAATTAACCCCTTAGAAATAACCGATAACAAACTTATCGGCAATCCTTATAGTAATCATATCCTCCAGAATGATCTTCTAATTGACTATAGTAACCACCTTCATCCCAGCAACGACAAAATAATTTTGTTCGCAAGTATCGACTCATAAAACAGTCCTCCTGATAACAGCGAATGAAGAACCTCAGCGAAAGATATTCTATCAACACTTTTAGCAAAAACCCTCACTAGAAACGACCAATTACCATCTATTCTTTGAACGACCAATGCTTCTATACGTAAGATATCATGCTCGCAATTTTTTTACAAATTAAAGAAGAAAAGCCGTCCATCTAACAAAATTTTTTTGTATTTGAATAATCAAGAAAATATAACTTTTAGGCAAAACACATTGAGGCAATCGAAATATTAACGGTGATATTCTAGATCGTATCATTTCATATCTGCACCCACCTGAAAAATTCTTTTAAAACCAATTTTGTAATATTTACGTAAGTCTTCAATTTTTCAGGAATTTGTTTTCAAAGAAAAATCATTTTTGATTATAATCACAAATGCTGCATACTTGATAGATACTTGGTGACTATTTTATTTTTAAGGAACATTTTTCAAGAAACAATTTTGTTTCAAATTTGTATTTCGCAGTACGATTCAGATTCATTAGCACTAAAAAGAGAGCTCCTGTAGCATTTTGACATCATGCATTTTTCATATTCCTGTAACTCCCGTGTAGAAACAATATACCTTTGGAAAATTGTTTTATGCTGCTCTAATTTATATTTTCATCATTCATTCATTTTAATTTATTCTGAAATATAAAAGATATTACCAGTTACGTCAGTAGATACTAATTAAATTACGCAAAGTTTTTTGGACTTATTCTTATTTTTCTATGAAAGTTCTCAATTTTTTCCTTAGAATTCGGCGAATGAGTAGTGGAAGGTTTTTTCTTCAACTAATCCCCAACACCAAATCCAAAATCTATTCCTAGTAGTCGAATGATAGACGTTTATGTATCAACGGAACAACAAAAACATTTTTGCGAACACCCACATTTCAGTATACATATTGTTGTCTATATTACACATGAATTTGAATATTAGTAATGGAAATTGTACCTTTTAGGATGAATTTGAAAACCATTAAGCATACATTTTAAAATAGTTTATTATATATATCCTATCGGACTGTAAACTTTGCCTTGAGCATGTGTGAACATGCAACAGAGGCATTTTTCATGCACTTAATGTTATTTTATTGTGACTTGTGATAATAAAATCAATTTTTTACCATGGATCATGTAATGAGACACTGAAAGAAAGATTCGTGCCGATTTTTTAATTACAATACAATCGATAGGTCTGATAGTTTATCCCTTAGACACAGAAGTGCCCTGTCTGCAGAGGATTACCTGTATATATTTTGAGAGCATCACCAATGAATCAAGATGAATTCATTTCGTTTTAATACCTATAACGTAAGTGACATTTTCGTTTACGTCGGCTTCATCATCTCCAGGTATAAGAAAATAGACTGAAATCGCAAAGTCACTTACGTATGTTTTTCCTTAGTACGACAGAATACTGATATTCTAAATTCTATATTATATACATTCCAATCAATAATATATCTGCTTTTCAATATGGATTATTATTGATTCAATAGTATATTTTAATGAGAATGTAACATAAATTTTGTGGATCATAAATTAAGACATGAATCGAAAATACATATATTCTCACTCAGTTAGCCTACTTATAAGAAGTGTTTTCCCATTCCAAATGTACATCTGTCACGCTCGGGTTGCAGAAACTTCTCTGGAAAACCTTCGGGTGAATCCCTAACAAAAGTTTCACAGTTGAGAGAGCGGCTACAAAAGACGTGAAAGAGCAAGGTAACAATTTAATGCCAAATGCGGATGTGACTAATTTTCTGGATTGTCCACAGAAACTTCCATTTAAATCTTCCCCGTGTCCAGTTCCATCTTTTCCTTAGGTAGGAATTCTCACTCAAATATCATAAAATAAATGCATTATAAAACAACTTTGATGCTCTGAAATATTTATTTCCTACTGAATTCTTACTCATTGAAAATAATTTTCTTGAATTAAAATTTCTTTTCATAATTTACTTTCTCATTTTCGATTTCACTTCCATCATGTTAAATCATAACTGAAAAAGCAATAATTAATTTAATTAATTACAAGTCTGAATAACGTATCAATATCGTTTTTTCTACTATCAACAGGAACCTCATTCCTTCCTGCGCGGATAAAATAATGACCGAATGACAGGTTGCTTTATTCCAAGTTCGATAAAAAAAATTGTGTCAGTAATTGGATCTACGAGTGTTTAATCGCCTTTCGTTTACCCGGCATTAACCCCGAGGCTCTGCTGTATGCATGCACGCAACCATATAGTCATTTATATTACATATTACATACTGCTGAGATATGTAAGTATCTGCATTAGTGTGGAATCTGTCCGAGCTAATATCCTCTCTTAGAAGTAATATTGCTGTATTACTAACAGGACTTGACGTATTATAGTAATGAAAAGGCAGATTGATAATGAGAGAAAATCTCTCACCATTACACTAATTATTAACAGCAAACTCATGCTGTGAACGTGAGGAAATCTAAATAGAATTAACAGTTTTCCAATAGAAATTTCAAGTATGCGACTTGGCAAATTAAAACTAATTAGCTCAACTGAGTTAATTTTAATATGATCCTACTTTTATAATTCGTAGTGAAAGAGACAAAGTGTAAGCTTCTTTGTGCAATTGTTTAATAACTAAATTATTGTAACATTTTGTTGAATGTTGACCTGAAACGTTCACAGGAAAAAAGATGTTAAGCCCCTCTTGGTTATGGTACTGCTTGTGTGCATGGTAATAACTAATAAGTATATTAGTGGTCTTGTAGGTAATTTTCAAATGTAATATCCGGTGTCGATTAAATCTCTGAGCGACAGCAACCTACTACTTAATCGAATTTCTGTCGCTTCTTATGGCTCCTGACAAAATTAGACTACTCCAATATGATAATTTCTACAATTTCCGAAAACCATACTTTTGATAATGTGTAATTATATTTTTTGTTTGCGTGCTACACTTCGTGTTCAAAACTTCAATTTTTGGTGTTCATTTTGCAGGTCACGACATCCTTTGTAGAAACGGTAAAGAATGATCCCTCAAATTTGCTATAAGTGACATCAGAAAAAAGATTTTGAACATGCTAGACTATTTCAAATAGAACTTTGAATATTTGGCCTTAAGTTTGTGAATTAAGTATCTGATACATTTACACCAAAATCACCTTCTGCTAGATATATATATAATTAAAAACAAAGTTAAACAACCACCGCAGGGTACCACTAAGAGCAACTGCCATCTTGAAAAAATGTCAATGGCCCCCAGTAGAACCGCGGTAAAATACACCTATGGCCACGTCTCACATCCGTGAGATGGGTGGTCATATATATATATG
>CAKNXH010002365.1:363355-384291 GCA_932178445.1 Andricus quercusramuli | reverse complement strand
CCCCTCACCCCAGTGTGAGTGGTGATAATATATATATATTTTTTATATATATATATATAAATATTTATATATATTTATATATAAATATAATTATTGAATTGAATTATTTATTATATTATTATTATATTATTTTGTAAATTTTTTAATTAAAATAATATTATTTATATAATTATTATTATCAAAGAATATCCTGTAAATTTCTAGATTCTTCAATCCAAACTTAATGACGCATTTTGATTCTATTAAATTTTTAATTTTTGATTTGGATTTGAAATTATTTCATATACGACTTTTCGCTTATGGATTCTGAATTCACAACCTAATAAATTAAAATTATTATCTCTCTAGTTTGTGAAATGAGATTTCTTTGAAATTAACTTCATTCTCTCAAAATTGAAAGTTTTCATATTTCAAAAATAATTCATGATTTTTAACCAATACACATACACAATTTGAAGTATTTAATAATTTTCACTTGAAAGTATGGAATAGTTTGAGGCTGATTCGCATGCCAAAATTTTTAGCTTTAGCTATATCTTCAAAGACAATCGAACTTCCTCATTCTCGCTCCACATTTTTCTAAGTATTTACCCACTGATCATGAAAAAGCATCATAATAGAGAAGCAAATTTTAATTTTTAATGAACATTTACATAGAGATTTCAATGAACATGTACATGGTGATCTAAAAAAATGAAATTTCCTCATTTTTCTAATTGTTTACCCATTGCTAACAAAAAGCAAAACTATGAGATAGCAAATTTTATTTTGCAATGCACATGTATAATCCAAGATCTTAAATTCAAATCATCTCAAAAAAATCGGACAAATAGAAAAGCTTCCAACATATAGTGGTTCAAGGGGTGATCCATATATCAGATGGACAGTTCAGGGGGGAAGGGGAGTATGACAAAATTCTACTCTTGTCCACGAGGGGGGCCGGGGGGGGGGCTAGAATTCACGTGGACACATGTTTCCCTAAATTTGCCAAAAATATGTTTGGAACCTTGTCAATTAAGAAAAAATTCAATTAAGACTTTCATATTCATAAGAAAAGTATAAGTGATAATGTTGCTTGAAAACAGCACAGTTTAACCAACTAAATATTGAATTTCATTGAAAAATAAATTTAAAAAATGTTACAGGTGTCAATGCATCTTTAGAATGGTTTTCCGATAAGAAATTCATAATAGGGTGGGTCGGAAATAACAAATTCTGGGATTCAAAATCGTTACAACGCGAAAAATGAGCTTATTGTGATCCTAAAAAAGTGAATAATCAATTTGAAATCGATGGTCATGTAGCTTGGTTACCCGCGCTGAAAAAAAATGTTTAAAAATTTCTGTTCCGATGACTTTTTAAATTTTCTTAAGTTATAATTATTTTCACATACCTGAAGGTCAAAAAAGACTTTCCAATTTTTTTCGGATTCTAGTGAATTATTTTCTAAGAGATAATTCCTATTTAATTTATTCCCCTCTTTCGGAAAAAAATTCTAATCACCTTTGTAAATTCGTGAAGAATTTTTCAAATTTTGATTATGGTATTTAATGAAAATATCTTTTTTACTTGTGGTTTGGAATACTTCTGCTTTTATTCAGATTTTGTCAGCGTATAAATACACACTAGAAAAGCAACGACAAGATCCAGGAATCGAATGTAAAAATATAGCGAATTTTTTGTATTCTGATTTTGGTATCAATTGAAATTATTTTTTGAAATTGTGGTTACAATTTTTTTCTGCGCATGTGCGAGCCTTTTCAGCATAGAAATAAAAGAGAATAAATTCTAAGAAATACCACACTCCAAACTTTACAAATTTACTGTAATTTCAATTTCGCTAACTCGGTCTTGCCGATTTTTTTTGTAGTGTATTTTTGTGCTAAAAATCCCACACATCCACATAAGAAATTGTAACCTTCAAATTATGAAGAGAATTTTATTATCGCTCATTCTGGCCTGCTTGCTTTTGAAAACCAATAATATCTATATTTTGATAAAATATTTTCACGTATACAGAGTAGGGAAGGGGGATTGTTCGTCCAAATTCCGCGGCTTTCCACGAGGGGGGAGGGGAGGGGGTCAAAAACTGATGAAAAATTGTCCACGTTGTATATGGATGGTCCCTTAACACGAGATGTCTTCGTTTTTCTTATTTTTCAATGTTTGATAACAAGAAGCATCAGTATGACATAGCGAATTTCATTTTTTAATGCACGTTCACATGCCAAAATCTTGAATTGATATAAAGAAGAAAATACTATATATAGCAAATTTTATTTTGTAACGCATATCTACATTTCAAGACGTTCTATTTGAACCATCCTTGAAAAATATCAGACTAAAAGTAAAGTTTCCAGAATAGTGGTCTAAAAAACGAAATTTCCTCATTTTTAAACTTCTCTTAACACTGATAACAAAAAGCGACACTTTAACATACGAAAATTCATTTTTTAATCTACATTGACATGTCAAATGCTCGAATTTGAGTCATCTTCGAAGACGTTCGATCTAAAAGAAAAGATTCCAGCATAGTGGTCTGAAAAATAAAATGTTCTCATTTTTCAATTCTTGATAACAAAAAAACAACAGAACTATACCAAGATCTTTAATTTCAGCCATCTGCGAAGAGAGTTGTACTATTGAAAAAGATTTCAGCATAGTGATCAGAAAAACCAAAATATCCTCATTTTTCTAGTTTTTCAACTTCTGATGACAAAGAAGCAATGCTCTGAAATAACAATATTTCACTCTTCAATGCACATCCAAATATCAAGACCTTCAATTTGAGCCAACTTTGAAAAAAAAATCATACTAATAGAGAAGCTTGAAGCATACAGTGGTCTAAAAAAATCACTTTTTTCTTATTTTTTGACCTCTGATAACAAAAAACCATCACCATAACAGCAAATTTAATCATTCATCTGATATTATACCCGCTGATAACCAAAAAGCAATACTGTGATATAGCACATTTTATTTTTTATGTCCACAGAAAAAACTGGGGGTACGCAGTGTTGCATATAATAGTGGTCTAAATTCTAAGAAACAAAATTTGTTCATTTTTCTAATCTTTAAACCTTTGATTACAAAAAACCATCACTATCATTGTCAATGCCAAGAGCTTTAATTTCAGTCATCTTTGAAACACAATCATAGTAAAAAAAAATTTCACCATGGTGATCTAAAAAAACGAAGTTTCATATTTCTTTCTAATTTTTGAACCTCCTACAATGAAAAACCACCAGTCTAAAATATAACATTTTATTTACAAATGAATATCTTCATGCCAAGACCTTGGATTTCAGCCATTTTTGAAAACTATCGAAGTTACCTGAAGTTATACAGCGACCAAACGCAACGTAGAGCAGTAATGGAATAGAGGCCTCGATTTGTCTAGTTTTTTACCCACTGATAACAAATAAGCAATACTTTGAAATAGAAAATTTTACTTTTTATTGCACATCTACATTCCAAGAACTTTAATTTGATTCATCTTCGAAAGAAATCGGAATAATAGAAAAGCTTCATAAATAAGAAAAAGAAATCAGAATAACATAACAAATCGAATTTTGGCTTGTACATTTATTATTTTAATATATATTATATCTAATATATAGCATATATTTGACGTGTCCTCCTCTCACACAGCACATTTAGATGTAAACCTATTGTATTCATATATCAATAGTGATGCATTCAAGTATCGATCACACTTCGAAAAGAACCCTTATCTAATCTCGAAAATTGTTTATTGCTAACAGAAACGTGAATCAAACATAGGAAAAAGTGATGTAAAAATAAAGCAGAACAAAGCGACAAAAATGCTATGAATTTCATCACCCACAACCCAGTTTTTCCCTAATTAGCTTGCAGGCCACTCATATGAAGGTGCATCCTTCGCGAATAATGAGTTATATTAACTTGTCATTCGTATTATGTAACTCGCAGAGAATGCTCGTTGAATTACGTGGACAGAAACTTTGCAATCACGCACGCGAGGTGGGCAACATGTGTCAATGTGGCACCAGTCAGTCAGATATTCACGTGTTGTCAGTGAAATCAACCTCTTATTATTTATGCTAGGCACTCCCACCGCGAAATATGTCCCCCTTCATCAATTATCTAACTTGCAGTCATCCTTCCACTGTCTATTATAATTCCTAGCTTGGAAGTAAATAACATAACCAGTAGCCACTTTGCCTTCGCATTGTGAAACCTTCACCAGCATTTCATCGGCCTTTTCGACGCGTGTCATTAATTTACGTTTCATCGTTACCGCCGTATAAAGCGCACTTCGCAGTGAACGGCCATACATTCAGCTACACGATACGGATGATCTAAGTAAAGAAACTGATGTTCATAAAAGTACCTCGGAGTATACAGAAAATCGTGTAAGGGAGGGCGGATTGAAGCATACCACATTCATCATTAACTATTTTTATTAGTATTCGACGTCTTCTTCCATTGTTCTTGAGAACAAATTACATGGTGTAATGTGCAATTTTTAATTGAGATAGAATCGGGAAAAAATGTTAGACTTTTTCTGAGAAAGATATTTGCATATTTTATTGTACTTTCAAGTTATCGGTGTCTGATCAAAAAAGGTTCCTTTATTTACACATAATGTGGCATCATTTTCATAAAATTACTTGACTATTCGAGCCAGGTCTTCAATTTTTTACATTTATCTAACAATCAATCACTTCAATATAAAGATTCGTGATAATGAATCGTCGCCAAGTACAAAAAAACCACCAAGAACCCTTATCTCAAATAATCTTGTATGCTGACTGACCAGCCATTTAAAATAAGTTTATACTTGATTTTATGTTGATGCCTTAGAAACTGTAAAATTAGAAAAAAAAACAAAAAACCATGCAAACAGCAAATTTTCGACCTGTGATCACCCCTACATCCCAATCTATCGGAACAATTGGAAACAAATTTTAATAAGAAGTTAGTAGCGACAGATTCTCGATACATTTTACAAGAAAATTTGATATTTCGAATACTTTTTCAAATTATACGTATTACGTGTAAACAATTATTATTGAGAGATGGCTTAAATGGTTAAATTTCAAAACGAAGTGTCTCGTCTTCCCGAAATTCGGAATGACTATAGTCCAATATTTTTCATAAGCTTGGCTAGTAGTCCCGAATTTTCAGGACGACTAGTCCATTCCCTGTATCGACTCCACCAATTTTTCGGGACAACTAGACACAGCCATTTCAAAAACTAATTGAGATATCGAAAATTCTTCCAATACATATCGTTAATATCTGTAAATTGGTTAGATATACTAGAATCAGGTAGAAAAATTAAATTTTTTACAATAATTCAACCATAATGCATATTTAATCCAAATTTGTTGACCAATATTTGAACTAAAATATATGGCAACATGATCTCGATATGTACATTTCAGAAAAATACGGTATTCTTATTAATTTAAAACCATTTATTTTTTCAGGGAAAAAAGTAAATAATCTTATAGAAAATTCAGTTAATCTCGGTAAACCTCAGCACCCTCTCCATTTTTAATTAAAATTCAAAAATCCACTCCAAACTCTCATTTAATTCACATGCAATGCCAACAAAACATTCACGATGCAAAAAAATCTGCCCAGTAAAACTACGTCAAAGTTGGCTAAGTAATTCAGGGAAAAATTCATAATAAAATATATTAAGAACCTTTTTCTTATAAATTGCCCTGGAGAAATTTCCTAAATGAGATTTAAAAAGCTATAATAGATAGTATAATATAATCGGGCCAAGTTGTATGATGTCTATAACGGCTTTTTAAATTTTATTTTGAAAATTTCTCTAAGGTACTTCAGAAAAATTTTTTCTAATATATTTAATTAGTAATATTTTTTCTCAGATTACTTGGACAACTTTCATTTCAAAAATGCAGTTATTTGGTTAAAACATTTACAATTTGAAATAATTTTGTGAGAATTCCTTTTTAAATAAAATTAGGCCGTGGCTACGTGCAACAAAATTTCAGTAAAAATAGCCGGATTTTTTCACCTGGAGAGGGGACTACTTGTCCAGAAATGCAGTGAAATAAATAGAAAATGATGTACTTATTCTGTACTGACTAAATTTAACTCACTTAAAGATTGTTAATTGATTTTATTCAATAAAACTTCTCATAAATTATTCGATGAATTTAACTGGTTAGAGTCACAGAAATTGCGAAGATTTCAAAGGAATATGCTACTTTTAATTAACTGCATGTTCATTATACTCCAAAGCTCCTATATTTGAATGAATTTTATTGAGTTGGAAACACTGACTATTTTCACGATGGATATTTATTACTTAGCGTAACGTGGAGGAAAATGAGGCTATTATTTTTTAGTAAAAATAGAGACAGCATGGATAAAAATAATATTTTTAAAGTAATTTCGAAAAAAATTATGTTTATCACTAAATTAAAGAGGTTTTAAAATATGGAGACCGCTCGGTTCCAAAATTCAAATCTATAATGAATTGCATCATGGAAAAAAATTGATTATTCAGATCAAAATTGTGTAACTTCCAAAGTTAAACGGAATGCCAGTTTGAAACACTTAGAATTTGTACACGAATCGAGAACTTTTGAATTTCAGAGGAATCTAAATTCGGAAATCATATCCCGTGTAGGAATCCAATCAGGGATCCGGCCGGGTCCCGGCCGGGTCCCGGCCGGATAGCCCCGGTTTTACCCGGGCGCTGGCCGGGGAATCCGGCCGGGATCCGGCTAAAAACGTCACGGTAAACTGGTCGGATCCCGGCTTCAATACCGGCCGGGTAACCCGGCCACAGAGTGGTTCAAAAATGTTTTGCTTCAGGCGAGAAATTTATAACTTGGTTTGTCTTTTGAGGCTCATCGTAAAGAATAGGGTGAACTCTAATTGTAAAATCAAGTAAACAAATTCTCGCGAGGAAATTAGAATAGATTTTAAATCACTGATGCTAACAATCTCCTAGCAATTGTTGCATTTTGGAAATCACGTGTGATTTGAGGTTAGGAAGGTAGAAAGGAAACAAAGATTACACAACACTATACTTCAATGTAAAATTGTAATTATTCGCGCAGTGAGTGGGATTTTCAAGCTAATCACTGAAATAAGGTTGATTTCAATAACGGATTTGATTTTCCAACTTTGAGGGGAAGACGCGACATGAGTCCACCGTGCATTCTCGTTTGTGGTGCGAAACTGTAACTTGCAAGTGTCTACGCCGACGCCAGGCGGAGAAGGTGTCAGACATGGCGGTAAATTTGAAAGTGTACAGACTAAAAATTGTATGAAAATAGAGAAAATTGTGAAAATTGTAGCAATTCTGCTGTTGCACATTGCAGAATCGATAACAGATTTATTTAATAAGGTAAAACATTAGGAAGAATTAAATGTTTTTTTTTTAAGAAGTTAAAAAACCTAATTTCTGTTTTACTGATCTAATAAATGTTCAAATCATACTTTCCAAATAATAATTCATCTAGAATCCCGTACGTCTTTGATGATGTCATGGCTCTTAAAAAATGTGTAATTTCTACAAAAAAAGTATCTTGACCAGTGCCCGGTCGGCTCCCGACCATGAAATATAACCAGGGTTGGCCCGGCCAGTAACCGGCCGGCTCCCGACTACGTGATTCGAGATAAATGTGGCCCGGTCGGCTCCCGACCGGTTCCCGGCCATGCAACCCAACCAGGGGTAGCCCGGCCGGGATCCGACCAGAAACCTTGTTGTAATAGGGCCAACTGGGGAAATTTCTGCACGGGATAGGAAATATGTCATTTTTTAAGTTCAGGAGAGACACATCTACTTTATTTACAAGCTTTCCTTAAATTGCACATTTTTTATTTCCGCAGTTTGATAATACCGATTTCTCAGCACTTGAAGCTTTAAATTTTCAAAAAATCTTCCGTATATTCAAAATCCCCAGAAACTAAACATTTTTTGACCGAAATCTTAAATTCATTTTTATTAATTAAATTTGAGACAAAAATCTGAAAGAAATACTTTAAATTATTTCTATTTGGAGCCTCAAATTTTTGAGAAGATTGGTTGCGAAATTAAATTTGTTAAAGAAAATTAAAACAACACTGATCTTTGATTTGCAAATACTACGAATACATGAATAAATATTTCTACCAACTTGAGCTTCGAAAATTGATTAGTGAAAAATGGGTTAAATCACTTTACTTTTTGTTAAGGGCTCATCAGAATTTTTCGATCGATACGGGCGACAGAAGAGAGATTAGTGATATTGTATAATGATTTCTGCGAACTCTTCAGCAGCTGCGCCATTTCCATCGACCGCCATCGCGATTCTCTCTTATACCAGGTTCGATGGATCGTGTTTTTTCTATTAACAGTCAATTAGTGCTCTGGTACACGCCTCGACGTTCGTCCAAAATTTTTATCGCTGATTTAAATGAACATTCAGAAACAAAATTTACACATTCAGAAAAAAATTAACACATTCAGATGATGTACACCTGCTTGAATCGGAGGAAAAATAGAGTCGTCTGTCTTCTGAGATAATTCAGTGACATTTAATTGTACCTGCAATTTTTATTTTTACCCTACAACTCTCATAAATAATTACTCAAATTCAATTCACTGCTTACATTTTATTAATTTATCAATTTATGAATATGTATAAGCGAATTTTGTCGAAATATAAGAAAAAATGTTAAACAATCTTAGAAATGTTTAATCCAAAATTCACAAAACACATAATTTCACTTTGACACTTGAATTTATTTGGAAAAGAACAGCACACCAAAATAAATTTGAAGAAGCAAACGTCGCCGTATAGATTCAAAGTTGAACTGGATCAGAAATTACGTTCCATGGAGTTTGAAAAAATTCTGTCTATTTATGAACTGAAAAAGATTCTCGAGTATGGTATATTTTCATGCGTATGACGTTTTGCAGTTGCGAACGAATGGTGGGGTGTTTTCGGGGATACTGGTGGTGGAAAGTAGAACGCTGTTATTGGTGCTCATCATAGGGGTGGTTTTTACTCGAACTAGTTGGAAGAATAGAATAGTCGAACACAAAACACGCCCGACCCTGTTAAGGTAGAAGCACCCTTAGAAAAAAATCATCGCCCATAATAGAAACGGTCCCCTTAAAGCATCCATTGGGAATTTTCGAAATATCTCGTTCGACCCATTGTCGTTGAAGAATGGCCGAAATTTTTAAGTTTCCTCCATTTTTCTTCACGCGAGGGATCGAATTTCAAGGATTTGCGGAGTTTGGACCGTTTTTATTCAATCGCGTTTCCCAGATGCAGAAAATTTAGTAGTTTTTGTAGAATGTATTATTGTATTGTACTTAAAGATTCTTCAAACGGAAAATAATATTCTGGAAATGTTTTTGAGTCCTGTTTCTAAAATTTTTAATTTTGTGTATAAATAAGGAAAAAAAAATTAAATATTTCTCTCGTTACGAATTAAATATTTATATACTTAATTTTCGAAATTTGAAGTTTTCAAATTAGAAAATAATTATATATTTAATTGCATTTAAATTTTGAGGTAGCAAAATTAGAGGGAATTCAAATTTGAAAGGTTTAACATTTTTATTTAATCTTTTTTTTCAATTTTAAGAGATTTTTTTTAGAAGGTAATCATACTTAAAACCTATATAACTTGCGTTAATGTAATCATATTATGATTCAGAATCTAATTACTTAAGATCAATGATTAATGATTTATTACTGAGGTATTGAATTTGAATTAATAGAGTTTTAAACATTGTAATCAAAGTTGTATCAGTATTCTACTCAATATTCTAATTTTAAAGATTGAAAAAACAGGAATCCAAACTTCATTTTTAATTCTTGAAATTTTACAATTTTTTAATTAACAAATACTTCAAATTCAAATACAATTCATCAGACGGCAATCTTTAAGGACATGTTCACTTCAAGCATTTAAAACGATTTTAAACGCAATAGAACCAGTTTTACTGAAAAAAAGCTTCGAGAAAAACAGAGAGTAACATTTAGAATACTTATGAACAAAAATTAGACGTTTGGCCGTGAAATCTGGCCTCACTTAACCGCCTTCACATAAAAGTCCAAAGCGGAGTTGACAATACTAAAGTTTCAAATCCTAACTCCTTAATTTCTTGTTCTTGGTAAAAAATTACTGCCATAAATGTTTTTTCATTCTAAAGAAATTGTTTTAGAGAGTCCGCTAGGCTGTTTTAGTTCTGAATATGAATTTTCTTAGTATTTAATTATTTTAAATACAAGCCTCACGCTAAAAAATTCTTTTAAACCTCGAAATTAATTTTTATTTATTGAATATATGTAATTAAATTTAAATATTTATACTGTAAGCTATTTAATTAAAGTCGATTTCGGTTTAATTCTTGCGTTTTTAATAAGTTTTGCTTATCGCTTAGCTTATCGCTTTAACTAAACTTTTAATTGCTGAAAATAAGATTTGATATAAAAAGATAGGTAAAAATAATTTTGAAGTACAATAGGAATCATTATGGGCTGTAAAAAAATGTATTTTGGTGTATTTCGAAATTCAAGTTTCTGTTGTTGGCATCCAGTATGAATATTTTTAATTTATTTCTTATGAATAAATAAGAAACATTTCTTAAGGATGAAAGAATTTTTTAGTCTCAAATTTTTATTTTCTTAAACTGAAAACTAAGAAAATTGATTTTCAGATCTAGAACGGCCTACCGGAACCTCTAAATAATTTGTTAAGAATACAAGAAAATTGATGTCTGTATTTTCTTGCCAAAGGAAGAAATTCAGTGGGTAGTGTTTAAGAAATTAAAAATTAAACTTTTTGGGCAGCCTAATATGCAGAACAAAAAGCCTTAGTTATAAAACCATTACAAAATACTTGAGACTGTTAGAAGCATAAATTCGATTTCGAAATTTGACTCCAAATAGTCAGTCGCACCTATGTGCTATGTTTTTCAACTTTTCAAAATATTCCTATACAATCTCGCATATAACTGAACTTCAAAGCCTCACATTTTGAAAAGCATTCTTTAAACCATCATGAATTAAAAGGTATATCTAAATTTTCTGCAGTAAAAAAAACTTAGGTAAGTCACTCATAAGTATCATATTTATATTTTCAATTTTATAAAATTTTTGCAGCTTGCAGTTTTCTTTTGAAGAATTGTATTAAGTCCAGAGATATCAAAGTTTAAGTGGAAAACAGCGTGTTCCGATTAAAACAACTAAAGTCGATAACGACATCAAGGCGAATTAAAGTAGGTAAATTTATGGTAATTGTGTCTCTCTATAGCTTTGTCTTTACGTGGCTAAACTGTCTTAAGGTACACGTCACTACTTCCAATTTAGTCTTTTATTCGATGGACTTGCAAGTGCATGCGCTACAGGGGAACATTCAGGTATAAGAGTAAGCATGAATAAGTTTTCATATGCCAATATTACTCTTAAGATGTATACATATAGCGTGCGACATGCAGATATAGGTATATGTATTTGTTAGTCCCATTATAGAACGCAAAAACTAGTCTATTGTGTGTGATGAAAGTTGTATGCTATGGATTATTCAGACGTTTTATTATACTATTTCAGACGAATTCACGGGGCCTACCTGATTAGAAATTAATACATATAGCTATCTTATGTTTTCTGAAAAAATTACTTTCAATTTTTATCCTCACGCAATGTTTCTTTGAAGAAAACTTCCATGTCATTCCAAATTTTTATCATAAGAAATCGTCACAATTTGTGACATATTTTTGAACAACTGTAGCATCGCATATACACCCAGAAAAGTCGTTTTGCATTTTGGGAATCACCATTTTTAAATCCGAAAATCATACTTGGACTTAGCGAAACCCAAAACATAAAGATGAACTGTGTTATCAGGTTCGAAATAATTTTTCGAATTTTGAACCAAATCCGATCTACCATTTTAAATTTTCAAAACCTAATATCAGATTTGTATTAAGAGACCTTAAAAACCTGAAGAATATTATTGTAAGTAAATTCCAAATATATTTTTGAATTTTTTCATGTTCCAGAGTATTTCGCAATATTCTAGATTCTTTGAAAACATTCCAGAACATTATAAAACAATTCATAATATTCCAGAATAACCTAGAAAATTTCAGTATAATCTAGAACATTCCGAACATCCAAAATCTTCAGGAATATTCTAGAAAAGTGCAGTTCAAATCATTTTATAATACTTTATAAAAGTCGAGAACAATCTAGAAGTTTTACAGAATTTTACAAGAAAGGAGGTTTGATATAGAATTCAAGTGTGCCAGTATAGAACTAGATAACTAACAGAATGTGCATTTTCAATTATTCTGTAAAATCGAAATGACTATTTTAAAATGAAAAAAAGTCCACCTCTAAGCGAAAGTGCTGCTAAATTCATGTCAAAAAAAGTTTCATTAAAGTAAGATATCCTCTTTTAGGAAACGGATGTGCAAGTAGTTAACAGACTTAAAGTGACACTGATCTAAAATTGCAGCAAGCTCAGCTTTTATTATCTTCGTTTTAATTATTGTATCAAAAAATGTTATTAAGAAAAATTCTTTGACCGCAATGTGTATTTGATTATTTAATCATTTTTTTATGCAATAAACCCACTTTCGATAGAAGTGTAGGTTATTTACTTAATTGATCGCTCATTTACTTAATTGAAAAATTCAATCAGACTTTTATAACCTCTAAAAGTTGTATTTCACTAACCGGTGAAAACTGGGCTGGCCATTATCCGGCCAGCTATACTGCTAAAATAAATCTGGTTATGTTCCAGTACAGTCAACACTGTAGGTTTCTTTTTGTTGCAGTTTTAATTTTATATGAGGAAAATACGCAGAACGTGGCGCCATCTATGAGAATTCCTCTTTGTTGCAGTTCCCTAAAGCAAAAATCGTTTTGAAAAGAAACCCAATTTTTTCTGCGAAATGATAAAAAGTAGATTATTAAGCGTTGTCATAAGTTTTAGTGGTTTTATTTGCTATAAAATGATCAGAACACTCATAAAAAATTACTTTTTTCTCTAAAAATGTTCTTGTAATCACTTTTCTCTTAATCCTTTTTGTAAGTGAGCGACTAAGCCCCGACATTGGGGAAAGTCACTCACCCTTCAATGTATCATGAATAGTTATTTATGCATTAAATACATGTTTGTACTTGATAGTATAACGAAAGAGGGTCAGATAGAGATTATATATTTAAAGCATTAATACCTAATTTGAATTCCTTCTTGCGTTTTGTTCTACAAAAAAAACCCAACAAAAAAACGAGCAACCTCGGCCCATTTTACGATAGAGCGTGAACGTTATTCATATATTTACCCCGAAATGATCCATAATTACCCCGGCTGATGCCACAGTGGGACAGAAGCCCGGAAAACTGGTTAAAAGTTGAAAAATTATCCTATTTGTATAAAACTCATTATCCAAGGGTGTTTCGACTCTCAGATTCCAAATTTTGTATGAGACAAAATATAACTCAGAATGGTCGATACAATATAGCGACCAAAATTGACAAAAAAGTTATTCGATTTGTATGAAACGCATTTTCTAGGGTTTGTTCGAGTCACAGATTACAATTTTTGGGTCACAAAGATCAGATCGAAAATGGCCGATCTAATATGGCGACCAAAATTTATTAAAAAATCGTCCGATTCGTATCATACTCATTTTCTAGGAGTTTTCTGCGACACGAGTTACAAATTTTTGAACAAACAGTAAGAATTTAAAATGGCTATCAAAAATGACAACCAACATTTTTTTTAAATTATCCGATTTGTATCAAACTTATTTTCTACGGGGTTTTTGAGTCACTGGTTAATAAGTCATATACAGATTAGACAGTTTTTTTATAAATTTTGATCAGCATAAAGGATATGCCATTTTGTATTTTAACTTCTTGACACGCGATTTGTAATATGTGATTCGAAAGCAGCCTAAAAAACGACTATTATACCAAGCAGATGATTTTTTAATAAATTTTGATTTGGATAATGGGTTTTATACTAATCGGATAATTTTGTTGATAAATTTTGGTCGCTATTTTGGATCGGCTATTCTTAATTCGAACTTTTTTATGTAATATTTCGGATCTGTAACTCTGAAAGATCCTAGAAAATGATAATAAGGTCATTTTTGATCATTTGAATAGTCAAGCTTATAAAAAATATTTGACTACTCGTCCCGAATTTCTGTATGAGGAGACAGTTCCTTAAAATATAGGTTTTTTTTTAATCAAAGAATTTACTGGTGCTAGAATAAGTAATTATGAGAGTATTTTTGCTTCAAAATATTTTTGTCATGTTTTTTAAGACAATTTTTTGGCAAACTCATTGGTAATTTATCAAAATCAGCATTAGTGATCCGATATCTATTAAAATAAGTAATACTAGAGTTTTTGGGGTCGCTAAATCCAAACTTGATACCAGGTCTCGATTTTATTAAAATTGGTACTCTAAGGTTTTTTTTATTCAATTTTAAAGATTGATAAATAAAAATTCTTGAACTTTGCCGAGAGTGAAGAATTTTCAATGCTAAATCTTCCAAATAAAGGTAATTACAATTCAGAGCTCTGCAATTTTGAAGAGTCACAATTGAAAATTCTTAAATATTGGAAATATATAATCGAAAATTATTCAATTTTCACCATTTATATTCTAAAGGTACGTAATTCTGAATATTCTTTGGAATAGTTTAATATCGAAGATGTGAAACAATTAATATTTCTTCAAATTTAACGATTTGCTATTTAAACTTTTTCAATTTTTAAGATTTGAAATTAAAGATTAATAAATTCCGAATTTTTATCATTTAAAATTATGTAATTTCCAACTATTTTTTAAACATGTAGTCGAATATTGAAGACGTACAATCATTAATTCTTCCATTTTTGATAATTGCAATTAAATACTCTTCAACATTCGATTTGTATGACAGAAAATGATAAAATTTTGAATGCTTTTTGTGGAACAGAGTAATGGCCCAATTACTCCGGTACTTACCCGGGTAAAAATATTTGGTCTTGATTTTGTCTTGAGTAAAGACCAGTCCAAGACAATTCCAAGTCATTCTGTATGTCTAGCTCGTGAGACGGAACCAGAGTATTCTTGATGTCTTAGGACGAATATTTTTAACTTGAAGACACAAATTTATGTCTTGAGGGTCATCACTAATCCGCTTCAAACTTTATAGGATGTTTAAATTATTTATCTTCATGGTATTTATTGTTTATGTGTTGATAATTTCATTGGTCTGCAATAGTTATGCTGTTTGGATGGCGAATCTAAAAATGTTGTCCATTTTTTCCTATCTCCAACAGTTCACTAGATACTTCTAGAAAATGACAGTTTTAATCTTTTCATCAAAAATTTTATATGCCTGCAGTTGTTGAGACAGACAGGTTCCGAATTTCTTATTTAAAAATTATTTATTACAAAATTACAAGTTTTATCGGTTGTAAAATTTTAATCCTCAGCAGATGTCAACTGCTTGGTCCTCACCTAGCTACCTGATTCCTGGAAATGGCAGGCCCTGTCTGTGGGGTCCATAGTTTATAGAGGCCGCAGTATAATGGACAATAAAATTTACAAACTAAAACTTTTTTACTTTTGACCCTGGCAAATGTTAAGGCCACAAACTGGCAATATAATTTTTTTAAAGAGCAATTCGTTATATTTATCAGGACTTACACTTCTTGTCTTGAAACAAGTCAACCTGGTATTGTCTTGGCTCAGTCAACAGTCATAAATGCAAGCAAAGCCTGTATATCTCCAATGTCTAGCTGGTGAGACGGAGCCAGATATCACTGTCTTGGAGACATATTCGAGACATATCGAAGACATACAAGACAAAACCAAGACAAAATATTTTTACCCGGGTATATATACATAAATATATATATATATATATATATAAAAATTGATTAGCATTTCGAACTCGAAAGTTCATTGCCTCACTACCCGATTCGGGTAGTGTTTCTAGGTGGATAAATACTACCAGTGTGGGTCCACCACACCCACGACGGGCCAACACCACGCAGTATTCCCCGAACGGTCTCCCATCCAAGTACTAACCGCGCCCAACGCTGCTTAACTTCAGTGATCTTACGGGAACTGGTGTTTTCAGCGTGGTATTGCCGTATATATATATATATATGTAATAATTGAAATGAAGATTTAAACTACCACCGTAAGGTCCTACTGAAAGCAACTGCCATCTAAAAAATGTCAATAGCCCCCAGTAGAGCCCCGGTAAATCACACCTATGGCCACGACCCACAACCGTAAGATGAGTGGCCACAGAGCACGACGAAATCACAACGACAGGCTGGCGAAACCCTCGTGTATCTTGAGGATACGAAGCGACCCAAGGATGAAAGCTTTCTGCATGCATCTCGCAAGTGCCTTGGCATATTTTTGGCACGCAGGTATGGCTTTAAGGTTTCGAACCAGTGATAGTTTTGCACCTCCGAGAGCACCGATCACAAGGACAATTGACTCTATATCCCTTGGAGCATTCGGCAAGGCAGGATCGCGACCAACACCGTAAGAGGGACAAAGATGGTAATAAAGTACTCTTAGGGCCGCATTATGTCTATAGATGTACGTCGTTCCTGTGTGGGTCGGACACCCCGAGAGTATGTGTTCTATGTACTCAGCGTGTGCATGACACGCTCTGCACCTATCACTGGGAACTTCTTGACATAAAATGCAGTCACGGTATGCTAAGGTGGAAATGACATCGTCCTGGCTTGCAAAAATAAAACCCTCTGTACCTGAATTGAGCCTTGATGATTTGAGGAAAGCAAAAGTTTCCTCCTTCGACAAGGATTGTTTTTCTACATTTCTGTGAAAGTTTCCGTGCATATGCTTGTGAAGTAGCTATTGGTGAAAGTTTCCAACCTATGCTTTCTTTATTTTGGCTTTTAGACATGAACCATCTAGATGGAGTAATGCACTTTTCTCACTTCTGATGTTAAAATTCAGGCCAAGGATCTCGGACGCTTGCTCCGCGGCTTTGTAAAGGAACGCTCATTCGCCAATCATCTCGTGATTCCTGGCCATATTTAGGAGAGCATCTCTGCCATTAGCAACGATGTAAGCTGTACTTAGAACAATTTGGTTGTGAAGATAATCGCAGAACCGACGAATTGATATGCAAGCTTTTATGCATATGTATGATCTTAGGTGTGGTGACATCAAGGACCTTAAGATTGTTCTTCGTCCATTGAACCACCCCAAACGAGTAGAGTTGAACCGGGACGGCAAGCATGTTGGTCGCAGATACCTTGTTCAACGCCAACAGATTGAAAGACCAAATCTGACGAATAAGATGCTTGTATCTACTTCGGAGAAACTCCTTCACTGATGCTACGTCCTGAAGTCGGCTCTGAGGCACGCCCAGGTATTGAGATGTCTAATAACACTTATATCCACAAGCTCGGGGTCCTTGGGAACGCCAGTAATCTTTCCTTTCTTCAGATGAAGTTTGGTACACTTGTCAAAACCAAAGTCCATCCCAATCTCTCCTGTGTAGTTCTTGACGATATTTATAGCAGTTTGAAGTTTGCTTTTACCAGAGGCATAGATCTTCAGGTCATCCATATAAAATACATGAGTGACCTTATGCTCGCGCTGATTCGTGTCGCCACAGAGGTTTCCAGGAGAATTTCGTAGTGCGAGAGATAGAGGCAGAAGTGTGATGCAAAAAAGCAAAGAGCTCATGGCATCACCTTGAAAGACGCCCCTCTGGAAGCTGACGTTATTCGTTGTCAGACGATAATTTCTAGATGAGGTAGTAAATCTAGTTTTCCAAAGAGGCATCAATCTCTCTGTGCATCTCACCATGTGTGGATGTACCTTCAAGCTTTCCGACAGACATATGATAAATCTATGAGAGGTTGAATCGAAAGCTTTCCGGTAGTCAATCCAGGCCATTGACAGTACGCGCTGATGGGCTGCAGCGTCTTTACAGACACACCTGTCAATCAGCAGGTTCTCTCGACAGCCTGCTACACCTTTTTTCGAGCCACGTTGTTCGTACATCTCTCGCCATACAGGCTCAATTCGTCGAACAATCCTGTTGTTTAGGACAGCTGTAAAGATCTTATACAGTGTATTCGAACAAGTTATTGGCCTGTAATTCTCTGGGTTGGACAAGTTGCCTTTTTTTCGGCAGGAGTATAGTGCGTCCTAACAGCAGCCACTGCGGAATGGGCGTCTCCGACTTTAAATATGAGGTGAATATGCGGGCCAAATGCTGGTGTATAAAAGTAAACTTCTTCCACCAAAAGTTCTTGATACAAACTGGTCCAGCAGCAGAAAAGTTCCTCGTGCATCCAAGTGCTTTTGTCGCCTCTTCGGCAGTGACTGATGGACATTCTTTCTCAGATTTTATGAGGTTGTCGCAAAACTCTTTGAAGCGGATAATATTGTCTGTATCTTCTTCCAACTCTAGTGATTTCGGTATCTTGTACACCTCTCTCCAAAAAGTCTCTACCTCCTTGGGCTTGAGTGGATTTTTTACAGAAACAGGGAAATTGCTGAATAGGCGCGATGGATCAGCGAGAAACTGTTGATTCTCCCTGATCCAATTCTCCCTCTTCCTTTATTCTCCTCCTTGCGTCAGATAACAGCCGTATTTTGTCAACAATATGCTGCTTGATTGTCACTAGCTTTTACTTGTTTAATGTGTGATTCAAGATCCGTATTTCTTGCGCGAGCTTTCGAACTCTTTCCGTAAACGGTCCAACAGATGTTATGTAGTCAATCACACATTGAACACGGGACGCATTCTGTCTTGCCCATCCAATTTTCTTGTTCAGTTGATGCAAGCGTCTTTTAGTCTTTTGATCCATCGTCGGTTTTAGCCTTCGATTTCAATCAGCCAAAGCTCTCGCAGCACCATAAACTGAGCAATTGATGGTTCAGAGGTCGGATTCTTGCGAGATATCTCTACGAAGAAAGGCATCCACTTCAGCCAGATCTTGGGGTTTGAGAGGAACTTGCATGCTGATGTTCCTTCTTGTACTGAAATAGCGAGCATCTCTCAGAAGGTGCCTACTTTCTGCAGTTGTTCTTGATGTCGCTTCTTCATCTTCATTTGCAGCTTGATCAAGCAGTGGTTGGGGAAGCGCTCCGCGTACATATCCATTTTTTCGCAGTTTGTCGGCTTGATTTCGCAAAGACTGATGCAAAACGTGCTGAAGCTCTGGGTGTTTCTGGCAACACAGAGTGTGCATACGCGCCATAAAGCCTCCGCGAACAGGGATAATGCTGGTATCATAGCAGTCTAGCACGTCATTCTTAAGTTGATCCGTCCACTCAATGTGGGCGTTTCACCCGTTCGTCGTCGTGTTTCCATCTAAATTATTTTCAGCACCCCGAACTCTAGGATGATCGACATTGTTTGCCGACCCATTGTCGGGTGCTCTACGCGTTCGATCGTTTTGAACCGCATCTACAACATTTTGGTGTCTTGGTGGTTTCATTGTTGTTCCCACGAGCAGCTAGGGAAAGGGTTCGCCCATCCTTGTAGAGCCCCGCGTGCAAGGATAAGGCTGGTACTCTGAGAGGTCGCCCGTTATCCCAGAGTCACCGTTTAAGACACCTTACCTAGGTGCCATTCAGCTTTCTGTACGGTCGTTACGCCTTCGCTTAGGGGTTATTCCTTCGGGACCATCACCCGAGGACGCGTTCGGTGGCTTTGTCACAGGCTCTTCGCTTCTATTCCAAAGAAATCGAAACCGAAACCTAATATATACATAGTTAAAAGTATGTCATAAGGACAACCGTGGGATTTCGCCGGGAGCGGGTGCTAATCAAAATTGCACCCGCTCCCAGCGTAATCGCGGTAAAATTTCAGTTGTAACCACGTCTCACGACCGTGAGATGGGTGATTACAATTTGTGCGAATTCAATAGGATGATCCGGCGAAGGTCTCATGTACCCTGAGGACACGGAGCTACCCAAGGACGACCGCCTTCTGCATTTCCCCCTCAAGTGTCTTTGTGTTAGTGCCGCATTGTGCCTTTGGACGTGTTATTCCCGCATGAGTTGGACAACTAAATAGTATGTGTCCCAGATGATCGGGGTGTTCATGACACGCTCTGCAGCTATCATCGGGAATGTCTTAGCTCAAAATGTGGCGACGGTATGCTAGAGTGGAAATGATACCATCTTGACATGCCAAAATGAAGCCCTCCGTGCACGACTTCAATCCGGATGACCTAAGGAAAGCAACCGTCAGCTCATACGACATCTACTCATCATCCACATTTCTGTGGAATATGCCGTGCATCCTCTTGTCGAGGAGCTGTTCGCGGAAGTTTTTCTCCTGTGCTTTCCTAATGCGGGCCTTCAGGAGTGAGTATTCAAGATGGATCAAATTTGATGCATTTTGCTCACCCCTGATATTGAAGTCAAGGCCGATATATATGCATATATGCCTTATTTACTAACAGTAAAATAATCAGAAGATCAAACACTCTAAGCAATTGATAAATTTAAGTGAATTGTTATATTTTTTATTCATTATCAACAGTTTTGTATATGAATGACTTGAAATTTTGAAATATAACCTATAAATTGAAGAATTTTCGAATTTAAAGCATCAGCATTACAGAATTTTTAATTATAAAACTTACCACTTGTATAATTTTTGATTGTGAGATATCAAAATAAAAAGTCTTCAGGTGTTCAATTTTAAAGATAAACAATTCAAATTTCTACCATTTTGAAGATTTACAATTTAATTAATTTACACTTAATTCCAAATTTTTATAGTTGAAAATTATGTAATTTTGAACGTTTTGCATAATAGAAAATAATGCAATTTTAGATGTTTTTTTGAATAAGGTAATGGCCCAATTACTGCGGTTGCCCCAGTTACAATTTTTGAAGATTCAAAGTTGAAAGTGATTAAATTTTGAACATTT
>CAKNXH010002365.1:329355-363345 GCA_932178445.1 Andricus quercusramuli | reverse complement strand
TGCACGATGTGGAATAACAGGCAACAACAAAAACACTGACGTTTTATATTAGTTTATTGGTAAATCTTCTAATATTCACCAATAATTCCTAGAGAAATGCGATATTTAGACTTAGTTATCAAAGAATTACATTGATATTACTTGAAAGAACAAAAAAAGGTTGCCAAAAACTCCTAAGTTATTTTTTACATATGTGTGGGGATCTATACAGTGTGTTGAATTATAAATATTGCTTGGTAAATATTCGTGGGTGCTTACTCAGGGTAAAATAATCAGATGTAACAATGTTGTATATGAAACAACTTGAGTCTTCAGAATATAACCTATGCTTTGAAGAAATTTCGAATGTAAATCATCAGAATTACACAATTTTCAATTCAAAAACTGACAACTTGCATAAATTTCAATCGTAAAATATCAAAACAAAAAGTCTTTGAGTCTTCAATTAACAATTTCGAAATTTTGAAAATATATAATGAATTGCAAACTATTGAAGTTTCAAGATTTATATTTTGAAGATATGTAATTTCGAAAGTCTTCTTGGAATAGTTTAAATAACAAGATTTATAATTGAAAATTCGTCACTTTTGAATATTTTCAGTTGAAGACTTTTGAATATTTGATGTGTATAACAGAAAATGATGCATTTTCTAATGCTTTTTTTGGAATAGTTCAATTTTTGAAGATTCAAAGTTGAAAGTGATTAAATTTTGAACATTTGACATTGAAATTCATTCGATTTTATAGATTTGCAATTGACGTGCCACTGCACGATGTGGAATAACAGGCAACAACAAAAACACTGACGTTTTATGTTAGTTTATTGGTAAATCTTCTAATATTCACCAATAATTCCTAGAGAAATGCGATATTCAGACTTAGTTATCAAAGAATTACATTGATATTACTTGAAAGAACAAAAAAAGGTTGCCGAAAACTCCTAAGTTATCATCGCACGGTCAAGAAAAAAATTCTTTTGTGTGCAAGTGCGATAATCCAAAAATATGAAAGAATAATAGTTTCTGAGACATAATCATCAAAAGTAAGAATCAGAATTTTTATTTTATTCACCTCACTTTCGGAAATCCTTCTCAAACTTAGCAACTTGCAAGTGGAAAACAAAGGAAAGTCATTTTTTCATGTATTCAACGCTTGTTTATTATATTTTCTGTGTAAAATAATCGACATCTTCCTTATGTTTTCAGTTAATGTTATCAATAAAAATAAATGTACCCGATTTCAAAACAGTTCAATAAATATTCGAAAACATATCACACGGGGAAGCAAAAGTAATATTTATGTGGAGAAATGCACATATGCATTCGGTGTTGAATTTCTTCGGGAAAGGGTTTCGTCGTAGCAGCTATTGAGTGTGTCCACAAATAGCAGAGTCGCCTTCGCTTGGCCTTAGGACGAAGGTTCCAGAAACGCCTAGCAAGGAGACATTAAATTTTCACGAATGCTTCTGTCATTATGGCGTGACATGCCTCGGCACGGGGATGGAACGCGATGTCCATACGTGCGATATTGAATTATCGATGGCCGTCACAATCGTCACATAATCGGATATTCATGCATTGCTGCCGTCGCGTCGCTTCGAGCGTCGTCGTAATGCCGAAGTAAATCGACTATTCCCTGTAGAATATTTTCAGGCTGGACAACTGGACATGGACAAATCATTTATTGCACGATTCGCGAATCTCACAGAACATATCACATAAATTCGCTTTTGTGGAGTTTACATATGCTCAAATTACTCAAAAGAATGTCATGTTACCTGTCCAGTATATAGAGAAGAAGACAGTCGTTAATATTTTATCGAGCCTACTCAAACAGTCATTCGAACCGTCTCCTGCAACTGGAGTGGGAACTATGATATATTTACATATGTGTGGGGATCTATACAGTGTGTTGAATTATAAATATTGCTTGGTAAATATTCGTGGGTGCTTATCTAGAGTATAAAGGGAGCTTCTGTATGGTTTCTTGGATCTTGTGAGGGTCGTAATTGAATTGTCATACTTCGGAGTAAGTTGTATTGTTTTAGGGATGCATTTGAAAAAATTATTTCATGTTTTTGAAACTGTTTACAACCAGAATTGTGAAAATTATAATATTTCTTATTCTTAGTAGTAGTTCAAGAGCGAAGGCAGCGTGTAAGCTGATAAATTCACCTTATCCAACGACGACCCCCATCCGAGTACAATCGACCCAGTCCTGCTTAACTCGAAAGATCGAACGAGAAGCCAAGAACAGTTACAGGTGTCCAAGATGAAAAAATATTGAATTAATGAATTTTGGGAGACTTGTGTTTTCAAAGGAATAAAACTTCAAATTTTAATAGCATCCAATTCGGTATTCAATCTAAGTTAACAATATTTGAATGATAAATTCGTCCATATAAATTATAAATATTACTGTATGTCAGTATAGTCCCTCTTAAAAATGATTTTCCTTTAATAAATTGCATATCATTTTTTTCCTTTTCTAGAAAAATCATTATGAGAAAATCTGTATAGAAGTAATGATAATGAATGATTGATGTTAATTAAATTCTACAGAGTTTTTACGGACTTTAAGCGATTTCATTAGATGTAATGAAACTTTAACAAGATTTTGAATGATTACAAAGATTTCTAAACATAACAGGACATTTGAGGGAATTCCACAGGATTTCGAGGAAGATTTGAACATATTTCCACAGATTTAATGAAATTTCCTCAGATTTCGAACCATTTCCAGGGATTTTAGAGGATTTCAAAGATATACCAAATTTTCCGGGGATTTTGAAAGATTAACAAAATTTCAAGGAATTTTGAACATTTGGAATTTCTAAAAATGTGAAGGGATTTCTACAAAATTCTGAAATATAATAGAACGAAATTTCAAGGGATTCCTAGCGATTTCAAAGATTTCGAGGGATTTCAACTATTTTTTCAAAAATCTTTAATGAAATAATTATATTTATAATTTATATTTAGGAGATTTTTAATGATTTCTACTTATTTTAATGGATTTATACGATTAAAAAAAAAAGATTTCGAAGGATTTCAAGAGAATCCAAGGGATTTCAAGAAATTCAAAAAATGTCAAGGAATTTCGAAGAAATTTCTAGGATTTCCAAATATTTGAAGGTGTTTCTAGAGAATTTTGAAAAATACAATTTAATATAATTTGATTACAAAGATTTGTAGGATTTAAACGTGCGTCTAAATTCATTTATATACTCAGGGGATTCAGAACAATCTCACGTGGTTCAGAAAATTCAAGGGAGTTAAAAAAAGTTTGCAACATTTTCAATGATTTCGAGGGATTACATGAGCAATTCGGAAAATAAATTAAATTAAATTAAATTTCAATGGAACTTTACGATAGCCAAATATTTTTAGGGATTATAACGAATTTCTAGAGAACATTAGGGAATAATTTAAAGTTTATTTTAATGAATTTCTGCGGGATTCTAGGGAACCGTAAGGTATACATTTTATTCATTTTTTTATTTTGAAGAGATTTTCAGTGATTTCTACAAATTTCAAACAGTTTCGAATATTTCAAAATAATTCAAAACAAAGTTATTAAGGGTTTATAAGAGATTCCAAAGAATGTTCGTGGATTACAACAATTTCAAGCGATTTTAAGGATATCAAGGGAATTCACAGACTTTTTATGTGTAAAGTTTATTTGTGCTGAATCGCTATTTTTAGTGTGTATCCACGTGAGGTTATGAGTACATAGTTTGGAATAAATTTTTTTTGTTTTGTAGTTTCTCTACTTCTAACATTAATATTTTCAATATTTTTGTATTATTTATTCCGAAACCGATTCTTGCATAATCTTTAACTATATAATGATTTTCGCTAGTGAATTTTTTATAATTGCGAAAAATTAGAGGAAATTCATCACAGAAAAACAGCATCACATGAACAATGAACATAGCTGCATTCTCATTCTCCATTTTCTTATTTGTGATGCAACTCAAAACAACACCATACTTTTGCATACTTTTTGTATACTTTTTCATACTTTCGAGGATTGGCGTTTTTCTGTGATTAGACATGGGAAACCTCATGCAACATTTTTCAGTCACATATATGCCATCTTTTGCGTTCCCATCGAGGGGTACACAACTCCTGCAATCGGTGTGCACAGTTCATTGCAATCACCCTGTTGTCACCTTGCAATCACTTCAATCGCATTGCAATTTTACAGTGCAATCATGCAATCGGTGTACACCGAATTTTAAAGTTATGTACCCCTCGGTTCCCATGCAATCTTGCAATCTAGTGTACTTACACCAAAAATACAAGTAATGAACCAGAAAAGTCATCAATATAATCAATGAACAAAAAAATTATCTTCTTTTTAATTAATTGTCTGATTGTAAAAAAAATAGTGATAACATTGTTTTTCTTGTTTTCTTTGTAGAAAATTATGATTGAGATATTGACTAATAGAAGGACAATCTAAGACCTCAATCTGGTATTATCAAAATAAGGGACCGAAATGGAGTGGGCATTCGGAATGAGGGGGAAGATGTAATCCTCTGTTGTGGGCTCGTTTGCTGAAACAATGTACATGCAGCTGCACCCCCGAGCAGTGAAATCCAAACAGAGCAGATTTCTGCCTCTGCCGCTGCCGTCTATACATCTGTCAGTGTGTAACGGAACACCACCTAATAGTATTAGAAATATATATCCCGGCCGGGCTAAACTACCCCTGCGAACCACTCGATTGACGCGGAACAGTGCCACCCCTGTCCTGTGCCATGATCAGGCCCGGCCATCCTCCGTCGCTAGACGCTACAGATTACGTTTACACAGACCTGAATGCCCGCGGGGTCAACCACTATCCTGGAATCGATCTGCATTTTCTTTGTGCTCCATCGAAATTCGAGAAGAAAATCCAATTTCTCGAGCTTCTGGTTAAATTTCGGGAATATTGCTTTTTACAATACCTCAAACGAGTTCAGGTTTACAGGTTTATAAAGGCGATGACATGCGTGCTGAAAAGAACACAATAAGGTTTTTCTAAAAATTTTATTTTACTCTTCAATTGTGGATAATTTTTATTTTGCATCGAAGATATAGGGTAGACCGTGACAAAGTTGAACATTTCTGCAAGTTGTTAATTTGAATCTAAAATTAATTGTAATATACAACAGCACGGGGAATACAACTATCTTATGCCGAAAGAAGCACGCTGAGGTCAAATTGGGCTCCGCATAAAACGGGCCCTTATGTTTTTACTTTTCATGCCGACGCCCACATATACACCTATTCAGACATTAATATATTTTGAAACTTTAATTATTTTTATTATTATCAGTCTGGGTTAAAATCGCATACACTCACCTCCCAATTCTGGGCCGGCCTCCTCTCTGGTCGGCCCAGAATCGGATGCGTTTTTTCATGTCACCACTCCGGACCGCATATACGTAATCTCTGAACCCGGTACAATATGGCACAGCAGCACCCACAGAAGCGCGATCTAAACAACTTCTGATACAGCACTGACTATTCGAGCGTTACAAGCCCGTCAGGGGGCGCCCAGGTGGGTGAGGAGTCAGAAGCAGCCAAGCGTGAAGACGGCCGAAGACAGAGCGGCCCAGAATCGGGGCAAAATGAAAAAGATTATTATCTGGAATAATCATATATTTTTGACCAGAGCCGCCTTTCTTAGTGCTTCTTATTTATTATTCCAAATTTTCAACTCGGTGTAGCTATTCCTGTGAAAATAAGTTGTCAAATAAAAGAAGTGTCGGTAACGTAAGTCACGTGACGCACTCGTCACATGGCCTTAATACTGAATACATTTATACGTCATCGACAAGTCATGCAATTAAAAACCTTGAAATTTTAATAAAAATCAATATTTTCAAATTCGAATGAATAAAATTAAGAATTTACTCCGCTGCACGGTAAATCTCAAAATGATTCAAATTTTTTTAATCGTTCATAAAATTCTCGAAAAAAAACCTTAGGGTGGGCCAAAAAAAACTTTTAATTTTTTTTTCCTTAGATACCATGAAAATATGGTCAGAAATGACGAAGAAAGAAATCTGTTGAAGCTTGAGCTCTGAATATTAATATTAAGAGGTGGCGATTTGTGATTTTTGATTTCCCATTTAAATAACAGGAATTTTTTTAAAAAAATTTTCGATTTCTAATGCGTTTGAACGAATAATTGTCTAGTGAAAAGAAAAACTTATTCTTATAGAGAATTTAACGATCTACAAAAAATGTCTGATATGATTTTTTGCTAAGTCGACTCATTCAAAAGTTATGGCAGATTGAAAATTAAAAAAATACTTTCTCATTGAACTTCCATCAGACTTTTGATCTCAAAGAGCTCAAAACCATTGAACACTTTAGATACCATGAAAATATTGTCAGAAATGACGAAAAAAAAATTCTGGTGAAGCTTGAGCTCTTAATATTAACATTAAGAGGTGACGATTTGTGATTTTTGATTTCCCATTCAAATAACGCAAGAATTTATTTATATTTTTTTTCGATTTTTGATGCGTTTGAACGAATAATTGTCTAGTGAAAACACAAACTTATTCTTGTAGAGAATTTAATGATCAACGAAAAATGTCGGATATGATTTTTTGCTAAGTCGACTCTTTCAAAAGTTATTCGAGGTTAAAGTCCAACTCTAAATCGTAAAAGATAATTTTTACAATTTTTTATATTCTATCACAAAGTAATGGCTCAAAAACATGAAATATCTTATTTTTCGTAAATCTAATCGAATTTTTTTGGTAAAACAATAACATTTTTACAAAATATCGTAAGAAAAACCAATTTCATGAAACTTAATTTGAAAAAAAAATCTGAACTTCACTTTACCTGAATAATGACTTAAAAAAAAAAATTTGGAAAACGGTTGACCTAAAGGCCATCCCTGCAACTTCCCGCTAATTTCAGTCATTGAAAGTTTGCAATTTAGCCACTGGTGGCGATGTTTTTGAGCTCTTCGAGCTCAAAAATTCAATTTTTGTGTTATTTTCAGCTCTCTGAGCTCAAAAATAAAGCTGTTCAGTGCTTTTGAGCTCTTTCAGATCAAAATTCTGATGGAAATTTAATGAAAAAGTATTTTTTTAATTTTCAATCTGCCATAACTTTTGAATGAGTCGACTTAGCAAAAAATCATATCAGACATTTTTTGTAGACCGTTAAATTCTCTATAAAAATGAGTTTTTCTTTTCACTAGACAATTATTCCTTCAAACGCATTAAAAATAGAAAACAATTTTTAAAAAAATTCCTGTGTTATTTAAATGGGAAATCAAAAATCACAAATCGCCACCTCTTAATATTAATATTCAGAGCTCAAGCTTCACCAGATTTCTTTTTTCGTCATTTCTGACAATATTTTCATGGTATCTAAGGAAAAAAAAATTAAAAGTTTTTTTTTGGCCCACCCTAATATACCAGCTTATTTACCGATCGATTCTCTTCCATGAAAGCTTCTGAAAAACTTTAGTTTTGGGCTGCATTTTTTTCAAAATTTGAGGTGTTTACTTCTAACTTGAAAGATAATTGATTTTGATTTAGGCAACAATTTTTTGTACTTTTTCAAAGAAATCAGAAACTGTGAGCCTTATAATGTTTGAGAAGATGATCCACAAGAGCCTTCCAATCAAATAAGTTTGGAATTGAAAGCTATTATCAATTTTCAAGCCAACCTTATTTTAAAACCTATTTGGATACATCTGAAGTTGCTGAATATGGATCTATTAATTATAGAAACCTTTTAGCCTAAAAATGTTTATAATATTGAAGACAGATTTGAATGTAATGAATAGGAACAAACATTCAAATTTAAAAAAGAACGATGCCGCTAACAGTCGCTGCCATATGCGCTTTGTGTGTGTAGAAGAAAACCAATGATTACATATCGAAGTGGAAAAGTTTTCCAGCCAGATCCCTGTTCTTCTCATCTACCCCCTTGAGTTCTAACCAAGTTCTTTGGTTGGAATTGGAATGGAAATTACAGAATATTACCCTGATGCTTTTAGAGTAATAATCCATATATGAACCGGATAATGACTGAGCTTCGTACTAAAGTCTGGTAGGAAAATGTCCCATAGTATAGAGCGATTATTTGCTTATCGATCGGCAAACTCCATGCGGCTTTTAGGTTTGCTTAAGCATTGTAAGTATGTGTACAAATAAACACAAATGCGCACGTAACTTCACACAAAGTCATGCAACTCCAGAGAAAGTGGATGGACTCTGTCCATGAAAATCTGAAAAAAATTAAATCAAACCAAAAAGCGATATCGAATATGTATTGCAAGATGTAAATAAAAATTAAATTTGCAAAAAATTAGATTTTCCAAAGATTGGTTTCTATTTTCTCTCTCAATATAACTCAATATAACTGTCTGTGACTCGTATAGTGATGCTTACCACCAGGAAAATTTTCTTTATTTTGCTCTTTGGTCCCCTAGTTGCATAAGCTAATTTTTCTCAACAACAATTTTCTTGTTATAAACAAATAGACACCTATCGAAATTTTCTGGGATTAAATATTTTCTCTCAATAAAAGCTAATTTCTGAATAGTTCACAATGTTACCTAAACTGAAAAAAATGGTTTAACATAAACATTCATCAAGTTTATCAATGAACTATATAAATGAAGACGTTTCATTTCTATATTCTTACAAAATAATTTTTTTACAAGAAGATCCCTCCAATGACTGACATTACCCACCCGGAAATGTTTAATTTAATTTAATAATATTCTAATTGTTATTCAGAAGTTATATGGAAAATACATTATGTTCGTATAATTTTGTTCTTGGTATAAAAGGAATTCAGGAAAAACTAGCCGTGAATTCGATCTCGAGTGTTTCCACTTTGTTTGTATTTGTAATTATACGGTGCTCATTTCACGAGCACTTTGCTTCCTAATAGAGGAAGCATAAGTTATTTTTGTCATATAACTTTGAATTATGTTGAAGAAAAAAGTTCTACCATAAAAAACCTCATTTATAAATATTATGCATTACCACAGCTTCCTTAATCTACAATAAAATGTATCAATATTATAGGTCAATTGATTCGCTTCGAACCAATAAATCTTTTATATTCTTGCACAAACTTTAAATTGAGATAATGAAGTTTTTAAAAAGTTTTTGAGTTTTTTTAACAAGTTTTTTTAAGAAGTTTTAGTGTAAAAAACCGATTCTCAAAATATATAAATTACCATAACTTCCCAACTCTTTGATAAAATGTATTCATATTATAGGCCACTTGAGTCGTCGGACCAAGGAATCTTCTATATTCTTGCATCAACTTTGAAGTATGCTAATGAAAAAAGGTTGGCTATGCATAACCGATTTTTGAAATATTATTGAGTGCTAAAAAAACTGCAATAAATATTTTTAGAATTCCTCTGGTCACTTTCAAGATATTAGTGAGGAAAATAAGCTCTCCAAATTTCATCAATTTATCTGCAACCGTTTTCTAGTTATTGTGTTCACAAAAAAGCGTGACATCCACACACACACACACACAACACACAATCACACACTCACACATCTGGAAAATTGCTTAGGACATTGTATTAGACATTCTTAAATTAAGGAGGGTTTGATTACATGAATGTAAAAATTTTGGAAAATGTTACCATTACAAGTACTTCCTAAACACTTTTTTTAACTTCTTTATTAATAAACTACCTAGTTAACACAATTTCGATTAGATAAAAAAGTTTTCTATATCAAAAATACGAATAATAAACAATTCTTCATATAAGTTGCAGGTTTCAATGAAAAGACTTCTGCATGAACATACAAATATAACACAATTGCTTATTGGAATGGAAGCTTCTAATGTGTCCCCTGAGGGTTTACATTGTTCTTGTATGTCTTCCCTATTCCTTCACACACCTCCCACACACATACTTGGTGGTGGGAGGGGGGGACCTACAGTTTAAGGTGGGTTCCGAACCACCAAGAGCAACAGCCTTAAGTACTTAGAGAACCTTTTTCTTTAGAGGTACCGGTCCCACGACTCTCCGGAGATGAACAACTCCCTTGCTAGGCAAGTGTTCACCGCATGGGCCACCGAGACTCTTCCAGAGTGCGAGGCGGGAATCGAACCCGCAAGCCGACGGAGTGGGTTCAAAGCCTACGCCTTAACCCCCACGACCATCGTCCCACTCTCACAATTGCTTATATAATTCCAAATTTTAAAATAAAAATATTGAAGCTCCTCTTTCTAAGTACCAGATTTATTGAGAATAATGCTTAGAGAACTAATGAATATTGAAAAGGAAGAAAAATTTAATAATTCTTTTCCGAAGAACTAAATCCCATTTTAAATCAACTATATTATTCCTTTCCTAACTTGTTTTCAAGAAACTTTAATTTATTCTTGATGTATTATTATAGCCTATAAAATCTAATGAATGTTCATAACATGTTGACGTCTCTTCTAATGGCTAATCGATTTTTTTTTGTCATAAAACTTTTCACTTCGTGCCATTATGAAATCAAATAAAATTATACTTAGAGGCGGAGCTAGTCAGTTCAAACACGTCGTCTCGGTGCGTATTCCGTGACGAGTAAACTACTTAATCTAATTACTCGTAACGCAATTATCGCACGTGCCTCGTAATTATGGTCCATGCTCCAGACAATCACGCCTGAGTACCTAGTGACCTTTTCTACGGTGCAAATCGATCACAGCATTCAACAATTACTCTTTCATAATCTGGGCTTATTTATTTAATTTTAACAACATTTTCAAGGTAAAAAACTCGAAAATAAAAATTTAAAGGGCTTGTCGTTCTCTAAATGATTATTTTATTTAATTACGGAAATAAGGTACATACAAGTATTTTTAGCATTTTTACCATATTTCCAAAGTATTCCCTGTAAATTGGAAAATTTCCAAATTTGGGAAATTCTACATTTCTATTTAATTCAAATGCAATTCCTCTGAAATTCGATCATGCTTTTGGAATTGAATTCAGCTCAGATTTCAAGGATATTGCGGTGGAAATAAAAGATGCATACCTTTGGAAAGTTTTCATAAATATTTGAGTATATTAGTGTTGAATCCCTCGAGTGAATAAAATGAGGGTTCTTGAAAACTTTAAAAAGAGTTCCCTTGAAAAATAAACAACTGAGATTAATTTAAAAACGAAATATAATGAAATATTCTTAAATTTTGAATGTTTCAGCCTAGAAATATTGTACAGTTATTATTTGTACACTTTTCACATTTTTTGTATTTTCCCGTGTACTTAATAATTCATTATTCGATTTCAATAAAATTCTACTCTTTGTGAAATCAGTTTTTGAATTTATTTGAAAATGCTGTTTAAAATAGTAATTATAGCAATACATTTCCCACTTCCTTTGGTAGTAGAATTGCCAATTCATTTAGTCGGTTATTCATACACATTGAATTAGTAATATTACTACCAATAAGTAATTTTCTACTAATAGAGATTTAGGGAGCAGGATCTCCGCTAATCGCAGAATCTCTTAGCGATGAAATATGTTTTTAAAGAAAATTAAGCGACATTTATTTTTCTGATTCGAGTAAAAACAAGTTCCATGAAGTTACGTTATTTGAATTTTGACGTCTATAGAAAAAAACGTTTTCTTTAAAATTCTATTATAGCTGTCGATCTCATTCCGATATTCCAATCTTATTCGGATCCTGATGAGTTTTAGCGTTCTCTTTCGAAATCGGCCGGAGTTTAGTTGAATTTGGCTTTCTACTAGGAAAACATCTTGTGCGTTCCACGTGAGCTTAATCATTTTTGTGGCCATGATAATTTGTTCAGAAAAATTTGAATTTTCACATTTTTCTTACAAACCATGACACATTTGAAAAATTGCTGAGAAAGGAATTGAAAGTTCTCTCAGTCACAAAAATGGTTCGGTCCGCCAAAAACACAAAGGAGGTCTTCCTTACAGAAAGCCAAGTTTAATCAAAAATAGGCAAAAATTGTACGTTTGGGTTTCCATGTAAAAATGAACTTTTTATTTTTCAATTACATTTCTTTTGCCTCTTTGTTAATTTTGATCTTTTTTTAAATCATCCGGCGGATTTCAAGTAATGGACGAAAAGCGTTTACTTCTGCCCACATGTGATATCAACCTTTGTAATATGTGAATGGTCCCTAAAAGGGACTAAAATAAAATGGTTCCTATTGTAAACCAATAGTTGCAATTCCTTTCTAACCAGACATTTAGTTCCAAGTGATTCTATTATTTTTTCCCTCTGCTCCTTTAATCATAAACTAATTGAGAGTATCCTGCAGATTCGAAATAATGGACTTTTCATTTTGGAGACATACTGTTTGAGAAACTTTTTTACAGAAAAGAACTTCTATAGAGATCGTTTCCGGTTCAAGCTCTTCAGCGATGTCCACGCGTCCGGAGCAGATTACGAGATTAAGAGGCGCGTAACCCGAGCTCTCAGCGTTCTAGAATCCACGTCGATAGGGCAATAATTAGGCTGTTCCCATATGAAAGCGGCGCGACAGAGGCTCGCCGCCTCGCGATACAGAAAGGAGTACGTGCTCCTTTTTTTTGTCTCCCTTCAGAGCGGCGTCCAAGCCGACTCGAAAAAGAGACCAGACGACCCCACCCCTTGAATTTACCTACCGATTGAATAGCCAAACTAGATTGCCATGGTATACTCACCGGCACTTTGATATCTTTCACTCTGCCATACAGTGTGGATTTCAGACGTCTCCTCTGCGTGACAATAACCGAGGTGAAGACCCTCTACCCCGGAACAGATTCAGGAACGGCTTAAATAAATAATTTAGGGAACTAAATGAGCCTCTCTTGGGGGCCGTTTAAAAACTACATTACGCTATTTTTAACACAAAGCTTGAAACCTCCAGGGTGATATCACAAATACGAACTCCCACCCCCACAATTTTCAGTCAAAATGTTTTCTTTGATTTGATTTGATAAATGCCTAAAATAAAACACAAAACATCGAAACATATTATTTTAACAGAGTTCACAGCGCAAAATGCTAGCTCTCTATAAACAGGGGAAAAAGGTGAAATTTTCACGAAAATAAGGGAATGAAAAAATCGAATTTTTCAGAAGACAGTTGACTTTTAAACCCCAAAAGATGGATTTTCAACCAAAAAATAATCATTTTTCAACGTAACATTTAAATTTTCAATAACAAAAAAAGTTAGTTCTAGAGAAAAACATTAAATTGACAGCTCAATCGTTCAACTTTCAAGCAAAGAGACGAATTCTTAACAAAATATTTGAATTTTTACCAAATAGTTGAATTCTCAACTTAAAAAGATTAATTTTCAAACAAATGGTCAAATTTTCAAACAAAAAATATTACACGTCAACCACAAACAGTTAATTTTTTAATCAAATAGTTCAGTCTTTAAGCCAAAAAGACAAATTTTTCAAAAGACAGCTGAAGTTTCAAACAAGAACTTTTCTACCAAAGAAGATGAATTTTTAATCTGACTCTTCAACCAAATAAATAAATTTGCAACAGCAAAAATTTAATTAACAACCAAAAAGTTGCATTGAGTACCAAATATTTGAATCATTCACCAAATGAGACAATTTTTCAACAAAATAGTTACAATATCAACTAACCAGTTTATTTTTTAATTAATTATTGCGTTAAAGTTAGTTTTGAGTGTCTCCTGAAACATGTAAGATTTGGCACTTAATTCTAAAAATTCATTGTAAAGTAACAGGGGCGTACGCGAGGGGGATTTTGGGGGTTCAACAATACCCCCCCCCCCCCCACGCAATGTGAAAAAAATTGTGAGATTTTTAAGTATTCCAGTAAAAGTTCTCAAAGGTAAAAATAATGAGACTAAAACCCTCCTCTAAAAATTGTCCTGCATTTGCATTATTTGGCTCATCTTTATTCAAATTCATTAGACGCAGAGATGTAATTCGACTTACTGCAACTAGCCGCAGCTGAATCCTGGTGTTCATATGCTGCCTTATTGTCCTTATTTGGAATAATAATGTATTTTGGAACTTTCGTGCATTGGCGGCGCAATTCTCAACCAATTCCAATGAAACTTGGCAACTAATTGACCAACCAATAAAAAATACGTTGAGGCATGATTTTCTGTTAGAGCCTTAGAAACTGTAAAATTTCAACAACAAAAAAACATGAGAACAACCAATTTTCGACCTGTGCTCATCTCTATATCCTAATCGATCGAAACGAATAATACCAAATTTTAATGAGAAGTCAGTAGCAACAGATTCTTGATATGACTTACAGAAATTTTTCATATCTTGAATAGTTTTTGAATTTTTACGTGTTTATTGCAAAAATTGAAAATTCAGAGATGACAGAAATGGTAAAATTTTAGGCACTATTGAAGATATCGAAAATTCTTGCATTTCTCATCAAAAATATATTAGTCGAGACTTCTAATTCGAATTCTAAAAATCTTGAATATTTTAAAATATTTTCAAGTATTGAGTGTGAAAAATTAAAAATCAGAGTTGACATAAATGGTAAAATTGTAAAAAGTATTCAGGATATCGAAACTTCTTCCAATGTTTATCGAGAATATGTTCCTACAGACTTTTGATTGAAATTGGATGTAAATCGGTTGGATAGATTAGTCTGCAGAGACGAACACAGGTGAAAAATTCATTTTCTTTAATAATTCAACGATAACGCATTTTTTATTCAAGAGAATGAAATATATTTCTATGAAATCTTATAGAAAATGAAGTATTAGTTAATTTTAGTTAACCTAGCTGCTCTTTTTATTCTGAATTGAAACTGAAGTATCCAATCACAATTTGAATTGAATAATATGATGGCACCATTTTAATTGAATAAAATAATAGATAAATTTAATTAATGTACTTTTTTTAACAAAAATTGCTGAAATAATTAATTTAGTTTCTCATATTTTGGAGATTAGTAATTTAATTTCAGTGAAATTAATTAGGCGTATTTATTCCTTTTTAAATTACAAACAAAAACATGATATCCCCTCAAAAACATCTTTGTTGCAAAAAATCGGCCCAGTACTACTATAAGAATTTGTGGAATCAAAGTTTTCCAAGTAATTTGGGAAAAATATTCATAGTAAAATATAAAAAGAAATGTTCTTATAAAGTGCCCTACAGAATTTTAAAAATGATTTTAAAAAGGCCATATTAAACCTTATAAGACTTGGCGCGATTGAATCTTGTAATCCAAATGATTTCAAAAACAAATTTCTAGGTCTAATGTAGCTTTTCAAAATTTATTTTTGAATTTCTGTTGATAATAACAAAAATTTTCATTTGATTCCTGGAAAGGGTCTAGCCGGATAAGATAGTCAAATCTGCCTTTTAGGGAACCTCTATAACTAAATACAACCTCATGTTCGGCATGTATAGAAACCCCTTTTCCCAGATTTTCAGACCCCTAGATCCCCATGGGGCAACATGGGACACCATTGAGTGCTGGCGAGTTTTTTTGCAATATCTCGGTCAATTTTTGAGCTAGGAAAAATAAAAAAAAAAAAAAAAATTGTAGGGGTTTTCAAGCCCTATAAACCTATGAAGCCGAAAAAAATTTTGGCGTGAAATTCAAATTTTTACAGGCGTTTGAAAACTTCAAAAATTTTTATATCGGAAACAAAGACCGACTCCTCGCTAAAAAAAAATTATGTTATGTATTTTCGGCTCAAAAATTCCTGTGATTTTTTTCAGATTTTCAAAAGTGGTGTAACGACCTCAAAAAAAATAAAAACCACTAAAAACCGCGTTTTTTGCCTCTAGCTCTTTCTACATAATTCCTACGATAAAACCAATCACATCATCGTATTCTACGTAAAAAAATACAACGAAAACGTGTATTAATTTTTTGAAAATAATTTTTGGCAGCCCTTCAAAAATTCAGCAAATAAAAACGATGAGCCCGGCTCACATGCAGTGCAGACATTCCAGATTTTTACTTCTTCCAATTGCAAGAGAAACCCAACGTAGAATACAATCGCGCAATCAGTTTCATCATAAAAATTATCCAGAAAGCGTCAGAAGCGAAAAAATACAGAAAAGTTCGGTTTTTGGACACTTAACGCTCTATAGAAAAATATTACGATGAATCCGATTGCGCCATCGAATTCTACTAGAAAAAATATATCAGGAATTATGTATTTCTTTTGCTGAAGTAATTTTAATAGACCTTCACCAATTGAGCAAGTAAGATCATTCGACCCGACTCACAGTGACAATAAATAAAACGATAAGCCTCCCGCTCAGTCACCTGGCCCTCAGGGGTGTATGGCTATTTGGGAGGGCTCTGTAACACAGTTCATACATTTAGATTTCCTTATTGCAAAAATGATGTTAAAAATCATCAGTCATTAAGGTCTACCAAAATTTATTTCCAAAAAAATAATACACGTTTTTGATGTATTTTTGTACGTGTAAATACGATGGCGTGGTTGGTTTCATCGTAGGAATTATGTAGAAAGAGGTAGAGGCGAAAGACCACTCAAAAACACCGTTTTTCGTCTCTAGTTCTTTCTAAATAGATCCTGCGATAAAACCGATTGCGCCATTATACTCTACGCAAAAAAAAGACATCGAAAACGTGTGTTACATTTTTGAAAATAATTTTTGTGAAATGACAATAATTTTTAATATTGTGAGCCGAGCCGATTGTTTTTATTTGCTGAATTTTTGCATAAACGATCGGCTGATCCGCTCACAATATTAAGAATTATCGTTTTATTTATTGTCACTGTGAGTCGGGTCGAATGATCTCACTGCTCAATTTGTGAAGGTCTATTAAAATTACTTTAGCAAAAGAAATACATAATTCACGATATATTTTTTCTAGTAGAATTCGATGGCAAAATCGGATTCATCGTAATATTTTTCTATAAAGCGTTAAGTGTCCAAAAACCGAACTTTTCTGTATTTTTTCGCTTCTGACGCTTTCTGGATAATTTTTATGATGAAACTGATTGCGCGATTGTATTCTACGTTGGGTTTCTCTTGCAATTGGAAGAAGTAAAAATCTGGAATGTCTGCACTGCATGTGAGCCGGGCTCATCGTTTTTATTTGCTGAATTTTTGAAGGGCTGCCAAAAATTATTTTCAAAAAATTAAAACACATTTTCGTTGTATTTTTTTACGTAGAATACGATGGTGTTATTGGTTTAATTGTAGGAATTATGTAGAAAGAGCTAGAGGCGAAAAACTTAGTTTTTAGTGATTTTTATTTTTTTTGAGGTCGTTTCACCACTTTTAAAAGTCTGAAAAAAATCACAGGAATTTTTGAGCCAAAAATACATAACATAATTTTTCTTTGCGAGGAGTCGGTCTTTGTTTCCGATATAAAAATTTTTGAAGTTTTCAAACGCCTGTAAAAATTTAAATTTCGCCCAAAAAATTTTTTCGGCTTTATAGGTTCATAGGGCTTGAAAAATCCTACAATTTTATTTTTTTTTATTTTTCCTAGCTCAAAAATTTACCGAGATATTGCAAAAAAAACTCGCCAACACTCAATGGTGTCCCGTGTTGCCCCATGGGGATCTAGGGGTCTGAAAATCTAGGAAAAGGGGTTTCTATACATGCCGAATATCAGGTTGTATTTACTTATAGAGGTTCTCCACAAGGCATATTTGACTATCTTATCCGGCTAGACCCTTTGTACAAGTTTTTTTAAACAAATTTTTAAGAGAATATTTAAAAATATTTTAAAACAAATGTTGACGTATGAAATAATGTTTCTAACTTAAAATTGATTAAAATCATATAATTGTTAAATATTATAAATGTTTTTATTCATTATTCAATTTATAGCATTGTTCAACGGCTTTAAATTACAACATTTCTTATTGAAAAGTGTCAAAAAGCTTTTATTTTATAGGCGTAAATCATTGAGCGCTTGGATTAAAAGAATTTGAAGGTTTAATTTTAAAAGTTTCAAATTCAAAAGTATTTCACTTTGAGTGTTCTAATTTGCATGTAGGTTTTTATAACTTTATATGAAAAAAATGTTATCTTCAAAAGTTCATGTCTTCTAATTTCAATGATCGTGTTCAATTCTTCCTCAATCGTTTGATTTTCAATTTCAGTCAAAAAGTGGTTCTTTTTCGACCTAGGATGACAAATATTGAGAACATTGCAATGACATAATTTTAAATGAGATATATGGTGTTCAATCGATTGCTACATATTTGAAAAAAAAACTTCAAACGTAATAACTATCATGTATCTAGCTTAATTTAAAATTATCTCATTGCAATATTCTAAATATTTCTTATCCTAGGTCGAAAAAGAACATATTTTTGGCGGCACAACCTGTACATTCCTGTAGATTCTTGTAGTTATATATTCGTGTGGTTTCACTTTTTTATCAATTCTCGTAGAAAATGAAAACTACAGTAAAATGCAGCAATATACAAAAAAGACAAAAAAAGTGCCAAATTTGTCTGAATGTTAGAAAAAAGTTGTACTTTCCTGTAATTGCAATTGGAATTTATTGCATTCATTCGTCAATTCTTGTAAAAGTCATTTATTTTTTTGTAATTTTCTGTACAAAAATTTTCACCAGGGTCTATAGCACCATCTTTATTCAAATGCGCTAAGCATAAACATTAGCATAATCAGTTTGTCATGAACATACAATCTTTCGTTTTAGATCATTCCAGGAGACAAATTATGAGATCATAAAGAAGTGAATGGGTCAAGAACTATTCTCGAATTTTATTAGCTCCTTGTCCCATTAGACCATATATTATGACAAGTTATCTCTCCTTTTCCTATTTTTTTCTTGCTTTTTTACGATGCATGGTTTGTCGTCGATTTCACAGAAATGAAGGAACAGGCTAGGTGGTTCCGCTCGCGAATTTCTTTTCATGGGCATGCCGCTCGGCTCCCCTTGAATCCAACACATATGTCTGGATACATAGGTGTAAGCGGAACCGTATGGCTACGGCGGTAGGCTTCGAGCTATGAAATGGCGATGGTTAATTAATGGATCGGCACGCGAGAGCCCAATGAGATCGTCTCGTCTCGTACCAATTCCCGGCAAGGAGGCCCTTCTTCGTCTTCGTCTACTACTGACTACTTCACTACTCTCTACGTCTCTACAAAACTCGCGGGCCCCTATTGTGGTGGGCCTGTTTTGTCCCGTCAGTCCCCGTACGCAATGCGATATCTATGGTTTCTTTGGGCCTTGTGCTGCTGCCGGTGCGGTGTCCTGAAGCCGCCATTGCCATTCTGCTAGGGCACAAAATGCAGTCACAGGAAGACGCTGCCGCGCCGTTCGCCTTCGAATCGGCCTGGATAGCCTATATCGGTGTGCCCGAGACATTATATTGGCGTTGTGTAGAAACGATTGGACGCATACGGCCACAGCCGCTAGAGAAAAATATGATCGGATAAAAGTGATATCATCAAAATTTATGATGACTTCTTGTCCAGGAGATCCTTTTATAGCTTCAATCTAATAGAATGAGTTATGGCATTACATCTTTCAGATCGCAAATTTATCTACATTTTACTTCTATTCGAGCAAGGTGGAAAAGTCTACCTATCAGAAGTTTCAAGTTCTTTTTGAAAGCATGTACAGTGTACACAAACCCTTTTATTATAGAAACAAACCCTGTAACGTTCAAAGTGTTTCTGTAAATCTCAGTAAGATGAACCTGCATCAATTATATACTGACAATGGAGTATCTTCATATTTGTAAGATACTTGATAAGGGGCCGTTTGAAAACTAGGTCACTCTGCCAATGGCGGGATAGGCTTTTTTAACCATTTTTACGTAAGGGGGGGGGGGGGGGTGTAACGTAGAATGTGATGTTACACATGAAAACATAAATGTACACGGAGAGAATGGATGGTCAAAGTTAGAATCAGTCCGTTCTTCTAGATTGGTCGAAAGGGCCTTCCATAATTTTGTTTATATAGTCAGAGTGACTCTAATTTTATGGTCAGCCTAACTGTTACAAGAAAATCAGACTCACCATCAGGGATAATCAAAGTATCCATTGCAGATGGTCAATATACAATCATCTTGTTCTCACTCTTTTGGACCATCCACGGAGGAGCAGATAACCCGTCACGGAGGGCCAATATTTGCGCGACAATTATGCGCGTTAAAATTGGAAGGCAAAGACCAATGCCCCTAATTCTGGTATCCTTTCGCATGACGCATGCGTCTCGTCGACCACTTAATTAGTTACCGTAGGCGCGCTTATTCAAAATGAATAAATGTGCAGGTCAAATGTTAACGAACAAATAATAAATGTAAAGTGCACAAGAATATCGAAAATGATTGTAAATTCATATTTAAGATAAGAAGGGTATATTCCTTCCGTTATATCTAGAATTTATTATTCATTTTTGAAGAGAAAAATCAGATAATTATTTAAAATTTCACTTCATAATTCAAAATAATCAAGCATACGAGAATTGGGAGCACTGATCGAAATCATTTCCGGTGTGAGCAAATGTCGTTGAGCTGTCAGTTTAATATTGGCTGTTTAGGATAAAGTTCCGAATAGGTGAACCCTCGGATTTCGTTAAAACCACGTATACTTACGTATTTTGATGCGCTGATTACGAAAATCATAGTGACAATTGGCGACAAGGACGTCTTCATGGTGAAAACCATGAAAAATCCCCAAAAGATATGATTTTTTTCTTTATCTTAGTAAATACGAGAAATTTTATAAAATGTTTCAAACAAAAGTTATAGCTAGTATAAAAATACATATTTTTGTGTAATACACATTTTGCCTAAAACCATTAGTTTTTGAGAGAAAGAGGACTTAAACCTGGAAAAGGGGGCGAGCGTAACTGAACGCATTTTCGTAACTAGTCAGTATATTCTTAGCCCCCCCCCCCCCCCAACTTAAACCTGGAAAGGGGGACGAGCGTGACTAAACACATTTCCGTAACCAGTCAGTGAATGCGTAGCCCCCCCTCCCCACTTAAACCTGGAAAAGGGTACAAGCGTAACTGAACGCATTTTCGTAACTGGTCAGTATATGCCCCCCTCCCCCAACTTAAACCTGGAAAGGGGGACGAGCGTGACTGAACACATTTCCGTAACCAGTCAAATAATGGTTTTAGGAAAAAAGTGTGAGATACAAAAAACATGTATTTTTATACTAGCTAGAACTTTTGTTCGCCAACTTTCACTTTTAGCCAATTTTCACTATGATTTTCGCGATCAGCGCATCAAAATACGTGAATATACGTGGTTTCAACCAAATCAGAGGGTTCGCCTATTCGGAACTACACCCTTTATATGAAACCTAAAAAAAAATACCTAATTTTAATTCTCGCGATTTTGTAAAGAGAAATATAAGCGTCATTGAGAAAAAATAGTTTTTCTTGAAATTGTTTAATTAACAAATATGACATGGAAATTTATCCATCAAAAGATTCTTCACAATCTTATCTGGTTGGGTTTGATTACAACATTTTTCAAATAACTCATACAGTTACTATTTTTGTAAGTAAATATTTTCTTAAATAATTTTTATTTTAATGAAGCTCAATAAAAAAAATAATTGTATAGAAGGTTCCAAGGGAGAACATCAGCCCTTGATCCTTATTATTAGAATTGAATGAGAATTGCAGCTTTTACCTAAAATTTGAGCTTAAGCACAATATTGCATATAAATTTTATTGAATAAAAAATGCTAAGCTACATAATTTTCTTCCAAAGCATGTTTAGATTGACCCTTCCAAATTTTGAGCAATTAAAATAAGTAGTATTTTCCTCAATTTGATCCAGCATTTCAAAAAGAGCTCAATTTTGAAGTGTACTGTACATAGTGAACTTCCTTATAAAGATCACTTTCCGTTCCATGAAACTTGAGTAATTAATGGCCTACTCTTCTAGCATGTTTTTTACAATTTCCAATCAAAATTTAATTCAGAAACTTGTCTTAAGAGAAAAATGGAGTTACTAGTATTCCAAATATTTAAATTTTCCTCATGGTTCTCCAGACCCTGAAGTTATATCCTAATACCTATGGTTAATATTCTTTTAAAAGGATAAGAGGCAACAACGACAAGGAGAGAATTATCATGAAAATCATCATTGCGACAATCACAGTCTTCACATTATTGATCACAAAAATCAAATATCAAAACAATAATATAGCCTTCCTCTTCCTCAAAAAATCCTATAATTCAATCTCATCCTGCCATTCACCCGAACCGACAGAATCTGTTCTACAACCACAAGGTGACCTCTTTCCCAAACAAAAAAATGCTCGAAAAACAGGAAATCAATCCCTGATCGAGCCTTTTGTCCCCGAGTTCTTCGAACGTCTTCGACAGGGTACAATAGCATAACAGCGTCGCTGCACGAACAGCATATTGGCGTCTTTGATAATCGATAGGTTGCATAACGCATGGAGTCGATTCCTATAATGAGCATGTGTACATTGGCCTCGTATTTCTATGCATCGAGCTGCATACGACCTAGAATTACGGGGGTGAACTCTCTTTGTGGGACAAACAATGGAATCCGGGAAAGAAATTCGAAGAGGCGATGCATTTGAGTGTAACAACCTACTTACCGTATCTTCAGGTCATCTGCTTATTCTCAACACATGTTTAGAATACATGAACTGAACAAAAGAATTTGCGTGCCCACTCGTAACAGGTGTAAGTAAGTAGACTAAGTGATTATGAATACGAGTCTCTTCCTTCGTACTTCATCCTCTTCTTTGATTTCAACCCCTATCCTATTATCTGGTGTATTTACGAAAGGGAAAGCGAAAGCGCTTCAGCCGATGTACTGTACCCACATATTCTTCATTTATTAAGCCTTTTCCATTAAAACATTGTGCAATCACCATTCTCGGATTTTGTGAGATTCGTATAGTTTATGATTTTCAGAATTTTCTATTAATCGGGAGGATACGTAATACTTCCTTGTCTTGATAGTTGAGTGCTTTGACGTCATTGATTATTTCAATAGGAGTTTATAACAATAATATTCTCTAATTATATTATATTACATTTACATAATGAGATAAATTTGAATGATACCATGACTAATCATAATTAATGTTTTATCTAACTCCGTGCGTGGTTCTGTGTTTAAATACAAGATTTCTCGGCACTTGGGCTTTTTTTAAATGCATTTTGCAAGTATTGGTTCAATCGGGAATAAAAATTTGGAGACTTTATATTATTGAAGGCTTCGAGCATGCTACTATCTGAGTTACGCTATCTTACCTGATCACCTTTGTTTTCAGTTACAAGTTTATATTCGAGATCAAAAATATTTGCATGCCCCAGAATATCTCTAGGTTACCAGCTAACACATGAATCAGCTTGATTGAATCTACTAAAATTTTATTTTAATATGTGACTGCTAAATTGATACAGTGCAGTACTGCCATCTTTATAGAGTGTTTCACTGAATAAATAAGTAATTTTTCACTGACTGTCAGTGACTCATTTCCGATTATTTTAATCAGTCAAATGTTACTGATAATCAGTGACATCTCATTGATTCAGATTTAGAGTGTACACTGGGACCCCGCTTTACCGGACGATTTTGTGGTACTCTCAATGGTCTTCACTGTAAATCGGGGTTCTCCTGACAGGTTTTTTTCTCCTTCCTGCTTGTGGTTTCTTATAGTGCCGAATCGTAAACTGCACAAATTCGCTGACCTTCCAAGCGTCTCTCATTCTCTCTCGCCCCCTTGGACCTCCTCATCTGGTATATGAGGTGCCGGTGAAGCGCGATCCTAGTGTATGAGGAGCCTCGCTATCACTGCCCGCTTCACGAGCCAACCTCCATGAACAGTTTCTATATTATAAATTTTTTGTTTGCCTTATAATTTAGTTTATCATTTCATCAAAAAATGTATTCCGAACAATATTTGGAATAAGTTAATTGTCTTGTAAATTATTTTCTATAAATAGTTCAACATGAGTTTTAGATCAAGATAAAGCTGTAGTACAATTGTCTCTCAGAAAACAAAGTTCATTTAAAATATTCTAGAGCCCATTTCTTCAAAATCATAATAATTGTAATTCTCCAAATTGAGATTAATTTGAAGATGTCCTGAACCTTGTCTCCTTTTACAAATTTACGTTAGGTCATTTTAATTTTAATCTTTGTTGAATTTTTTTTCTTTTACTTCTTCCTTTTTCTTAAATTTTTTTACTTTGCTCTATCTTTCTCTATTTTCTGTTTCCAATGTTAATCCTTCATATTTATACTAATATCTTTCTCTCTTTTATTTTCTTAAACCATTCATATTCTTCGATTCATCTATTTTCTTATCCACATTTACTTTATTCATATTTTTCACAGTATCCCTTGTTTTTCCTATATCTAATCGATTTTTTGACATTTAATCTGTATAATCATTTCTCTACGTAGTAATCGTTCTTTTCCTATATTTATAACTAAGGGGATACCTGGGCATAAGGGCTTAAGTGTTGAAATTCAAATGTTCCGAAACACACAAAAAACTTCTAACTTCAATGATGCATTATTTGAAAGAAAAAAAAAACAAGAAATTAGTTTCAAGCAATTACTTAGCTCCATTGAATCGAGAACCCTTGTGAAAGTAACGATGTGTTCCAAGAAAACGTTGATTTTTCCTCAGGAAGAGTTCCATAACTTTTTTTCATTTCAATTTTTAAAAAAAGTAGAAAGTACTCTCGAGCTATTAGTTCAATCCAATAAAACGCATTTCTGAAATTTGGCACTTACGCTCTTATGCCCCGGGACCCTTCAACTGTATAACCTTTTCTTTTGGTTTCTAACAACCCATCGCTTAAATTTTCTATTTCTTTTTCCTCGTTTATTCTTTATTGATTGGAAATACTGTAATAATAATACATTTTATTTTCACAAAAAGGCATCATGTTAATCAAGAGTGTTTCAAGTTATGATTAAAAATATTTTTATGTTTTGAATCTAGAATGTCTATCCATTTTACGAATTTACTCCTTCTGAGTGGGTACCAGGACATCCTAAAGATTTCCAAATGTACCTATATGTCATGTGACTTGATGTCTTTAAGACATTCTTTGCATCTTTTCATGTCTTTAAAAGCTCCTCAGGACGTCCTCAAGACGTCCGCCAAAAGACGTCTATAGGACAACTTCAAGACTTGTGTGCCCACTGAGTTCTTTGTAGAAGAAGTTCTTCAGCTGCTTATTCTTAGAAAGCTAATCCAGTTACTATCAAACAGGAATACTCAGGAAGGATTTCATCAATGATTTTCTTACTGAACGTCCTTTGTCTATACGAACCAGTATATACACAAGAACTTTCTTTTTGAAATTTTAACTTTGGGACCATTCACAAAATACGTGATACATTTTTCAGAGACTCCCCCCCCCACCCCCCACCCCCCTCATAGAAAAATGTCCTTAACTTATTCTTAGGAATCGAATCAGATATTTTTTACTCTGGAAATTTTTATAAGAGAGATTTTATTCATAGGAAGGATTTGATTCGTTTTTTTAATGCTTAGAACACGCTGTCGACCGAGCAATGTTGAAACCCTTGGATAACTTTATTTAAATTACGCTCAAATTTAGCTCTAGGATTAAAAACAAGTTTATAGCCCTTTTCTTAGATGGTGAGTTATGAAAATTTCACTTCACAATAAATTAATTTTGGGACCTTTATGATCTTAGGAAATAAATCGAGAAAAGGATTAAACCGCTATTAGTCAAGGTAATCGACGTGGCTCAGACGGCAGCGTGCTTAAACCTTAAAAACACACACAAATTTTAAAAATCCTTCCGACGAAGTACATCAATTTTGATTATAGTCTCGACGTGGCACAGATTCTCATCTTCTCAAATTCATCAATAATAAAAATTGACGATCCGAGCCACATCCACTTTTTGATCAACTTATTAGTTATACAAACTCTTCCTCAGTTTATCTCGATTGCAAGATAAAATCAATCAAAGCATGATAAAATTAAAAAATATTGAATGATTCTGTGAGTATTATTAATTTCAAACATTTTAAAAGAAATGTGTCTTTACGGCCATATATTTCCAATGCCGTAAAATCTTTCAAATTCCTCAAAAATCTTCGAACGTACCTCAAAATATTCAAAAACCTCTTGAAAATTCTCATGAAAATTCCTTGACATCCTTCAAAATATCCTAAAATCTTTCAATTTTTTTTCAACCTTTGGAAATACCTTCAAATATTAAACATCTGTTCAAATCTTTAATATGCCTTAAAAATCCTCGATTTCTGTTTGAAATTTTATTAAAATATTTTGAAATCCCTTAAAATACCATGAAGTTACATAAAATCTTATGATATTCCTTGAAATTCATTAATATTTTTTATGCTGTTACGAACCTCCTGAATCCTTTGTGAAACGCTCACATATTTCAAATCCTTGGAAATCTTTTCAAATACCCTCAAATTAAAAAAAGATTTTTTTGTTATAAAGCTCTTGAAAATCCCTTTAGATGCCTTAAAGTATTGTAAAATTCCTTGAAATTCCGTTAAGTGACTCGAAATCTGATATTTTTTAATTCCCCGCAATCCCTTGAAATATTTGAAATCTTATGAAAACCGTTAAAATCCCTTTGAAAAACCTTGGAATATTAAAATATGCTAAAACCTTATAATCCTATAGAATGCTTCGAAATCTTCCGAAATTCTAGAGAATTATTTGAAACCGCATGACATTTCTTTTACATCCCTTCCAATTATTATTGTCCTTGGAAATTCCTGACCATTTTTTTATTCCTTTGTAATGTTTTGAAATCCCTTGGAATTTTGCAATCTCTTAAAAATTCCTTGGAATCTTTTAAAAAATGTTAAGTCTTTGAAAATACCTTGAAACATTAAAAAATCTCTTGTAATCTTTGAAATCCCTTGAAATCATTTAATTCTTGCGAATAATGTTTTTGAATTTCATTCAAGTATGATAAATTCCCTTGAAACTACACATAATCTGATGATATTTCTTGAAAATTCATTAAATTACTTTATTGAAAGTCTTCAAAATCCTTTGAAATTACTGAAATCCCTTGGAATCATATAAAATTCCATATGAAATCCGTTACATTCCCTCAAAAGTTCTTAGAAATATTTAGGAATACTCTGAAATATCTTGTGAACATTTGAAATATATCTAATCTTAACCCGATAAACTTAAAAAATTTGAATGATTCTTCGGGTAGTGGTAATTTCAAGAAGTGTAAAAAAAACTTTGTTTCTGTAGATATTTTTGCAGAATGATGGAAAAGGCATAAAAATACTAATCTCATTACAGCCCTTATAACATTATTACAATCTTTCATTGCAAAGTTACTGAACTTTAATGTTATGTGCCATAATTTTAAATACATGAATTTCCTCTGAAGCTGATTTTTTTGTGATATTACGTAACGGTATCAGGTTAACCCCCTCCCCTACACCCCTACCATGTAACAGATAATAACATTTTCTCGAACCCCCTCCATACTAAAGCTGTTCGGTAATTTATGGATAGTCTCAATCCACCGGCCAAAGTCAGCTCCTTCTTTATAGACAAATTTCCTCAGATTCTTATTAGGAAGCAAATCAGGAAATTTTTAGTATGGACAGTTTGATGAGAGATGGGAGATGGGAGAGGTTAGATGACTGTAGGGTGCCAGTCTATTTGAAAGTTCTCGGACCGATATACGGGGTGGCGCCTAAGAGACGGCATCCACTTTTTGTTCGCTTGTTTGTTTGTTCCTGGCGTCGGGTTAGGTACTTGACTTCCCCCTGCCCCCTCACTACACTCCTCACTCTTTCTCCAGCACATGGATCGATTCGCGAAAATTTACGCGCCCCGGCGCTAGAGAGTGACGTCGGGAATTTTTGCTGTTTTTCACTCCTGCCTCCTCTTCCTCCTCTACGACCAACATCACCTCCTCCCAACGCATCTCTCGCTTGTGCATCCGCTTGTCTGTGCAGTACGTATCCGTGAGAGTGGGCGGAATATACCCTCCGATCGTTTTGTTCGATTGTTACAGCCAACAATACCCATTAAAAGTCCCTAATTGGTTTGTCGTTACTCTTGCAGTTTTGGCTCTTCCCGGAGAGATGGGATTAGGTGATGGAAATGTATACCTCGATTTCGCGGCCACACAAACAGTGGTATATCCCGCGGCACTATTTCCCGCGTGATTCAATATTGAGGTCAATTTTTTTAGTCTCGATTAATTTTCAACATTTACGTTTTGCAAACAGATGGCCCGATAAGTGTTAATTCCCGTGATAGCAAAAGCAAAAAAGAGATTAAAAGAGAATTTGGTTCTGAACTCTGTTTTTGATCAAATTGCTCTCTTTATTTGCTGAACTTTTTAAGAGTCGATTATGTTTTCTGTAAACAATTCGACATATTTGTGTTTTATTCTGCGAGGTTTATGATGGAAAAAAAATTCTTGTGAATAATATAAAAGGTATTGCTTTGTCGTTACATTTACGTCTGAAGTGAATAACAGATAGGCTATAGAGTAATCAATGATTTATCTACTCAATATTGTCACAGGAAAATTACAATAGCTCATCGATCTTGTTGCTTTAACGGGCATCAAGTTCACCGTTGACATCCGAGTACATTATTGACCAGAGGCTATAAAATACAATTCACAACAATGCAGTTTTCCGCTGATGAAATTATATTACTTCATTACCTAAATAACTCATACAATTCAAATACTGACATATTCATATTTAGTTTATTTTAGCTTCATCGGGTTGGAAGGGACAAATTCGTTAAATTAAACCAATAGAAATACTTTTTCAAGCAAATTTCTAGATGAATTTCTACAAGCTTACCTGAATTTATAATAATTTAAATGAACTGAAGTTAATTCAAAATTAATAGAACTCAATTCCAATTGAATTCAAAAGACATAATATATATTTTGACTAAATCGCAATGAATTCAAAGGAAACAACTGTATTTAAAAAAAATTTCATTGGGAAAAACTGATTATGATTTCTAGTTGCCGTTAGATATAAAATTATTTCAATTGAAGTTTTGGAAAATGCATGTCACTGATAATAATACTTGGTTAATGTAAATGAAAAAAGATTCCAGTAACTTATGCTGAATTACATTAGAAACCTTTATATTTTTTATATATTTAATATTATATATAATAATTGTTAATGAATTCAACTTCAATTCAGCGTAATTATGTAGTAAAATTGTTTGTGACTTTTTGCGACCATCAGTAATATTATTATGTTTTTTGGTTTTTGAATGAATTTGAATGATTTTCTATCATAAATTCAAAATTCATTCGCTTGTATAAAAATTTCAATTGATTCCTTGAAAAATGAAATCAGATTTTTACAAAATTCTAAAACCGTGAAAATGAAGGAAAGTTCTTGTAAAAAAATTCAATTCGCATGAATTAAGTGGATTTTGAATGAATTCAGTCAAATGAACATTATTTTTATTTAATTATATAGATTCGTTAATTTTTATTATAAATCAAACTGAGATGGTTATTTAATTTAATTGGAATCGAAGGATATCAATTGAATTAAATTAAATTGTAGTAACATAAACTGAGTTCCGAAGAATTCAGCCAAAATTTAAGTTAAAATCGGTGATATTATAAACTGAATACAGTGAATTCAAGATAAATATACCAAAACAAATGTCAATAAATTCAAATTATATTCCAAAAACGTGAATTAAATTGTTCATTTAATTAATAGAATTAATTTATATATTTTTAATTTATATTAATTTATAGAAAATTTATTCGGGTGATAAATATAAATTTAATTCGGGTGAATTTAGCCTTTAGCCTTAAGGCTTATCTGAACAAGCAACAGGACATTTTTTTCATGAGCAAACTTACAATTTCCATCAATTTTTGAAAGAAAAATGAGACGCGAATATTTTCTAGAATCTCATTCTCGAAAGCATATTCTCTTCTTCATTTTTATTCGGGTGCGGAGTTAGCAAACCTCTTTTCTTTATCACTTCAAAAATTAAATTTTTTCAAATATAAATAAAAAGTTTATTATAATTTATGCTAACGCAATTATGCCAATTTCTTTATCCCTTCTTGTGTCAGGTGAAGCACCAGTTACATCTTAAATTTCGTTGAATACTTCTGAATTAATTTATTATCAAATTTCCTAGATTATGTTGAGTTTGAATCCCGTTGACTTTCCTCTCAATTCATATTTAAATTAAAATTTTTGATTAATTCGATTAAGGTAACCTTGAATTCAGTTACCAATTAATCCAGTTAGTAATAATTCATTGAGTCAAGTTACCTTGAATTATTGTATTAAATTTCACATACATCAGGAGGATGTTTTTTGATATAAATAGAATTTCTTATTGAATTTAAGGTTATAAGAGGCTTTTCATGTAACTTGAAAAAGAATCCTTTTGCATCAAAAATTATTCTTTTGCAATAAATTTCAACGAATCTTGCAGCCAAAAAAAATATATTTGTGTACAAAATATTTTCACATGGTTCAAAATAAAATGGGCAAGAAGACGATGCTTTCGTTTAAAGTAAAAAAATTTTCTGAGTGAAAAGGAATCACAATTACAAGTTCAGTGAAAATTATTCTAGAATAAGTACATTTAGACCTGATCCGGATCAAAGGACTATATAAACAAAGTTTTGTTTTTCGACGTAATTTGCAAAAACCTCTATTCCGCATCCGCCCTCACACTGCCTCTATAGAATTATATTTTCATTTTAGCTTAACAAATTACTTAAAAATTAACCTACTGCCTCCGAACTGCAATTTTCTTCGAATTTATGCTTATCTCTTCTGAAAACTGACTGCCGAGTTTCACCCATACTTTTATTTCCTGTCATTCCTATTCTTAAAGTTTGTGGTCCATCAAGATGTTCACCGACTCGACTAAAGTGTCGCTTCCGGTAGGTGGGAGCATCAAGATGAGGCGAGGGCGCGTCTGGACTTTGGCGATTTCTCAGGGGCGCACGCCAAGCTGCACAGCAAAAGGGAAATTACAAGAAATAAGACCGCGGAGCGGTTTTGGCTTCAGCGATCATTCGTCTTAATGCAAGGCTGTCCTCGGCTTCGCGGCTCGTCTTTCTCGAGGTATCGCAGCGGCAAAAGGCAAAGCGCAAAATACAAAAGCCAAGTCATGGCCTCACTTTGATTCCTGTGCTATATAGCACGGTTATATCTAGATAGGTGAGCAGAGACTCGACGGCTCTGGCGTTAAATTCAGCCGTCGGAGCTTTCAGCGCAGTGTTTGAGGACGGTTTCTCCCTCCTTACACTTCACAATATTCAACCACCCTTCCAGAATTCGGTCTCTCTTCCTCCTTGCAGAAATTCTTGCAACCCTCTGGCTCTAATGGCCGACCACCCACCCCCGCCCACTGCCACACGGCCGTCCGCCTTAGCGCGTTTCTCGCGGAGTGTAGAGAGCCGGCGGTCGTCACGCACATGCTGCAACGACCTTTTGCATCAAAAGCCTTGTTTATGGGCCGAAGAGATTTATAGACCGAGCACCAATATAGCAACCATCACAGCACTTTATCCGTACCGAGATCTCCATTCGGGAATTCCGTGCCGCGAGCGCTGAAGAAAATTAATTTTTAGAAGAGAGGACAGTCGAGTAAATGACGGAGAAGCTTGGAAGGTGAAATACGACCTGGTTTCATGGTTTTCAAACCGCATTGGTAAATAAAATGGTTTCTTGATTACAGTTATGATGCTTGCTTCGAGATATCGGAACTGTCTTGCATGTATTTTGATTTTTATTGTAACTAAAATGGGCTTCTAAGACCCATGTAGAAATTTCGATCGTGATTTGGAAGGGCCCCAGCTAGTTTTTCCTATTTCTGATCGGGCTCTGATCGGGGAAAATAGGGATGGCCAGACTAGTTCGGTAAATCTGTCTCAGCCAGGTTCTATCTAGAACTTCTAACACGATCTTAACGGGAATACCCTTCAATCGCCCTTCTAGACCCTCTCTGTTTTCCGATACGTTCATTATTCAGCTATGATATCAATATATGTGACAAACGATTCGTCAATAACGAAATGAATAAGAATATTCAAATACACACCAATTTTAGGTCAATAATTTCAGAGGTTTATATTTCGTTGATTAAAAACCGTTTTTTGCATATATTTATATATATTTATCACACAAAATCTCAATATTGAACATATGTACTCCACTATGCCAAATGATTAGCTTCATTATTTTTAAGTTGGTTTCATATACACATCACAAATTTAACTGTTTTCCTTATATTTCACGTATTAAAAACAATTTTATCTTCAATTTAAACTAAGTAAAGTTATTGTGAAAGATGAAAAAATAAATGACCTATTTTTTTTGTATATTCACACACCCTATTCAGTATATATAATAAATAGAATTAAACAAAACTACCACTCGAAATTTATTTATATAAAAATTAAAATAATGTTATTTTCATTAAAAAAACGTGTTTGTAAGTGTTAAACACTCGGATGTTTGATGAAAATAAATTTCAGTTTACTGTGACGTGTTATTGGGACAGCCATTCGCCTGTTTACTAAAGCATAATTTAGTGCATACAAACATCTGAAGATAGCACTGCATCATATATACTGCAGCGCCATCTTCAGAAAGTTTATCTGGGGTATGCTGACTAAGTCCCGATCAGTGCCTCATTAGAATTTTTTGGTTCTTTCATCTAAATCAGGAACCAACTAAAGCCTGGCTCAAATACAAGATTAGGGCCTAACTAGACTCAAATACTTTTCTAGTCACAAGGTATAAAAAATCTTAGCAGTGCCTCAAAGGGTCCTGATTAGAACTTACTAGTTCATTTATTCTAGTGAGATTCTGACTACTGCCCGTAATTGAAATCGGGACAAATGTGGCGATTTCTATGTGGGGATGCTTTATTAACTAGATTCTCATTGATCGATACTATTGATACAAATGAATACACTCTATTGAATTAATATCATAACCGTCGAGCCAAAATAAATAATTGTTTTGTAATACCAAAATCGAAAATAAAGACTTTTCAAGCATCTGAATTATGTGCAAAGTGCTTCAATCCAGCTGACTGCGAGAATAATATGGCGCATGCGCACTTTAAGACACATCTAATTTTGGAGTCGACATTTTAGGCACGCATGCGCAGTTTATAGATAATTAACTTTGCACACCGGTGAAATAAAAATATTCTTTAACAGTCTTTAAACAAAATTATATGTAATCTTGGTTGGAAACCAACACACACGCACTCGTATGATTGCAGCATTTCTCTATTCTGCACTTTTTTTTATCTCAAATAGCTACCCATGCAGAAATCGCCATACTGGTTCCATTTTACCGATCGGGCCCTGATCGGGTTGGCCCGGTCTGTCCCGGATAGGGTATATTTCGTGGTTTCAGCATCGTATCAGACCCGGTGGCCGGGTTACAGCCTATAACGACACCTAGTATGTGTGTTGGGAAGTAGCGAATGACTTGTGTGCAGTTTTGACAGCTATTTAATTTTGAATTAAATTTTAAGTGTGATAAATGAATGAGGTTTCAATAAACAATGCCAAAGTGTAAAAGCACTCTGCGGGTTCAGAAACACCGTGCGATAACCAGGATACCATATTTACGAGACGGAAATGCAAGTAAGTAAATCAGTGAAACCTAACCTCAATATTAAAATTATTATTAAACTTGTTTATCAAGATTTATATGTTCACGGCTATCCTCAATTGACACTATTGTTTTTTTAATCAATAGGAAATTATTTAGCTCATAATTTAATACCTATAAATAATTACGGTATCAATTTGTAAATATAAGGTTATGTTCTAAGAAGACTGACAAACGTGTATTTCATTATATTTTAGGTTCTCAAGCTGATGATGAAGATGAAGATGAAGAGAAAGAAAATATTAATTTTGATGAACCGGAAGCTGTGGGAAATGAAATCGATCGTGACGATCCAGATATTGGCAACGAGGTTCGAACGAATTTTGATCATCTTGAGAGTCCCACTTTATCAGC
>CAKNXH010002365.1:200742-324355 GCA_932178445.1 Andricus quercusramuli | reverse complement strand
ACGAGTCTGGGCCGGGTCGGGGCCACGGCGAAATTTCTGCACGGGTACAATTATATATTGAATAATTAGTAATCTGATTAGGAATAATGATCGAATAATCCAAATCAACAGCAATTTTCATAATTATAGATCTTGATACGAGAACAAACTTTGCATAAAAATATATCAACAGATATAAGAGTAAGTGAACAGCTTCGTCACTTTGTACTGTGACAGAAAGCAGTCTTTTAATTTCATGCTGAGAACCGAGCTGAGAACTGAATATAATTTAAAAGATTGATGAAACATGCTTGTTTTCAGTAAATAAACGATTCTCTTGTTAGTCTAAAAATAATTTATATTCATCAAATCTCATGCTTTTATTTTAATGAAAAGAAAAACAAGACAAAATGAATTTAAAATCCATAAATCGATTCTCCATATACAATATATTTGAAAAAGAACGTTTATTGTTTTGTGATTCCAGAAAATAATTCCTATATATGATAAAACTGCACTGTTAGAAAAATCTGTATTAAATTTAATACAAATGTATATGAAGTCATTTGCATGCACGTTAGTTGAAATTTTAATATACAGTAAAATTTAAATATAATATACAGGTCGGTGCGTGCTTGAAAACTCAAAGTGTTTTTATTTATTTAAATCTTATCAGATATTCGCAGTTGAAGTAATAATCTAGAATTCGTCGATTGAATTGCTTTTTATGATTGAAGTGCAACGTACATGTGGAGCTCTTTCCAAAATTTGCCCCGAATGGTAGAAATTTATTGTGAGTACAGTTGATCCTACAATTGTAGGTTAGGTCTGTCATTTATTCACGTAATTGAACTTGTTGACTTAAAATCCAATTTTATTTTTGGTTAACTGTAAAAAGGTATCATGTTTTATTATTTTTTTAGAGAGTTTTATTATTAATCTGAGCGATTATCATGAATGTATATGAAATATAATAAACACGTACCTAAATAGCGATTTCATATGCTTGAGAAATTAATTTTAATATACATTGGTATTTTAAATTTGATACTATTTTTAACAGTGTGTTGTCTCTAAGCAAAATAAAATAACCTGTTGTTCTGATGTGCTAATTTTTCCGGTTTTGTGAAAACAGTTGTTGCACATACTGGAACATTCATGCGCTCCTGTTTCAATTTTTTGAAATCTAAACCTTCCTCAATCCCCGTGCAGAAATTTCGCCGTGGCCCCGACCGGGCCCAGACTCGTTCATATCGGGCCCTGATGTGGAAATCGAGTCAGGGCCAGACTCATCATGAAACACGTAGCCACCTCGGAGCCATGTCTAGGGGCCCGATCAAACGCCCGATCTGTCCCCGGTCTGGCCCCTATTATTTACCCGAGTCTAGCCACATTATTTACTTTTCTAGTAGGAATTAAAATGCTTCAAAATAATTATAACAGAATATTAAATGAAAGGCCAAATTAATAGGATTGAGCTTTATTTTAACAACACCTTAAAAATAATTCAAAATGGTTATTTGGACCTCTGCTTCCGATTAACGTCCCAGTCTTTTGCATTCCAGAAGACGTTGCTCATGTAGGACAGCACTTCCTCTTCGGTTGCATTGAATTTGTCAAAATTACATTTCTTCATTTCAATCCACAAATATTATCCCTTACCCCGTCACTGGAGCGATAACGTGCATAACTTTAAACGTAGAATCCAAAATATAACCTCAAAATTGCAACTACTTGTTTTACAAAAAAACGCTACCGAGCGAAAAAATATCAAATAATAATTTTTTTGACTAAAATGAGGAAATCGAATGTTTAGGTTAGAACTTGGATCCAGTACAATATAATTAAATATATCACAAAATGTAATAATACCATAACAAATGTAATACCATAAAAGACTTACCTTCGTTGCTTTCGTTTTCATCGCGTAAATACGGAATTTTGCTGATGGCACGATGTTTGCGAACACGCGGTGTGCTCCTTAATTTTGGCATTTATTATTAATGTGTTAAGAATATATTATACGGCCGAACACTCCCAGAACATTTGCAACACAACACCACGAAGGAAAACAAAAATTAAGGTTATGTTCGTGATTATATTACGTCTAGCGCATATGGCTTAAGATGGCGCTGCGAAGAGGCTATATGACGTCACAGTACATAGCCCGGTCTGGTACGAGTCAGGGCCACAGAATTCTTCCTATCAGGACCAGATAGTACACATCGGGTCAGGCCCTAGTCGGTAATCGGTAACATATATGGCGATTTCTGCACGGGTCGGTATGATAATTGAGGAATATTAACAAGGAGAAGTAAACTATTTTATAATTTAGGCATCCTTAAATGATTTCCAATCAGGATCTGGAATTCTGTCAAAAAGGGTCTATTCGCTTAGGATATCAATTTGTTATTTAAACCACAATCACCCCTACAACATTAATTATAAACTAATAATTTCTTCAATCTGTTATCCAAAATCTTCGTACTAATTCGAAACAATCTTATGCAGACCTTCAAGAAACACTTTTAGAGATTCGACTGCATATCTTCAGATGAAGAAATTATGCTATGATTTCATTAAATAGTTATCGGAACCACACTATGAATATTTAAGCAAATGACCCTAGCTTCCTCTTATATCCCTATTGGCATAGAACATCTCCCAACAATCCCACAATTCCAATTCCCATAATTTCAATTCTCATAATTTTCCTCTCTCCACGCATAAACTGACCTTTCCTCCTCTAAACTCTAAACCCTATTGGATTTCTCCAATTGGATTCTCATGCTAAACCACCGTAGTCTGCATATTACTGACCAAGATACATCTTATCTCAGAAACAGCGTCGCTTTTCGTAGTTTAGCCTTGGCTTTTATCGTCCAGGAGATCGCGCGCGTATAACTCTCGATATTAGCGATCCTAGCATATCCGCATAGTTCGTGCCCCGCGCGATAAGTCTTCCGATTTTTTGTTGAAATAAATGTTTCAGAAAATTGACGTGAATCATTTACCAGTCTACTTGAATAAAATACACACGAGTTACGTGATTTTAAAAGAACCACAAGTTACTCGAGTCTTCTCGGGATAATCCAAAATATTTGATCACGTTGCGCAAACCCGAGAATCCAACAATTTATCATTCCTGTGAATAAATCCCCTGCACCTTATTTAGCAGCTATTATACGAGAAAAGGGAATATCTCGACCGGAATATCTCCCGTTCGGCACGGCTTTGGTAATAAAACGATTCACGATCTTCTTCGTCTGTACTGATCCCAGCTTACCCCTTCTGTACTCTTTCTGCTCTCTGCTGTCTACCCTTTCTGCGACCCCCTTTACCGTTTCCTCAACCACCCCTCGCATTCAACGATGACTCTTTTCCCTGCCCCTTACCCTTTCGACCATTCCCCCATCTCTCTCGCTCTCCCAAATCGAGCCTTTTATTCCTTCCCGTCTGTCTTTCTTGGTCTTTTTCTCCCTCCCCGCCCACTCCCTACCAGAAGATCTGCTCTCACAGTAGGGATCCCCTCCTCTTTCTTTCATCGACGTAAAGTCACAGAAGAAGCCGAGCTGAAGAACTATACTTGGGGCTTGAAGTGGGGAGCAGTGAGCTATGGAGGCGGAGCTTAGCTAAGGCACACCTCCCGTTGCCTTTTTCCCAGCTCGTTTTCCCTTCCCTGGCGCTCGTCAAATGTTTTTCGCCGCGGATTATGACGCGGTCTGCGCGATTATGACCACCGCTCTCCGCGCCAGGGGCAACAATTTTTCCTCTTTTTCAACCTCGCTTCCCCCACAACCCCTCATACTACGATCGTGGTATCGCTATCGCACTTTCTCTCTTCAGCTGTGCCGTTCCATCTTTCTCTCACTCTCAATATAGTGAGAGTGTAGCGAGAGCAGCAGAACTCTGGTTGTGACGTTTGGAGTTTTGTAGATCTTCTCTCCTTTTTCCTGCCTTATACTTTTCTCCAACGCCAATTTTTTTGTCGTTTAGGTCGTCTTACTTTTCTTGGAGATATATCCGCTCAAGAATATCGCTGTCAGACCGGAACGCGGGAATCGCCAGGAAATCTTGGGAATTATATAACTGAGTGTCATAACACTTCGAATTGCACTTGTAAATCGGATGTCTTACGTGATATTTGCTAATGGCAAGGATGACTGATGAGAGAGGAAAGTGTTTTTTTTTCTTTTTGTGATTCAGTTGTATTTAGGAGTTAACAATAGCGAAAGATGGAATTTTCAATTAGTATACAATGTGTATAGAGGGTATTGTATCGAAGGATTTAATATCGCATTATGATATCGGCAATTATTATAAGAGTTCATATATAATTATTGTGGAAAGAGTATTAACATATGCGATAATTGTCCCCATCCCAATATCATGATATCCCGTCTGGAAAAATTGTTTGGCAGTCTTGAATCATGCTATAGCCAGTACAGTTTTTCTCAAGCCTGCCTATTCACGCAATACTAGCCTCGCGCTACACGGGCGCGGACTAGTTTCGCTACTTGTTTGATTCAAACATTTCTGCTGAGGTGAATTCAGGAGATAATCGTTTTTGAATGAAAGATTTAGGAAATTATAATACACAATTGCACAAATGCTCAAGCAATAATTATAATTGTACACTTTTACATATTCAAGATAGTAAACAATAATTGTTGAAGGTGACCGAAATCTTAATACAAGAACTCTTAAAAACGATCTTTTCAACGAATGTTTGAAAACATTTTTTTTCTTTAATTGAGATACATAGTAAAGTTATAATAAATTCATGTTCCATTTATAATAATTATAATATGTACAATATTGAGGATATTCCAGAAAATCAAATATTATTATAAATAATTTATTTGATTAATTTTAATCATTTATTGATTGTGTAAATCATAATTAGGCCTTACGTATTAATTATTTAAAATAATAAATAATAATTATTTCGTAGCCCAATCGCAAGTAAAATAATACAAACTTGATTTTTTTCAATGATTTATTCACACATCAAGCGCTTTTAATGTTTAAAAATTGTTCATGTTTTATTGAAATAAATATCAGGATATAAATGAATTGAAATACATATCCGATAAAAATGAAAAAAAAGACATAAACTTTAGATGGCCAAGGTATTAAGGCGACGGGACAAAGTGACAAAATTATAATAGGAAGTTACATCAGAAGTTCGACACCCGGCGTATGTACAAGAGATTTGCGGAAACTCATTCCTTCATTTTTTGTGTAAACAAACTTTTTAAATATTTTGCATTAACTGCAAAATCTATGTATTGGACTTTCATGACATAAAAAATAATATTATTATTTAATTATTAATTATTTCCTATAAAAAAAGTCGATCTGTCTAGAAACTAGTCGATCCGAGCGTTACAACGCAGTCTAGCCACTGGACAGTCAGCCTGTGGCGCGCCAGTGTCGACTCAAGGCGGACTAGACAGAAACAGTACAGCGCCACGAAATTTTTCCACGTGGGATACTCACCTGTTGTATAAGTGTCTTAATATCATTAAAGTATTATTATTTTTATATATATTATAGAATCTTAATACAATTTATTCTCCGTATATAATTCAACGATTTGAAAAGTAAAAGTGATAAGTAGAGCAAGAATCTTTTTGTTTTTTCATGAGCAATCAAAAATTCAGGTACATATGTGGTTTATCAAAACAATTTTATTTTTACAAATAATTTATAATTACATCATATGCAAAATTCATCAAAAAATAATATCGATGTGGTGATAATTCCCTACCTTTAGAAATGATGAGTACATATCTTGTGATGTTATTATACGCATTCATTAAATATTTTTAATGCATATATTTCCATAATTTAGAACTACTCTCTAAATCCGAATTAGTAGAAATTTTACTAATTCAATAAGTAGCATTGTATCTGACTGTTAAATTAGTAATTTTATCACTTTCTACTATATGGAATGGTAAGATTTATGTTACTAAATGAATTAGTGAGGGTATTCTACTAATATGTTTAGTAGTAACAACTTACTAATTAGAAGAGTAGAAATGAATTGCTAAGGAAACATAATTTAACAATTTTTAATATACATTCTGCTGTTTTTTGAGTTTTAATTAAAAAAGGTTAATGTTTTGACAATACACCATCTATTTCTCCAATGCAGCTTAAATGTGAACTCGTGAAATTGGTTAGAATAACTATAGCTATTGTTCGTTCCCAAAATGTTCCGGAGTTTGTGAATAAGTGGATTCTGATGGCAAAGAGTGGGTTAGAACAGCAATTGATTTCAGGGTGAATCTTTTATCTTAGCTTCTTTAAAATGGGTAAGATTTTGTTTAATATTAGTAATTATGTGAATAGTTTAAAGGGAACTGGGAAAGTGTCGTTGAAGAAAGTTAGGTTAACTAAAATTTATTTTCAGAAAAATTCAAGACCTTCGAGGAATACAGTGTGCAAGAATTGGCTAAAATACTTGAAAACTACTTAGATGTATACACAGTAACGAAACTAGAAGGTATAAAAAGCAAATATTCACACATGAAAGTCGACGTACCATATCGTAATCAACTAACAGTTTGAGAAAGGCTCTATTTTTTATCTCTAACTTCCAGAAAACTCACTCAACATACATTAAAAGATACGTAGATGTTCAAAAAATTTTTTAAATCAATTTACAACTTCTGAGTCGGATTTTTGGGTTAAAAAATTTTATTTAGATGTTGTTAGGGATAAAGAGGTTGTTTTTAAGAAGATTTTAAAGTATTTTTTCACGTTTTTAACTTACGCTTTTGAGGCATCCCTTATAATCATCAGATCTAGTTTTACTAAGGCACACAAATTATTATTTAATCTAAATTTTAAACAGAATCTACACTCTTTTGTCTTCAAAAAATTCTTTTTTGAACCACCTTACTGTTAAACTGCGGATACGTTAAAATAAAAGTATCTACATAATTTAAAGCGTGCAAATTTTAATTTAGTGTATTTAATTTTTTAAATGAAAATGCATCTATTCTAGTTTTGTTTGAAAATTGATAGTTTTTAGTTCAATATTCGAATATTCATCTTCTTCATTGATAATTCAACAGCTTGTTTGCAATTTTTTCTCTCGCTTGACTGAAAAATCTTTTCAAGTTGAAAATTCAACTCATTTTGAAAAGTAGTTTTTTTGTCGAATTCAACTGTTTCTGAGTAAAAATTAATATTTTTTATGTCAACTACTCAATTTTTGTTCAGAATTAATCTTTTTTGGAATACAAATTTAATTAATGAGTTAAAAACTGAACTCTTTTCTTTAAAATTAATTTTTTTGTGCAAGATTCATCATTTTAATTAAAAATGTATCTCTTCGGTTGAAAAGTGAGCTATTTTGTTGAAAATTCGTTTTTACTTTAACAGAAAATTAATTCTTATTGAAACTGAAAATGTAATTATTACAGTCGAATATTCCAACATTTTATTGAAAAATCCATCTCTTTAGTGTAACATAATACAACATTTTAAATGAAATCATTCAATTTCAGGTGGAAAAATTATAATTTTTAGTTGAAAAATCAACTATTTCAGTCAATGGTTCACCATTTTAGTTGAAAATTCAACACTTTGGCTAAAAATTTGCTTTTTTTCTGGAAAATTAATTTTTTAAACTGAAAATTCAATTGTTTGGTTGAATGTTTGTCTTTTTCAGTTGAGATTTCTTCTATTTTCTTCAAAATACGTATTTTTTGCATAAAATCATTCTTTATGTTTCTAAATTAATCTTGTTGTTTGAAACTTTATCTTTTTGGTGGAAAATGTAAGTATTCCAGTTAGGTATTCATAATTTTAGTTGGAATGTCATCTTTTTAATTGAAGATAATAAACTACTTTTTTAAAAGTTACACTTTTGTTAAAAATTCATTTATTTCAGTAAAAGATTCATCATTTTAGTTCAAACAGTTTTTTTCTCTGGAAAATTAATTTGTTATGTTCAAATTCAACTATTCCATTTTTGGTCGAAAGCTGATCTTTTTTAGTTCGAAATTCAACTGTTAACTATCAAATAAAAATTTGTTTAAATTATTATTCAAATTCATAGACTTCATAGACAAATTTAAGAAATGATTGATTATGTGTTTAGTATTATTTGGTTATTTAAGTATTTAATGGTGCTAATATATTTGAGAATATCTTGTAATATAATTTGTTAAAGATTCCTAAATTAAAAATATTGATTAAATCCCCAGAAACTGAAAAAGAATTTATAATAAACTCGCGAAACTGAGGACTTTTTCCGAGTCGATTGAAAATAAGAGAAATATTTGAATAGCTCCGTACTATAAAAAATTATTTAACAAAAAACTTGACATATCTGGATAAAACTTGAAATATCCGGAATCAATCAAAGACAAGTGTACAACTGTAAAGCCGTACATTGTATGGTACAAACTTACAAAGCTCTCCACCAAGCATTATATTATATTTTAATAGTTTTATCTAGCTAAAGGAAAAACAGTTACGACTTCGCAGTTGTTTTTGTCTTGTAAAACCTTTTAAGATTATTAATATTCTAGTTTTAATTATTACAATAACATGTTTTCAATTTGGATTGAACTAACTGGTTTTTTAATCGGACCTAATTGGGCCATTGATCAATATAACGGGAGGTAAAATTACAGAGTTAGTCAGCATGAGAAATCGTAAGGGTGAAATGCTATATGATACAGACGGTATACTAGACGCTTTAAGAGACTCTTTTAAGGAATTATTATTGACTTTAATAATTTATTAATATATTTCAATAAAATTCTCTTCGTTGACAAATCAATTTTTAAATTTACTTGAGACTACCCTTTGAAATAGTAACCAGCAATACATTTACCAATTCATTTAGTAGTAGCATTACCAATTCCTTCAGTAGATATAGTTACCAATTCATTTAGTCAGTTATTCTTACACATTGAATTAGTAGATTCTTACTAATTACCAGTAAACGAATCGGCGCTATTTGAATTAGTAGAAAACTACTACCAATTAGTAGTTTTCTACTAATTCAGATTTAGAGAGTAAAGTACCTGAAAAAATCAGTATTGAATAATAATTATTATTATAAATTGAAATAACTGTTAATTATATCATGTTTTTTATATTTACTTTTAGAATTTAATTCAAGTTTCGAAATATTGATTAACATTTTTTAATATCTTTTAAACATTCGTGTTCAAGAAATAATAGTAGAACTTCCTTAACCTATAACGTCTGAATATGCTTTTATTTTTAACCAAATTTAACCCAAAGACAAATATTTTGATATTTCACTAAGTTTCTGTTTCTATATAGTCTGTACTATATTAAACGTGTAATTAAAGCTAGAGCGGATATTGTAGTTGTTTCTATATTGATTGACCGGAATATTCATTCGATGTAGGACATTTCGTGTCACATACGAGTTCCTGTGACAGCGCGTAATTCTTGATTGCAGTTCTTCATATCAGAATAATAATACTATTTTACGTTAGCTGCAATCCTGAAACGAACTGAAAAAACCTACTATATCGCGAGACCCGCCTTTGGCACAGTCCCCTAGCGCGCTTCCTAGCGTGCATAAAAGCAAAATAACGTTTTTGAATCTAACCATAGTTATCCAAAAGAAGCTGCGATTATTACAAAACTCCTTTAACAGACTTATTTCCTCTTTCTTGACTTTTTAATATTTTTGCCATGAATGGGAACATTTGTGTAGAGCTTGCAACAATTTTTGCATCTCAGCTGTAGCTCTTATATTACATATTTTAAATTTACAGACCCAATTTTCCGACCACTTGTAAAATATATGACGTTTCAAGTTATCTTAGTTATTTTTTTCTTTTTTTTTATATCACTTACATATTATCGCATGAAACTCCATGTCATTGATTGTAATCAAATAGAATAAAAAAAAATTTTGATTAAACAAAATTTGGTAGCTATAAAAAACCATTTCACAAGTATAATTATGGAAGAAATTAATTTTCTATTTCTTGAGGGAACATGAATTCATGCGTGAACTGCATTAAATATTGAAATTTATTCGATAAAAGAGTGTAAAGCTTATTCACTTCTAATTACAAAGCTGGATTTTGAGGGAACGGGAACTTAAAATATTCCTGCATCATTGAATATATATCTCGAGTCGTAAATCATATTGCAAGATTTTGTAAGTCATGTAAAAGTATAAACTGCAAAATTAAGATATTTCTTTCGTGTTTCTGTTTTATCGAATGCGTATATGTTTCATAAAGTTGATAAATTATGTTTATGCTATTTAAGCATTTGAAACTGTGAAACTTTTTTCCATGAAAAAATATTTCCGTTTTTTTATGCTTCTACATTTACAACAGTAATAATAACCAGTCCACAAATGTTGTTGTTCGTATAATTATGTGGCTAAACATAATTAATTTATGCAGTGATAAAATTTGTAGAGAAAGAAAGTTTGGATTTGCTGTTTTATTTTTCTAGAAAACCGAGTTTTCTAATTAATATTGCGCTTCGAAAAGAGGCCTAACTAACACTCAAAAAAGTCACGTGAAGTGCAAAGCATTTAATGCTATTCAGGCATATCCAGGTGACTTATTAAATATTAGTTACGCCCCTTTTTGTCGCGCGGCTTCAATTTCAAGTAGAAAAGGGAGGAATCACACAGACAAGAATTCTTATACAATATCCGTTCCACGCCACTAAATAAAATTAAAAATCCGAAAAGAAGTGTTACTATATTCCGTCTTTTATATCTTCATAAAAACATTTGCTTTTCTTTTTATACTGGCACCAATAACTGAACAATGTGAAGGACGTTTGTATCCTATGGAAATAGGAAAAACAAAACAACCCTCTTTAAAAAACTTTCCTAACTTTTCCTCGCTCGATGCGTATGTTCATTTTACTAATTCATACCTACCTCTCCTCAGGGCCAACCAAGCAACCTGTTAACGATGGAAAGCGTCGCACTCGTGCGAGTTTACGACGGTCAGCGAGCTTTGGCACCCCGTTGGTCATTTTGTGCAATTATTATAAAGCAAAACCGTCCTCCCTTTTTACGATACCCCGTTGTACGCTGGTGTCAGTGCACAACAGTGTCCGCACATGGACACAGGCGCCTCTCACGGATGGACACTCAGGGCGTCGCTTTAAAACACTCTGCGCGCGAAGGACGACGACGACGACAGCGAGGACGACGATGACGACCACTTGGACGACAGGGAATGGGGTAGCGCGAGGAGGAGGGCTGTGGGTCGAGGGGATGGCCGAGGGGAGGCCATAAACCGACCGGCGGGGGAACACCATCCCCCGAGTGGGAGCTTCAGCAGGCGGGGTTTCGATCTTGCTTCCCCTTCGTTCCTTTTTTTTATCCGGGTTCACTCCAACTGTGTTAAAGCGCAAACCAGACCTGTTCACGAAAAGCGTTCTTCGTGCGTGAATTTCGACACGAAAAGTCTAAACACCAAACACGTCCCTTCCACTATCATTTCTATCGCGATTTCCCACAAACTAATAAAAAAATCGCGATATAGAAATTCCAGCTATAACTTTTCAGTACTTTTCGTTATTTATTAAATAGTCCACATCTATTGAGGCCGATTTGAGATTCACTCCTGTGGATGGAATTTATTAGGGGGCCAAATGTAATCAAAAAATTTATTATCTATTTTAAACCCTACTATAAAGGACTTACCTTACTATATCCTCGAAGGCGAAAAAGATCCAAGTCTAAGAAGCGAGGGTTCTCACCCTAGCATCACCCGTTTCTTCGCGAAGCGCTCAGAGGGTGGTGTTAATGGGCGTACTCGTGGTTAACACCCTTGAAGGTCGAAGGTGGGGAGCTTGGACGACGACGGTGACGAAAGGAAGCGTTCGGTACTTGCTGAGTGGCGGGGGTGTTAGGAGAGGGGGTGGGTGGGGTGGGGGGTCGAGCAGCGTCGGAAAAGGCGTCGCGTACAACGCCACCCGGATTGGCGCCGGAACGCCAATCCGCGTGGTGAGCGCTCATTATCGCCCACCGGCGGCACCAGCGAGGGGTTTCCGCACCATCCCCACTCTTTGGTGAAGAGTTGCTATTCCCCACTGCTTTCAGCGGCGTCCGTAGGGGAAGGGAGGAGGAGCCCCGTCAGGCTCAGTCTTCGCGTTGCTGCCCTCCAGCATTCACGCCTCCCGCGTCCGTTCTACGGCCTGTGCCTCTGCCCCGTATACGCACACGCGGCACACAGTTCCCCGGGACTTTAGCACACCGACACCTTCGCGGGAGGTGTGGGGGTGAGCCCCAGAGGAGGTGTCAATCCTAGCGCTGCTCAGTGACCATCGCGGCGCCACCCAAGTAACACCTTCGCCTCTTACGGTCCCGCGAAAAAGTTTCTTCGCGAGTACTAGCGTGCGAGAAGAGCTTCAAGATCGCCGGCCGTCGGATCGCGTGCATTCTGAAATTTTAATTCCAGTGGTGTGACACGCGAGTTACTATCCCAAATCGTGGATATCGCGAAAGATCGACTATCAATACTGAAGTGACAACTCGACGATGGTAGAGTGAAACAGTGCCGTGTTTATACAAGAGGCTGTGACTGAATAGAAGCCACAGCAGCAGTGATGAGACGTTGACCGTCAAGTTTGTGAGGTGATGATCAAGAGTCCTAGGACTCGAGTGTAACAATTTTCGCGAGTGCCACTTGCAGTGATAATCAAGATAAGTGATCGTCTGCCTCCTTAGGGACGGAAGATGTCGAGGTGGGTCCTTAGCACCCTGACACAACTAGGGAATAAAGCACTTCGAAGGTTTCACCAGGTTGAAAGGAAGATCTCCAAACGAGAACGCCCCAGGAAAAGGAACCTCGACTCGTGAGTCTGAACTCTAGAGGTTCTCAAATTCAACCATCTTCTGGTGTGGTGTTTCGTCATGAGGAGTAGTGACTGCTGCTCTATTTTGCACGGAAAGTAGCCTTGAGATATCCAGAAGGTCCTGAAAGAATGTGATTCCGACGGATACTCGAGCTTTACTTAGAAAATATAGGTTCAGTGAAGATAGGGCATTTGAGGAGAGGAGTAGAACCGGCTAGTTTTTGAGTCACTCGAAGAGGAATCTCGCGCGACTCAGAACACTCGGCCATCTCGATGAGATTCGAACAAGACACGGCGTGCAGGGGTACCCACTGCGCCAGCACTCCGCTTCCTGCACTGCAGCAGCATCATCATCATCGTCTTGGGTCTCGTCTCGAGGAGGAGACCTCCGCGAAGGAGCTCGAGGCTTTTAGAAGAAGAAGAGAATTAGTTGAGATTAACGTGGTCGAGGGTGCCAAGACGGTGCTCAGGGGGGAGGCGGGGGGGCCTGGGATGGCGTACCCCGCACCAGCGGCGGCTCTGAATCGGCACTCGCCATTTTCCTCCTCCTCCTCCGCTGCCTCGATCGCGACAACCGGTCAAGGTAACCCTAACGGCCACCTGAGTGTCACGAGTGCTCATCTTCCGGCACCAGCGGCTCCTAGACCAACGGACTTTAGTGTTTCTACCCTTCTAACCGCGGCTAGCACCCATCCACCGCTGCTTGGTGGATCTTCCTCCCAAGGAAGCATCTCGCCGCCACCCGGCGGACCCGGAAGTCCCGCAGCGGCGCCGGAAACTCCGCCACCCTTACCAAGTCAACGAGAACTCTCGCATAATTCTTCCGCGGTTGCCGCGGCTAATTATTTTGGTGCTTTGGCTGCCGCCGGGTTTTATAACCATAGTGCACATCTGCCACCAGTGAGCTCACCGAGTGCTCATCACCTTCAGAGCAAGGCCATCCTCGCGGGAGCTCACCATCATCCGCAGTTTAATCCGCAAGCACTGGGACATCCAGGTAAACTTTTCCGAGGTGATTACAAAAGAAACGAGTACTAGGCTACGTCTAGTTGCTTTTTATATTCATTGTTATAATTGATGTTAGCGATAAGTTTGGTACAGGATAAATATAGTGGTTATTCAAGTAGACAAATAGTTAGATGAGGTGATAACTTGGAATTATTGTTATGATAAGAAATTAATCCAAGGAAGCGGGATTGCTGATTGAAAGCATAACATCTAACTAGTTGACGAGTTGAATAACTTCTAAATGTTCTCAGTGATGACAGAAATGGGATCGCGATTCGTGGATTTTGTAGATATCGAAAAAGCATTTGATACTGTAACCTGATGTAGCATTCATCAAGAAGAAGGATAAACTAGCGAATGACATCAGGGTATTTCAATAGTGACAGTCAGTTTATCCTTATGTGTATTATGATAAATAGAATATTCGCTCTGCAATCTCTTCGTAGGTGCAAAAATAAATGTTAAGTGAAAATCAGCGCGATGTCACTCGGAAAGGAAATTTAAGCATTTAAGGAACTCTTAAGCATTCAAAGAATGAGCACATTAATTCTGCTGTCCTGGTAGTTTTCAGCAAAAAGTTTTTTTTTCGTTAACTTCAAAAAAGAAAGTCGAAAGGAGAATAGAAGTTTGGAGAGTTTGAACGTAGAAAAATAACAAAAATCAAATAGTGCATAGACTGAGGAATAAAGATTTATATTATTGATTATACAAGCGACAATTAATTTTACAAAAAGATGAAGGACGTGACGGATAAGACACATCCAGGCATAAAATAATTTATCAAATTATGGTAGATGTAGGTTGTATTATGTATATTGCAAAAGAGAATAGTTAGATCAGAGAAAAAAAATAAATTAAAATAGTCACAGAATTTTTTATTATTAATAATGGTTATAATTTATTATAAGGAGGATCTTGATTTGGAGATTTATTTTTAAACTCTAGAGGCGTATATAGGAAACATAATTTAATTATCATTTTTTAAGACAAAAAATATGAAATTTAATTTGTTAATTGATTTTCATGGAAAAAGTTCATCTCAAAATTTGAAAACTCTTTATATTTCTAAGAATAATAATTTAGTGTATTAGCTGTCATGAAGATTTGATGAGAAAAATAGTATGATAATGATTACTGAATTATTTTTGGTATTGTCATAAGTAATCACTGTAATATTTATGTAAATCTGCCTATAATAACAATTATATCAAGCACATTATTTTGATCTGTATTTCCAAATTCCATAGATAAATGTAGTATATTAACTTTAGTGTAGTAAATTGTACAATTCTACAGGAACATCTGCAATAAATAATATATCCTGACTAGTATTCTTACAATGAGAACGTTATTATACTCAACAGATGCAAAAACTTTTTTGGGCTCCATTAATCCGAGTTTACTCTGAGAAAATAATTATTTTAAATTTTCTTAAAGTGAACAAAAGTTAAACTTTACTTTTGAGTTATCGTATTTCTTACGTGTGAATTCGTGTGTTCTGGCCTTGCAATTCCTTGTGTTAAAACTCGTTTCAGATAAAGCAAAGTGACATGTTGGACGTCATTTGCTTTATTTATGATATAGTTGATTCTCCGAATGTAAGAAGGAACAACTTTTGAAAAATTATATAATAATTCTACGTCTAGTAAAGTTACTGGCAGTTCAAGTATACAGTCTTATCAAATTCTGAGAAAAAAACATGTCATTTCATTCCTGCATATTCTTTCCTCTTTCAGTGCAATGCGCAAGAATAGATAATAATGCAAAAAACTGGAAATTGTAGATAGGCAGCTAATAAATTAGCATATTGTAGGTAAAATTCTATCAAACCTTTTTTTTTTACTAAAATTGTATTTCCTTATGCAACATACTAGTGAAATTCAGTATGATGAAGTAAGTGATGATTATAAGTTAATATTTATTATATTCTTATCAATAATTAATCTTCTGGAAATCTTCCAAACAGGTGTCATATTCACCATGATAATTGTACAAATTCGATGGCACTGTAAGCAGATGCTTCATGTCACCTCTGGGTTAATTGATTTAGGAGAATTGAATTGCTACTTGGAAATCTCGGGATTCATTGCATGTAAATTGTAAGTTGTCGCCAGATCTTAAACATCAAATATTTCCACAGCAGATCAGTTATAAATCGAAAAAATGTCAATAATATTATTTTGACAACTGTAGAAAAAATGGATTTGAAAAATAACTTTTCTCGTTTAAAGTAGAAAAGCGTGAAAATAATTTTATTTCCCTCAATAAAAGACTAGCCACGAAGACGTTTTTCAGTGATACTTAAAAATTAGATTTTCAAGAACATAAAAATACTTTATCGACTTTTTCTAATACCAATAACGCTTTGAAATATTTGCTGATTGTGAGAAAATTCATTTTACATGTACAAAGTTTTTTTTTATTCATAAAAAGTTTAAGGAAGCAATGTTCAAAAAACGCGTTTTCAGAAGAATATTTAAATTCAGTGCACGTTGCAGAAAAAAGGCTGGCCGTCGGCATAGACGCGAGATAAAATCTTTGTGAGGATCTTACAAAATTCGTTTGAATCTTTGCGATAAATAAATGGCGCTAAATTAACAATTTTATCTCTGATGAACTCTAGAAAATAGAAATTTTTCCCAAAATTGAAATATTGCCAATTCTGTTGTGACAGGTTATAAGATATCTTTCTAAAAATATTCTATAATTTTTCAAACAAATTTTTGATTGCGTTTGGCATTTGCTTTTTTTTTTACCAGGATTATTCTAAAATATTTTTTTAAAATAAATTTTGTGCAAAAATTGCAACGTTGATTTTTACCGATATTTATTCAAAATTTTCGACAGGATGGCTGTTTATTTATTTGTTGGCAGAAAGGCAATTGAAATACCTTTTTGATTGTTACTGACATTTAATCACCACCACACACGAGTTTCCCATTTCTGTTATTATTACTTGCAACACGTGACTGCAAAACGTGAATCGTTTTGCACGAAATCGACGAGTTATGGTTGCTTATCATGTCCATAGTTTGTCGAGAGATTGTTTTACTCAGAGACCGACAGGTCCAGGCAATTCGCGAAAGGTCGTTTCGGAAAGAACTGGACTTAAAATTCCGTACGGAACGCCGAGTATCCTTCGAAATAGGTAGCTTGTCCGGTAAGCAACTGTGATGCGAACACAAATTTATGCATAGCGCCTTCTTGATTTTCTTTGAAGAAATTTATAGCCAGTTTCGTTTGCTTCCCGCTGACAGGCGAGAAGGAAGACGCCGATAGAACACGAATTTAAATTGAGATTTGTGAGAGAATCTCGATGATTCGGGCATCATTGAAGCCAAATGAATACGATAATTTTATGGGTCAAAGAGAATCAGAATTCCCACGCTTTTCAGACCCGCCTTTCATTTAATATCTCATATTTGTACCCCTCAGGAGATAAACAAATAATCTGCTTCAGAAAAAATGTGTTCTCTAATTACACAATGATTCTGGCGAACTCAATTTTAATTAATTGCATCATCAATATCCACCATGGGCATTTTTGCAAACAAAAAAAATGTTTAGTTTTGCGAATGAGAGACTTCTTTTTAGAGTCGTCCGTCAATTTAACAGACGCGCTTAGAATTTTGTTAAATTTCGTTGTCGGACTTGCAACTATAATAGCAAATTCAGGTAGCAGTGGATAATCTTTCCAAGGGCATGTCGAACGATCTTTGCATTCGAAATTTTACTCGAATGTATAATTTCCGCGGCTCCAAGTAAACAAAGGCGAAGAAATGCAGACGAATATGCCACTGCGTAATTCGCATTCGAATTACAACGATCAAGTTTAGTTATAAAGTGAAATATTACTTTGGACGTTTCCGTGATACTAAATTCGTGTCTGTTTTTTACTTTTTATGAGTAATTTTCTACCAAATCATCTTTCAGGAAATAAAATCGGATATTGTTTTTAATTGTACTTGAAATATGGAGGGATTTTATTGTATACTTTTTTATTCTGAGAATTGAGTCCATATTCATACATGAATTTGTTTTCGCGCTTGTAAGGAATAGTGTTAAATTCGCACCTGACTTTAGCTTCACCATTACAATTTTCTTGGTGAAAGAAATAATTGTTCGTGTTTATTGCTTCGCATTTTTTATAACTCACAGGCGTTAATCTACAGTGACCCAGAAAAAGACATATTCTCGCATTTTAGACCCTTATTGAGTCCAAGGCCTGCACCCTGTATCTGATCCATACGTTGACAATATTATTAGCAATGCTTAAATGATATTGAAACTCGTTTCAAAGGTGACAATCTCATGTAAATGAATGTGAACTGGGTTGTTATGGGTTGGTTATTATTTTATTTTTAACTTTTTTGATGAGCAACAACATCTAGCGAAAAGAAAAAAGTGAATGAAGAAGATATTTGTTTTCGAATTTTGGTCTACAAATTTCGGTGAACATTCAAATGAACGAAATATTTTTATGAAATGAAATTAGTTTTCAGATAAAATAATTGCAGTGAAAAATAAAAATAAGATTTATAATATTCAATATTATTTGTGACAAATTTGATTTTAAAACGCTATCAAAAAGAAATGAATTGAACATTTAAAATTTCATTCATATATCGATGGGAAAGACTACAAATGAATAAAAAAAGTGCACTATTTGAAATCTAAACCATTCGTCCATCAGTAATTAGAAATGCAAGATTTAGAATTACCCAAAATGAAAAGCGCTTAAAAAGAAACTGAAAATGTAAATATTAAAATGGAGTTGTAAACCTTAAGATACAAAATGTCGATGAATTATTGTACTCTTTCCAAACGAACTGTTAAAAGTACAACAATAATTCAAAATATATACCATTTAAAATTTGAGGGGGTTTTTCGGAAAAGTTTTCAAATCTTAACTATGGCTTTTTTCAAACGTAACTTTAAAAACCGACTGGAATATTTTGTCACAAGATTTTACATTCAAAATAGAACAAAAATATTAACGTCAGAGATTTTAATAATAAAATTGTGTTTGTCTGCGTTTTATTCTCTTGATACAATTGGATTTGTGTAAACCTGTCTTATTTCATAAAAAAGCGTTAACAGTTTTTTTAAATCATTTAGGAAGTATAACAATACATTCAGGTTAATTCGTGGATAATAATAATTTTATCAATATTATTCATTAAAAAATTGTATTTAAGGTTGAGCTTTTTTCCATTAAGAAAATAAAGGCATACGTTTAAAAGCACATTTTAAGAAGGTGATTGTACATAAATTTCAATAAATTTTTTGACGCACTCTATTTGGCAGTATATATCTACACATTTTCAAATTTCTTTTTATTTTATTAGGAATCATTAGAAAAAGTGTCACCGAATTTGGTAACACGAAAATCATACGATGCACATTTTGCAAAATGTTGTTATCTTTCCAGCAGCAATTGGCATTCTTGAGCTTTTGTGAACTCTAGGATGCCAACTTTTTTTTTTTAATTCTGTACACAATACTCCTTTAATGTCTTTCTTCTAATAAAAATATATTGCAATCAATTTTTTTTTGTTCATAAAAAATTGTTTAGAGGTTCCGTTAAGCCGTTTAAGTATCTGAAGATGAACTTTCTTGATTTTCAATTTTAAAAAATAGAAATTTATGACTAATCTATTTTTTCCCCCGTAAAATGTATTTTCTATTTATTTAGGAATTAACCCTCAATGTTATGAAAGAAAAATTAGGAATAAATGAAACATATTTACACCAGGAGACAGGAAAAATCTTGAAACACCAAAAATACACATGTTTGCAGTTTAAATATTTCTATAGTACTTTACATGTATTTTTACCTATTATTTTCAATCAAGTCTTATTTTCAGCAATTAAAAATTTGATGAAATCGATAAGCAAAACTTATCAAAACACAAAATTGGACCAAAATCGACCTTAAAAAACTCGCTCACATCTCTTTAAGGTAAATAATAAGCAACAATACAATTTTTCAAATAATATAGAAATCTCTAAAGTATAAACAAAATTTTTTCGTGTATAATTCGAAATTTAAGGTTTTTTTCATTTACCCGGTATGTATTGTAAATTCATTCTCAATAAAGAATATTTTCCTCATATTTTGGAAGAAATAATGTGTACATTATTCCAGGGAAAAAATGTTGCGGGACCATTTAAGACCATTAAATGTAATTAAATTAGACAATTTTGTATTCTAGGTATAAAATTTAGTTCTCATTTCTCAATAAATAGCAAACCCTCTTCAGGGGTGAAAGAAATTTTTTGTCATAATTTGTATTTGTTCGAATTTAAGACTAGGAAAATTTTTTTTTTTTTTTTTAATAAAAGAAAATTTATCGCAGTATTTTTTCGCTAAAAAAGAATCAAATTAATTATTCTTTTCTTTCAATTTTCTAGAGAGATTTTTTCGAGTTCTATCCTGAAATATGAGTGTCACAGAATGAAAACAAAATTTAAAACAGACTTTTATGAATGGTTAAGCACCTTTAGAACTTTGGATTTGTCAACTTAATACAAATGATTCGTATAAGTATGCACTATTCGAAAAACTACTTCGATGCCAGTACTTTTCCTAGTATTATTTTGAAAGATGTAATAAATTATGAAAATATGTAAAAAAACCGGGACATGAATTTCACAACTTTTTATCAACGGGCCTTGAAAAAATTAACCACTAACAACTTTTCTAAATCCTAAAAATTTCCAAATTTTCACATCTTCAAATGAAATTGTTTCGAATTGAACAATTTATTGAATGTTGAAGCGATTAAAATTATTCAATTGCAAACTTCAAGTCAGTAAAATGGACAAAATTTTTTATTGGAATCATAAATAATGGTAACTCTGTAATTTGTCGATTTTAAGTTGAAATAATCCTAACTATTTAGGCCTTTTTGAAATTAAATATATTTTGATGGGTATAAATTTGAAAAATTAAAATTTGGACATATTTACAAATTAAGAAGATTTAATTGTGAATTGTGACAATCAGGATAATTTTAAATTGTAATTTTCTATTAAATTGTAAGTTGAAATGGTTCAAATTCAAAGCTTTAAAATTAGATAATAATTTTAAACATTTATTTTTTAACGAAAATTTGGTTTTATAATAAATGACATGGTTGAGCTTCTGTTTGTTGAAAACGCGAATCAATCTTATGTCAGAAGCCTTAAAAAAAAACTGAAAAAAATCGTTCGAGATTTAAGATTTTAAATATTGTAGCAATTTTTAATTATAACGTTTGAAATCGAAAATATGTAAATAGAAAATGTCCGATTAATTGCAAATAGGTTTTTTTTATTTGGTAGTTTCAAGTTAGATACGTATTGATTTAAACAATTTTTAATACAGACAATAGAAAATTGAATAGTTTGTAATATCGAATAAGATTTAAACGTAGTACATTGATGTTCATGAAATAATTATTACATATTCGAATCGAGGAAAAGCCTGCATATAATTTTGCTTTCTCTAACTCTTACAAGAACTAAAATTGCGAGCAGAAACTGTTATTATTGAAATATTGTTTTATCATAGAAATAAAACACAAACATTCGTTAGTCAAGGTCAGCAAAACAATCGCCAAAGCGTTCGTTATTTTGCATTATAAATTAGAGCCACAAACGTCGGGCCGTATCTTCAGCTATAAATTTCAGTGTCCGCAATAGCTTTTCAACCTTTGTAGTTTGTTTTCACGTTTTACATCTTGCAGGAAAAATTTCCACCGACAAACGAAAAAAAAAAAGAAACAATTTCTATCCCGCCTCAATTTTCATATTTCTTCTGCAAAAATAAGGAATATAATATCAATATCCAAAGCTTATAAATTCTTGAGACCCATGAGTGGAATAAAGTTTGATGGTTCAGCTTCTGGGATAATAAAACCTGATGAAACGGACTGTTTTGTAAATGCTTTTTTTATATATTGCTACATTTCACTGTAAATAACTGTAAATTCTCTTAAAGGATGGAAATCTCTACAATTTTGATAATAAATGGTGAAGTTGCATTAATTTTGTTTGACGGAAATGAGCGTTTGGCAAAAACAAGGTGCAGTTTCGAAACGGTGGAATCAAACGATCCGATTTGAATTTAATTAAGGAGGCAGTAAAACTTAAAAAGCGATATGAATTGGATTTTACAATAAACTTAACATATAATCTTTTACCTTCTTGAAAAGTGACATCGTTGAGTTAAAAGCTTCTGCACATAGGAAAGCAGATTACGGCAAATCAGAGAAAAGACATGCTCGATGAAAGATACTCGTGTTCGGTTTAATAAGCCGTTTCCATCGTAATTATAAATGAACGTGTGAGATCGTCACGGTTAGTTGCTTCGTCTCACTCGCTAATATTACGAGACACTCGTTCAAAGATAAGTGCTAAACGATAATAGCAATTAACGTTGTCTGCGGATACACCAGAGCAGAGCCTTGCTTAAGAGCTTGCAGTTAGATTTTTATATTTTATATATTATATCGAATTTCATTTATCTCCTTCTAATCCAACCGTTCAATCTTTTTAGACCGGTGTCGATTTTTACGAGTTCACTAGTACCGCGGATCGCTGCGTGATAATTTAAATTGGATCTGTTCAACACATTTCATAATTACTACTAGCGTTCTGTTCATTTATCCTTTTTTTTTCTTCGTTTATTTTTCATACAGGAGGGAAAGCACCTGTTATTGGCGTTATGTTTTGACGTTACTTTCAATTATCGAGATAGCTGATAGCAAAGTGGAAAGCTAAATCAATTAGGTCTGATTTCTTCACCTTAAGATACTTATCATGGCTTAATTGAATTCTTAGAGTAAAATATAAGCGAGATCAAATGAAATGTTTGGAATTCTTACAAGTAAAAAATTTCCTAGTTGAAAATATTCATCACGAAGGAATATGAAACAGATAGAGATAACAATTAAACAACTACAATAAGCACTTGAAAATCTAAGAATTGAAACGGGTCGTTCTTTACAAATAAATCGATTTACTTTTTCAATTAAATGAGAACTTCTTGAGCATTCAAAGGTAAAATCGATAAACCATTAAATAAATCATTAAAAAAATGAACGATAGTAAAGTGAGAGCGTTTAAAAATTAGTGCCCTCTTAGACGTCGTCGGGAACTTCCTATTATAAAAAGTGAGGCCAAGCGAAGAAGCCATTTTGTCTAGTCCAAAAAACTGCACAAAATGGCTTCTCCGTTTGGTCTTAGTTTTACAATCGGAATTTCCAGACGATTTCCAGGGGCGTTGAAGGGAGTTGTCGTGTCAAAAATCAGATCTCTGAAAAAAGTATTTTTTTCTAATATTTAAGAATGGAAATAATATAACTGATGCTATCATTTCAAATAAAAAGCATTATTTTTTATGTAAAAATTTTTGAAACTCACACAGAATTATTTTGACAATGTGTTTTGTTGAATTTTAATAATTGATCGCTTTTTTTTCAACAAAAAAAAATCTCTACACCTCTACTGTTTCAAATTTTGAAAGTGCATTTCTCTATGGCTAAAATCGTGGCAACCATTTTTTTAACAAAACATTTTTCAAACAAATGACTATATTTTAAGATTATTTAATTTTTTTATAGATCAGAAGCAATAGAGTTGTGTAGAATGTGTTCCCTACAAAAAATAAATTATGATTCCTAAGTCTTAAACTTTTTCCATACAAAAAGAACGGTTTTTCCTTCATGACACATGACTGAAAATATCGTTTCAATTCTTATAATCACAGAAAACCTTTTTTCTCTAGATAAATGGTTTTTGATACAACTAATTTAAGAAAATCTCAAATATGTAAACATTTAAAGTGGAAATCTCTTATAAGATTAAAAAATGTCATATTCAAATTCTTCACTGGTGAATATAAAATTATTTGATATTATCAAGATTAAGAGCATGTACCAGAATGTCACATGATCAATTACGTGGATTATATTCGGTGGCTTTATGATTTGAAAACGTAAATATTGTTCTGAAATTTTATGAAATGATTTAAAATATATAAGGGTACGTCTATATGTGGCCCATTTGAGTTTTTATTTTGTTTAATTACTGACATTTATTCAATATTTAAATTTAAATTTAACTTGGAAGAGGGCTTTACAGCTGCAGCTGAAATAAAATTAATAAAATTGCATTATTTCGACAAAATAAAAACTCAAATGGGCCAGACAGACCTGCCCTTACATATATTGAACTATTTCCCAAAATTTCAGCACAATATATACTCTAGTTGAGAATTCTAGTTTTTAACTAATTTAATTTTATGGTCGTCGAAATTAAACACTTCAATTTAATTTAATTTGGACTTCAAAAATGAATCGATTTCATACTTGAAACGTTACAAATTTAACCATTCTAAATGTACATTTTTCAAAACTAAGATTTTCCTCAAAAGCGTTGAAAGTGTAACAGTTCTAATTTCGAAATCTTCAAAATTAACAAACTAAAAAATTAATAATTAAAAGCATTCAGAAATAAATTATTTAAAAATGTCCGCCTTCCAATGTAAATGCTTAAAATTAGTACCTTAAAAATTATATTACATTTCATAAACATTTTCATATGCATATTACATTTCATAACTTGAAGATAAATCCTTTGCTGAAACTGGAAATATTCTGCTATTATAGAATTGCACCTGAATCGGATATTGTTTTTCAAACAAAACAACAATTAATCAGATGCTGATGATTCCGATAAGATTTAGAAGCTTGCAGCAATAAATAAATAAAAAAATGTGACTATTTCATTTCTGAATTTTTAAAAATCGCTTGTGACATTTAGGAAGCATACCCTGCAAGTGAGAGCAATCTGATAACAAAGTGATTGAAATATATATTCAACGTAGTTTTTTTGGGCCAAAATCTTGAAAATTCTTCGTGATCTCTTAATAAAGGAGGAATACACTTTTCACGTTGGACATTTTTCTTTAAGATTGTTTTGCAGAGAATCTCTGCCTACTCTCTTCTCGGTGACACGTGAACGCGGGTGAATTTTATGAGGCGTTGGGTAGAGGTGTGTTAATACTAACTCAGAAAGACGTCGTAAGGATTGAACAAAGTACCACGATTGGCAGTCAGTGGCAAAAACTGGTAACCGCATCGGGCAGCATGATTTTTCATAGCGTTTTGTGGTCAGGACAAACATCGACTGTCCGCAAGACGATTGCCTCTGTTCGGCGATCATACTGCACCCTATAATATACTCCTACAAATTATCCTGCCATATACGAAACTCGTTTATATACATATACACATATATACTATATTCGTATACCATACCTATTCTGAATTCTGATATATGCATATATGTTTACATTCGAATTGATCCCGCCATATTTAAGTATATCTCTGCGTTTTATTTCTCAATTTCAGCGTCACGAAAGCTGTGTTACAAGACCAACAATATTTGGATCGTGTTCCCTCAATTTACATGAAAAATTCGAGCTGATATTGTATGGAAACTTTTTCTCATAAAGGTGAAATTGTAAATTAGAATTCATAAAGAAAGAAGGAAGACCAATTTAGAAAAGCAAAATATTGTTCCTTTCAGTTAGATTAGATGATAAAAATCAGGAAACATTTTCCACCTCTTGCTCTTTGTGAATTTGTAAGACAACTTTCCGAACGGATGATTTTGGTGAGAGGTAGATTAAGGGTTTAGAATCATTTAGAATGGCTTAAAATTAAAGTCCCACCATAAATCATGTTTTCTTTCCTAAGGGCTAATTATTGAACACTGGATAGATTAAAGGCTTCCGGATAATCTGTAATCCGTTTGAAAAGTATACAAACAAATAAGATTCTTACCAGTGATATTATTAATCTTATAAGCTCTCGAAACTTGAGAAATATTTTAAAAATGTAAAACTTAACAATATTAAATAATTTATTGGATTGTACTTCTTGTGTAATTTATAGAGCATGAGCGAACTAAAGCCACATTGGCAGTTGTTTCAGTATCCAATAAAAAGTAATTATTTTTTATAACAGGACAAAAGAGAGTGGTCGTTTCTTCAACGAACCTTATATTTTTATATCTCCATGCCACTGGTGGAATACTGTTATTTGGGCAGTAAAAGAGTTTTTCATTAGTGATTTGAACATCTTGAAAGCGGGTTTCTCGGACCTCCATTTTGCTTTCGTTGCCAAACACCTTGACGAGAACTAGTAGGTAATAAAAATGGAGCAGAGTGGTAAAAGCGAGAAACTTTGTATTTTACGATCATATTTGAATTCTCCGTCGAAGGGAGTCTGACGTAGTTTACGTTCAAGACAATTGCTACTATAGATTACTCTATATTGTTCTACAAGTACGTCAATCCCATTTCCAAATTGAGTAGTCAAGTTCTAGGTGAAATCTCAAGTATCTTGACATTTCTATTTGACACTTTTATTTTAAACAATTTAATGAAGCTGGGAAGGCACAGGAATATTTCCCAAATTTAACTTTTCCTAATGTTTATTTTATTACTATTTCATCGAAAAATCATTTACACATCGTTATTTGTCATATCGACTAGGTGAAGTGAGCATGACAACAAATGGGGATTTGTCTATAAATGAATTGTAGATTATGTGACGGATGAAATATTTGGGAGATACTCATGCGCCTTGAATATGGCAATGGTAATACACACAAAGTAGTAAATTATAATTTTGATTACAAACTTTTATATCTTCGCGAGCGCGCCACTTACAATTTCAAGCGCCATTATATACCGTCGCATTATAATGCTTGTTGTATATTCCAGTATACGAGATGCACTGTTCCGCAATTATCCGATAACGTGCAGTAAATTTCTTGTTATTCGCGATATTACCAGTTTTTATTTCCTGATACTGATATATTAGGCTGGTGTTTTTCATCGATAGAAATTAGTATATAGTTAACCATCGAATGTTTCATTTCGTAGATAAATAATTTTTATTTAAGAAGCAACATTTTTCTCTTTGCCTATAAAATATATGTTTCTTTTAGGACTGGGACTCGGACCCCAAAGTTCAGAAGAGGCTCATGCAGCAGTCTTAGCCGCTGCTGCCGCTGCATTACATCATCATCACCAAGGTGCATCCGGAGGCCCCACGATGAGGCCCCTCAGGCACCCTCTGCCTCCTGGCATGTTACATTCGGCCCCTCACCCACTTGGCCCCCATCATTTGGCTGGCCCCCATCATCCCTTGGTCCCTCCTCACCCAGAGGAGGATGGGGTCGTCGATGACCCCAAAGTCACCTTAGAAGGCAAGGAGTTGTGGGAAAAGTTCCACAAACTCGGAACTGAAATGGTTATCACGAAAAGCGGCCGGTAAGCATCTAAATTTGTTTCTTTTTTACATTTAATGGAACATTAAAGAATTTTTGTAACTGGTGCGGCCGCAGCACAATATACTAAATTTGTCTGGACGGCGCACAATTTACTTAAATTGTGCGGGCGAAGAAAGTGAAAACATCAAAGTTTCATCGCACGTGTTGAACATACATACAAGCATTTAACATACTTGTAGGCCATATACATGTAAGCGTGCAAACTTTGAAAGCGGTCGATAAACGCGCTCTCGCACATTGGAAGTGCGTTTATTCTCCATTTGTGTCAATGAATAGTTGCACCAGAGAGAGTTAATTTTTCCAGTGAAAATCTCAAATCATCAAACTCCACCCCACAGTAAAAGAACCCCCAAAAATATCAAATCTCTCAATTTCTTAACTTCAAAACTTGCAAGTCATAAAATAGAATAGGGACCATGCTTGTCTTTCCTAAACAATTTTCGTTTTTTTTTTTTATGATGCTTCATGTACAATATCGCTTACCCAGTAATTTTCTATAAGTTTAAATTAGTTGCATAATTGCTTGAAAATATAGGGAAAATTTAGTTTGCAATGTGGGTCAGTTTCAAGGGAAATAAGGGACAAGTAGTTCGATTGTAGAAAGGAGAGAGAAATATTCGAGACAAGCGATCTCGAGAAAACGGCTTCCATATTCGAAAGGAACGAACGTGCGCATATTTACACCTATAAGCACACGATCCTCAACGACAGGGAGTACGTCTTCGTGTAAAGCACGTACAAAGATATCTCGATGAGGCTCGCTCCCCCATCGCTGAGCAATTGAAACTTCACTACCCCCTTACGTTTCATACCCCCCAGCGTCCGCGATTCTGCAACCCCTGATCAGCTTCCCCACTGTCATCATCCTCGATAGTGTCATCGACATTCACTAGAAAAAAAAACCTTAAATTCACGGGACCATCCTCACCATCAATAGATATTACAAGAAAAAAACTGGGGCAGAGATCCGTTAAATTCATAAAAAATTGATTGCACGTTTTCAAAATAAGTTTCAAACTGATAGTAAATTGATAACGTTCATAATACTTGGTTTATTGATGAGAGAAAATCGTCCTATTGTGCACAATTGCAGTTAACTCTTGTGATGAGCATGTCTATAATTGTTTTTCAAGTTCACTAGTAGCGATAGTTTTGAAGAGGGGAAAACTTGATCAAGTTTATCAAAAATGTATGGAGTATCTTATAGCTTGCATCTAATATTAATAGCGAAATTCTATTTTCGAATTATAATTACGAAACTTATAGGATGAGAGCTGAAGCAATTTCCCCATAGGAAATGATTATAGTTATAGCATAAAGTTATTACGATTGAGTTGTATGTTTGTGTTAAGTGTTGAACTGAAAGGGTGAGTAGGAACTAAACACGTGGGCTTAAAGTTCATCGTATAACAATTGTATCATTCCCAGAAGAAATATCGTTTGAAGAACAGAATAAGAGTTGTAGGATTCCCTAAATGTGATTCAATTTGTCTCCCAACTTTGTGGACATTTTGAGCCAAACCTTATAATGCTGGAAGTTTTTTCACAATGAAAATTCAGATGTTCCTTGAAATATGGTCAACAAAATGTGAATAATGTGTTTATTTTTTATATTGCTGAATTCAACATTCATTCATTCATTCTTTGTTTTGGAGACTCCAATAGAACTCTTTTTGAGGTTCCCTTTTTTATAGTTAGTTGATATCCGATAGATGGCGATAAATAAAAAATATGTGCAGCCGGTAAAAGTTTTAAACATTACGATAAAAACGGTCACATCTGATATTCTTTATCTTTCTTCCAAAAATGACTAATCGCTATATTTTAACACTCTATATTATATTATAACATATTTATCTGTTTGGGATTCTTTTCAGAAAGAGAGGTTCCTTTATTGCAGCTCCCTTAGAACTAAAAATCGATTCTGATAGAAATCATAGTTCTTTCTCTGTGCCGATTTAATTCAAGTTAATTCACGGAAATTCAGGGTAATTCAGAATCATTTAAGTTAGGAAATCCTTGAAAATTCAGGTACTTTCAAATTTAAAATGTAACTTAAATTTCAATCACTGGTAACTGAAAGGGATTTTTTTGCACCTTTTAACAGAAAATTCATTTGAAAAAATTCTTTATATCCTATTTTTTATATGCTAAAATAGTACTCTTAACTCATTTTAATACACAAATTGAATAGCTGTTATAGTATAGTATACAGAATCCAAAATAGCAACGTACGACCTATAAGTCACTTCACATGTATTTATAATTTTCGGATTCTAACATGATTCTCAAATAAATTATTCACCTACAAAGTAAAAGAACTTGATCAAAGAATAGAGCTAAGTTCAGTGGCGCCATTTTTTAAACTGAAATGAATTATTAAAGTGGTACCTAAAAGTTCAAGTAGATTCAAATAACTTTCTGCAGATTTCGGAAAATTTAAGGAAATTCGAGCAAATTCTATAGTGAATTCAACAGAATTTATTTACAATGATTCGCTTTGAATAAGCCTAAACTGTCCGATTGTTAACTGCACAGAAAGGGATGATTTCTTTATCATGTTGCTTTTTTACCTTTTTTTATCGTTTTTTGTGATTATCTCAAGAACTGTTCGAGCTATCGGGAAAATATGGATGCTCATTGTATTCGCCTAAAGAAAGAAGAAATTTACGTCAACTTATATCGCGATTCACGATTTGTCATTCAGACACGTCGAAATACATCTAAATACTTCCCAAAAGAAAATATTAAAATAACAAATAAACAAAAATCTAACGAATTATACAATCCTACTAAAATTTGCTTGAAAAACAAAAAGTCAATTCTACTAATTTTAATTGTCGCACTAGAGTACTTTACTTTCATAAGGTTTCTACTTTTTCAGTGAAAGTGTACTGTGAGTATCACAGCTGGCTGAAAAATAAGATAATAATAGTAATGAATAACCCCTCTATATTGTCAGGAAAACGTAATTTAAGAGCTTTGGTTCTGCGTTGAAGGTATTTTTTAAGGTGATCTATCGCGGCTCCATTCGCGAGTTAGACCGCCTTGTACGGAAGAATGTCTAGTTCCATCTTTCTGGAGTTGCTCTAAATCAATCTGCATCTCGGTAAATCGACTGCGGCTTCCCGGCGGTCATGAGGATGGAAGACACACACGAAGAAATTCTCGATTTTCTAACATCATCAACACACGCACATACATAGAGTCGTTAGAACGCGTAGGCGTTTACCCGGTGTGTACTTTCGTACTGGTCGTCACGTTATACGAGAGCGGGTATCAACATAACAACGGTGGTCGATAATTACACAGGTTGAAATTACGCGCCTTGGCCATCTCCGTCCGTGCCGGAGCCAGAGCGTCGTGTGGTCTACGTCTCAATACCGTGTCTGGTCTCGCGCCTACGTAAGAGCCCCTCACTCACCCACTCACACAAATCCTGCACCAATTCACTCACACCTTCTCATTTTCAACGTGTGGGTTCCTCAAGAACGGGAGTAAGATGAGCGCCCCAGGGGCGGGGGGTTGTTCTTGATGGTAGGGGTAAGTGTCTAGAGGGGGTATGAGCAGGACTCCGGGGTGTGGAGGGAAGTCTTAAGTATAGGGCTGAGTTAACGATGTTTGTTTTATACATTGGCAGCCTCTTCGAACCTGTAATCTTTCTAAACGAGATATTACCAAGGGGCCCGTTGCAAAACCCACACCACTTCTCCTTCTTCTTACTGCGACCACAGTGGTGGCTCCTCGGGACTCGGGAGAATTTTCGCTGCACTCGTGGTCCGAAGAATCCTCGGAGGCTCCTTCGAGTGAGCCTCAGGCTTAAAATTGCTTCCCATTCTCCTCTCGATCCTAAATTACCGGACATTCACAACCTTCAGCGCCCAGGAATCACGCTTCGATTGGGTGGTTGAGGACCTAAGATCGCGCGAGAGATATTTCCTCATCGGTAACACGCGGGATGGGAGCTTCTCGCGTGTCTTGGAGGATTTTTTTCGTTTGCTGCGATTCTCTTTACTTTGCCCAATCTGGCACGTAACCCACCAAGAGCATAATGGCTTGCTGGTACGTGCATCTTGGTCCACTCTACTACAAGTTAAGGATTTTTCTGGCGCTTACTGCGGAAGAGCCAGCACGGTGGAGGATCCCTTGACTCGTCGCTTCGTTTGATCTTTCAACCAAACACTTGGGCGCCGACCAAACAATCCATAAAAAGTCGTAAATTCAAGTGGCACGAGCCACTCAATTTTGGGAAATAAGAGTCATTTAGTATGCTAATGGGAACTTGATGAGATTATAATCGCGAAGACAATTTGTTAGAACAATATTTGGTTTTTGATGTAGTTCTCTTGTGGAAATATAGATGGTCATTATTGACATCGCCTTGTTATTCTAACATCCTTACTGTTCTTGATTATTACTAGATCACAGAGCATGAGTATCATGCTGCACATAGCCTCATCATGATTCCTGTCATAGTTGCTATAACTCTTGATCATTATCGTTCTCATCGCTTTCTTCAATGAACAAGCTTTCAGACTCAGACAGACTATCTAGCAGTCTCGCATTAGGTTATCAATCACATGACTCTTTAGTGCTGGTAATGTCTTCTCTTCTTAGAGAGTTGAAGACTTAACTGAAAACATCAAAATATAAGCATTTGTTCATTTTATATTTATACAATCTATCATTCCCATTCAAGTTCATGCTAACCGCAGTATTTTTGCATCCCATTCAGATTATCCCCTATCGTGTGATCTTCTTTCCGAACTCTCCAAGTTTCATTTGTAATTCCCTTCTCTCCACCTTCTACTGCACTCACACCCTCTTCCGCATTTGGCCTCGCTGACTCTGCTCGCACCCTCAATCTCATTCGCCTTCTGAACCTCTTTTTCCCGCATCTGGTATAATCCAGCTTTCCCCGAAAAGTTGCTTGTCCTCTCTCTTTCCTCTGGCTCTTGATCTGCAAAGTGCGCCTCTCTTCCTCATTCTTGGTGATGTAAGGTGCATGCGTCTCCCTCATCGTATTTCCCTTTTCTCGTGGTGTCTCTCTCATTTTCTGATGAATGAGTGAGAAGAGGGTTAACTCAAGATCCCAAGGGTCGCACGTCGAGCACTGCTCGGTAATTAGCCGTAGTGGCCTGCACGCGTGTGAGCTTGAAAATGCGTTCTCGATTGTAGTGGAAGTGTCAGTGTCCCACGCGTCGTGTATCGACGTTTCCCCGTCCTCCTGAGCTCTGCATTTCGCGGTGGTACGCGGTTGTGTACGACGCCACCGAGATGGGGGACTCTTTTAAAGCCATCCCCGGTAACCACTACAACCACCACTGTCATCAGTGCCACCACATCACCACTACCACAATATCAACCACCATCTCTGTCTCAGCTACACTATATATAATTGGGTAGTATGGGTTCATAGTCTTCCATGTTTCATCCAAAGAGAGGTGTTATACATGCATACACATACGTATATGTTTGCCGTATATTACGGATACGGCTGTTTCAAGAAAGCCACGAGACTTTTCCACTCCTCTAAACGCACTTGCGACATTCTTCGTCTCGAGATTCTTTCTTGCTATCCATTCGCTTTCTTCACCTTCTCATCCCATTGGGTGACTTTTTTAATTAGGTTACTCCTTACTCCTGCCTCGGGGAAGCTTGGAGCCCTTTCTTTAGGCTAGGGGACCTTTTCACCCGCATGTAGACTTAGCATTCTAAAGAAATGACCAAGGTAATAGAGGGTGACCATTGGACCGGGAAAACGGGAAACGATATGGAAGTTTTTTTATTCTCAGGTTTGGTGGAAAAAATTACCGAATCACTTCATAAATATCACTTAATATCATATGAATGCAGAGTTTGAAGCACTTGCAGAAATTGATGACTTTTAAAGGCTAATTGAAAAGCCTTTTAATTTTCAAGACTTTAAATTGATCATTTTGATTGTTAAATTTGTACATTTTTAATTATTCAATTCCGTATGCTCATAATTTGAGAATTTTAGATTTTGAATGTTTACATCAAGTATTTCTGCGAATAACAGTTAAAGAATTGAAATCATTAATAGTACAATTTTTTGTAATTTATATCCTAGCAAATTCACTAATTATAAACTCAATTATTAAAATTGGGACAGTTTTAAATTGATAACCTTGAAGGTTATTTGTATAGCACCATTGGCTGTCAGATTCCATAAAGTAGATTCTATGAATGGGTGTATTTATCGCTATACATAAATTTTCATCTTCAAGAATTTTTGAAATTCTCAATTCTTCGTTTATTAGTACAATTTTATTCAAATATTGAGAATATAACAGCATAAGTACAACATTTTTTTCTCTTGACCACATTAATCGATTGATGTATTTAGAAACACTCTATGATTTGGAACAGAAAAACTTTCTTAGTTTTGGGAATATAGCAATATTGTAAGTACTAAATTCATTTCTTATAATAAGGCAAGTCGATTAATGTATTTAGCATGCCAGTATGGCTAAATAAACTTATAATATATAGAGATTTGTCAATTTGCCTTGTATTTATAATAGATAACATTCTTCTCTTGAGATAAATTGTTCAATTTTGATGGCTTGTATCACTGGAATTGTAGGTACAATTTGAGATTTGGTTCAATTTCAGACTGTCTAATTTTGAAAGCTTCAATTTGTACCATTTTGAGCTTTGAGTTCGAAATTCTTTGATTTTGAGTATTTAAACTTTGATTTTAAAAGCTTCAAATTGGAAATTGTTCCAAAATTCTTGTTTCTCGATTAAAATTCTTGATTCTTTTTTAATACTTTAAATTATAAATTTTTTAGTTTTAAAGGTTTGAATTCGAAAATTTCAATAGCCGGGTAATTTTTCTCAGTCTTGAGTGTTCACCCTGTACTATCTGGAATTTGGACGATATCTTGGGATAAGAAAATAATATTAATAAATAATATTATAATGACTAATTTTCTCAGTCTTGAGTGGTCAGCTTGTACTGGATTTTGGAATTTGTACGATTTCTGAAACCTAAAGTCACTGATCGCTGTCTTATGTTACTTTCCTGATATATATGATGATCTGCAAGATTAAAATAATGACTACCCATCTTTTTCTTTAAAATCCTTCCTTTCTTAACACGTTTTTTTTTTCACCCGCATATGCATTTGGGCTCTACCCACAGAGTGACCGAGCAACATATGGGTAGTCGTTTCGTAACTCGCAAAACGTCGCGTGACTACATCGGTGCGTGTAATATCGCGGAACATGGAAACGGTGCACGATATCGAAGAGCGTCAACTCGTAGACTCGAAAAGGGGTACTAGAATTAGATAACCAACGCTTAATGTTCGGGTTAATAAAGTAAAAGCCAATGAATATTGAAACCCGAACGATATCTTCTGGATGTACATTGAACATATACATAAGCCAACATTTTTAACGGCATCAGCACTATCAGCATTATTTTCTTTTCGAAACACATATTTGAACATTTCGCACAAAACTGCCTCATTACACGATACCCCACATATGTTTTCCATCAACTTTGCTCACGAGAAGGTGCTGAACACCTCACGTGTTCTCGCTTGAATATAAAACTCAGAAATCAACATACAACTCTTTCTTTAAAATAAAAATGTATTCTAAAAGATCTCTATCAAAACTGCTATATGCTGAATTCATTAGGAAGTGTGAAGGCGTTCTTTGCGGCTGCACACTTTTTTGCTCATGATTATGGAAAAGGATGAATTATAAACTATAAATTATTATAGATTGTAATAGCATGTGAGACAAGCACGGTACAGGTTCGAAAATTATTTGTGGAAGGAAAAATATTTATGTGAAGCTCGTTGACAATAGAAGGTATGAATCGACGCGTCGCGAGTGAAGCGAGGCTCTTCTTTATGCTTTTTTTCTTTTATTCAAACGTGAACGTCCTTATCTCCATAGGCACTTTGCAGCTCGTTTCAAGGCTACGAAAGACCATGCACGCGATTATGAGATACTGTATCGCTTTGCACGCAATGCCGAATAGCGCGATGCGTTTCGACCGGTGTACGAAGAGCAAGAAACCTTTTAAACCGAAAATTATTTTTTCCCCGCAGCTACTCAGATTTGAAGACTTGAAATGAATTACTTAACTCTTCTGCCAAGTAAAAAATATTATCCTAAATTAATCGAATGATTTACTTGTCACGTAGTTCATACATAATTTTGCAAACAAAATCTTATGGTTGAATGAAATAATAAAAAGGTCTTTAATCGTTGGAATTGGTTCAATGATATTTTTTATTTTCGATTCAGAGGTAATAATTGCAAGTAAAAACGATTTATCAATTTTAAATTGGAAAATATCCGAATGTCTCTAATTTTAACTTTTCGAAATCATTGAGTCCCTGTAATTTTCTGCAATGGAAAATCAGCAATTTCTTGTTCAAAAATTTTAAAATAAAGTATTTCATATCAAATGACCAAAGCAGGAAAAGCGAATGGTGCTAAGTCCAATCAACCTAATTTTACCATTGCATGAAAAAAATAGATGGCACTACATGTGCATGTAATGAGTACATGAATCAATTATTCATTAATTTGGTTTGAATTCTTTGAAATTTAAAAATATTTGAAATGCATGTAACTAAATTATTTATAGTATGAGAAACCTAAATTAAAAGTCTTCCAGAATTGACAATATAAAAGTTTCAAACTGCACGCACTTGGAATAAAAAAATATTTGATAGGGTTTGAAATTAAATAGTTTTCGTTTGGAGACATTCTTAATATTTAAAATTGAAAGTCTCACCTGAAGAAATATTTTGACACTAGTGATCTTGCATGTTATTGAAAATATTTGACAATAAGGAATTTAAGAATGGATCTCATTCAAAATTTAAAATGTGATCTTTAACATCGAAACATTCAAAGCAAAAAATTTGATTGAGTTGAACAATTTCCAATGAAAACCCTTCATAACTCTGATCTGAAAATGTTTAAACTGTGAGTTTTTGAACTGAAGTATTCAGAATATAAATATAAAAATTGCTAAGAAATATAAACTAATTGCTAAGAAATATATACTTCATATATTATATAGCTTAAAATTCCAATTTTATTAAAAACTTCAACAATAAACAGTTTCCAACTGAAAGAATTAACCAATACAAATTAACCAATTTTCACAAAAATTTTTCTCTAAAAACTGCTAACGCCATTGTTTAGTACTCCTTTTTATCTTCCATTCTCATTTCTCAGAGAAAAAAAAATCTGTTCGAGATGATCAAAAATGGAAATGGAAGGTAAAAAGGAGTACTAAACGATGGCGTTGCAGTTTTTAGAAAAAATTGCTGATTTGGATAACGGATTCGGTTTTAGGATACCAAAATCCTTCGGGGTCACATAATTCGGTCCTTGGGTTTAAAATTTGTCGGCCTGTGTTATTAATGGAAGGCTTTTTCGACCACATGAATAATGATATTTTCCAAAGTCAAATTTTTTCGATCAAGTAGTGTGAAATGTCCAGAAGTTTGTAGGTAAAAATATCAAATGAACAACAATGACAATATCCCACTCTCTGACATTTTTAGTGTTCAAGGAGATCCACCAGCACAGTTTTTTTTTGTGTAAACTTTAAAAGAATTCAAAAATAAATTCCAAAGTAAAAATTCTACAAATTTTGATCATTTTCAATGATAAAACCTACGACTTTTCCGATTGGAAGTTTTTGCAAGGTTTCGACGGTAGTATTCAAACTAAAGAGTAAAACGTAAGTAAGTCATTTTTAATGTTTTATCTTATAGGTGATACCCTGACCTAAATAAATTGTCATCTTCATTCAGGGAAGTAATAACGGATGCCAATTATCGCACTCCTCGAATCACGGATAATTAATTGTAATTGCGAAGGAGTAAGGATGTTTGCACCACAATGCACACGTACGCCATACACTCATGTTGGCGATAACGAGCGACCGCGGCGCACTTTATTCCTCGTAAAAGTACATTACTTCTGTACACATACTTTGATGCCTACCTCGCGGACAATTTATTATTAAACGAGAATGATTAATAGCTTCGTTGAACTATTTTATGAGACCTCTCCAAAGCTGGCTTCTGTTCGTGTGAAACTTTGACAGAACAAGTAGTCATTTACCTTTTTTTCAAAGATTTTTCTATCTTTAAAAAAGAAGCAATAATACTACATCATAGTGAATAATTTCCAATGCTAAATAATTTCAAAGTAGAAGGATTCAGGTTTCAAAACAAACCATTAAATCTAAAAGTAAATTATTTTTTAGTATTCATAGATTCAGCTTTTAATCTTGACGAAATGGGTTGGCAGTGATTTATCTTCAAAGTTCTGTGACTCGTCGATTTGATCATGCTTGAATAGTAGGGTTTATGCTTTTCTATGATTTATAGAGATATATTGTTTTTTTAACAGAGAGATTGCAAAACACATAGTCTTCTCTCGCCTCGAATTTCGAGGTATTTTAAAATACGAGGAGTGACCTGGTAAACAATTGACCCAGACCAATTGGTTTCTAAATATAAATAATACAATTTAGTTATTTCTGCCGATTCAATATCAAAAGTAAAATCAGATTTGGAATAAATAATTTAATCTACTTCGTGGATTTGAATTTTTAGTTGAAAAATATGCGAAGAAAATAATGGAGTTTGATATGAAATCTTCATCATAGCCTGATAAAACGTTTTGAACGCGTTTCTCAGTGACTATAACAACTAATTCCCACGTCTATTTTTTGCCTCAAGATTTGTCGGCGAGATCGATTCCTCGTTATATCTGTTTTACGGAACACATGTTTCGGCACAAATCTTCGCAATCTCGATCCTACAGAGGGAAAGTGACCCGTTTGACTGGAGGATATAATCGAAGCGACAGGCATATTCGAGGATCGAATTCCAACTGAATATTTCAATTCGAATTTGGCAAATTGTCCATTTGTGAGTGGCTCAAAGAGAAATATATTATAACACAATGACATTCATTGAAATAAGTGAGATAACTATATCATTCTCTAAAAATAAAAATTAGGTTCCGGAGCTTAAACTATATTCGAAGTGGAATTATTAAAAAAATTTTAATTAAAAATCGTCAACTCTTTCAATTGTAGACGTCGATCAGCTTTACAGTCTTCGAATTTCTCAATATTTTTTACTAAAAACTTTGGTTTTGCTTCCAAAATAAATTATAATCATAACTGTCCATTAAATTCATAAAATAGACTACATTTCATACTACATTCACTACTACTACTACTGCTACTACTACATTCATACTACATTTTTATAAAAACCATCTATAACTCCATCATCAAGTTTGATAAAATTTCCAATAAATAATAAGACATCAGATTTCATCACGACAAATCTAAACTAGGTCCCAACGAAAAGTCACAAGCAGGCAAGGAATCGTGTGTAAGAACTATTATGTTGGACGATTGAATTTCTAGTCGCTGCTCACTTTTTAGCTCGCCCAATATCGAGTTCGATTGAAGCACATACTCACACAAACTTGAAAAGCATGTTCGTCTCACGCATACATATAAAATCCACATATACCAATCCAGGGAGATTGGGACACGGTGGCTCCAGGGCAGCGGCCCTTGAGTCGTATCGAAGAGAAAGAAGAGAGACAGAGCGACAAGAACAGAGACGGAGGGAGATAGGGTTTAAGACAGTAGGTGAAAGGGGGAAGCCCACAGAATGAGAGAGAGCGAGAGCGAGAGAGAGACTGAAGAATGAAGCAGGATAAAACGAGCGAGAAAAAAAGAGACGAGACGAGAAAGAAGTGGGCTAGGGGGCAGGAGTATGCAACCCTTTTATATCATACGTACACGCGTTCAATAGAGACACGTCACGTCTTCATTGCGACCGCTCAGGTTTTATTTTATACTCAAAAGTATTCCATTTTTACTATTTTTACCTTCCATCCTCCTCTACCAAAGATGATTGATTTCCTTGCTAAATTGTAGCTTATTAAAAATCTCCGAATACCCTATAGTAATTGATCTGGGATTAGAACACTAGCGCCCTCGCTGAGATAGAGACTTTCAATATCTTCTTCTAATATAGTGATTAGAGGTGATTTCAAGTGATTAAAGGTGATTTTGAGTGATTACAGTCAATTGAAATTGATTGCAGATGATCGCAAGTAGATAATTGCAAGTGGTTGCAAGTGATTGCAGTAGATTGAAAGTGATTGCTGATGATTTCAATGTTTTCTAGATGATTTTCAGTGATTGCGTTTTGTAATCCAACGATCTCTCTCCGGTACAACAATCCAACCGTCCATCATTTGTTTTTTCTGCAAATGAATAAAAGCCAGAAAGCCAGAAAAAGTAAAATACTCTACTAAATTATACATATACCTCTTGTCCTCACCGTGAGTTCTTTCTGCAGAGAGAAATTCTCATTTTCATCGCGATTCTCGAGGCTAATTGACACGGTCCCCGAAATCCCGGTAAACGAAGGCACCGAGGTGGCAAGGAAGTCGTGCGGTAGTTGGCGGCCAATTTCTGAATGCAAATACTCGCGGTGTCGAGGGGTGAGTCTGAAAAGGGGGTGGTATGCAAATAGAAAGCTGTTACGAGCGGCTTTTCCCTCCCTCTCTCACACCCCCACACATGCAAAGTAGAAACCCTTCTATTTCCATTTCTCCTCTCTTTCACTCTCTCACTCATTCTCTCTCCTTCTCTCTTCCTCCCTCAATTTCATCTCTCTCATTTCTGTTCTACCTTCAAGTCCGGGATAACATCAGGACTCAACCCCCTTTTCATCGCGTGTATATCCACCTAAGTATACATCGGAACGCGTGAATTCTATGCGAAATGCCCGAGATAGATGGCCGGTGAGTGTTGAGAGGAAAGCTGGAATAAACTCGCTACTAGTTCATTCAAGCTTTTCGCATTTTAGAGACAAAATAGTGCACCGCGTTTTAAAAAAAAGTCAACACAGTATTATACTGATGTAGGCTCTACTTCCAACTATTATTCTTGGGCGTCAAGAATTATTCGAAAATCTTCTCGCCGTCGCAAATTCAGCTTTCCTCGTTGACGATTCTTTTCTTCTTTTTCATATTCTTGCACTGGAAAGCGAGATGAATGAGGATGCTTCGGCGTGAATCGTGCTGGATGGGGTTATGCATGAAGCGAGAGGCGAGAGTATTTACGACGAGCAAAAGACCTCCGGAGAAACCGTTTTTATTTCCTTTTTAAAGGCTCTTAAAAATCAATTCGACAGCACTGTGTATATTTTAATTGGGTAGATTTTATACCGTATAAAATTTATGTAATCATGTTTATAAATTTGCTTGAGAATCGCTTTTTATGGAGGAGAGAGGTGTAGGTAGTAAAATATCTGGCTCGAAGGACCAACACATTGACATTACAACTTCCAGAATTTTCGACATAATGTTCAGCTTGGCAGATTTTACATTTTTAAATTCTTAAAATCTTATAAGTTTATCTTGTTGAGTTTCAAATGCTTCGAAAGGAAATCGATCAAATTTAAAGGTTGAATTTCAAGCATTACAGCTTTAAATTGAAAAGTAAATTGGATTTTGGTTGAATGTTCAGCCGAGTTGGGGTGAAAATCTTGAAAATGTTGTTTAAGAATTTGTATATGGATATGTAGTTACCATAAAGGTAGTGGGAAAGAAGAATTGGTTTCTTCACGAATGCATCTCATTTCTGTCGTGCGCCTGGTTGATGCAATCTCTGGGTCTCTCATTTGTTATTTTTCTTTTTGTTTCCTGCTTGCTCGTCTTCTTCGATGTGGTGTCAGGTCGGGCCTGGACGGTAGGCAAAATTTTCGAGCGAGGACTGCGGGGTAGCCCGGTATAATTTAGGCGTTTATAGCTTGCCAAGAAGAAATAATAATTTAGTGGGCGTCTACCACCTTCACCCCCGGCCCTGAAGACCCCTCGCCTCACTGTATAAATAACGAGTGGCGCCAGCCAAACTTCCACTGTTACATTATCTCTTACCAAATATATATATATATATATATATATATATATATATATATATATATATAAACCCCATAGGAAACGCGTTACGATCAGAATACAGACGTTTTCACACTATCAAAAGTAGGCGTGAACTCGCTCACACAGACTTTATACCTTAGTATTTCATATGTGCGATCTCATCACAGGGATATACAATGGCGTAAGAATAAGATCTGAATGAACGATTTACCAAAATGAAGGTGCTTCAATTTTTTTTTCAAATTTAATCAACTACAATCTTGTCGAATACTGTAATTTACTTGTTCCACGCTATTGATGTTATTCTTTGTTTCATAATACGGTTCAATCCTCTTTAGCATTTGCAGTGCCGTATTCATAAAACAGAGGCGGCAAATTTTTAGAGGTGGCACATCAGCATAAAATTTTTTCACACTCTAAAAACAGGCTATTGACTGTCAAACGATTCCTTTCACTACTAAAGGATTTTTCATCTAAAATTGGCATGAGAGAAAATCCTTTCACAATTAAAAGATTGTCGTTTCAAATGCTATCCTTTAACTGTGAAAGGATTTCCTTTGATCTCGAAGTGAAATCTAATGTCTGACAAAAGAAAGAATAATTTGAACATTGAAAGGAAACTTATTGCATGATATTACGTGCAACAAATTAACAAAAGCCGAACTTTGATGAATTTTGAATTTAACGGATAAGTCTTTGAACAGTGAAACGATTCTATTGATGGACAAAAGAAATCTGCTTAATTTCAAAGGACACATTCTAAAAGGAATGTAATAATTTTACTGTTAATAGACTTTTTCTTAAAGTGCATTATTCCAGAAAGAAAATATTATTGGAAAATGAAAAAGGGCTTCAAATTTTAGGGTTGCCTAGGGTGGTATGAGACCTAATCTAAATTCGGCTCTGAGCTTCTTAATCCTCGTCTTAATCCCATCGCTGCTCTCTCCATTTTTAAAATATTCTATTCGTCAAAGTACACAGCTAACAAACGTTTGGTTGTTCCAATATTCAAATATTTTATTGGGATTCCATTGAGTGAAATACCATTTTTTCTGGGTTTACTTATCGATGAAAGAGAGTAATCGTGTGGAAATGGTACTTATTAAAACAACAAGGTTTGATTTCTGATTACTACCCTTGCGTGTCAGAGTTAACACAAATCTTGCTTGTAAAATTACGAACGCAGCTATCAGGCTTTTATATTCCATGGCTCGAAAATTAGCAGTTTGTCTCATAAAATAATAAAGAGTGTATCATTTATCTTCAACTGCAGCCGATAGAATCAATTTAAAAATTTAAACTGATGCAAATTCGTGTCCATGTCTCGTGCCAAGCGAAGCGATAATCGTACCTGGCATGTTGTGGCAGCTGGTGAATAGGGCACCTATTAAAATTCTCTAGGTGGACCGCCTGATCAATTGCTCTTGGGCGATGTCTAATTATTCAAATTATTATATGATGGTGCTTCCAGGATTCAATTAAAAACTGCTGTTGAAACACAGATCATCTCGATTAACGTTCAAAATTAAGAGAACTATATAGTTTATAGACCGATATCGTAAATTAGACCTCAAGGGTGCATGTTTATGAGGCTATTAAGTTAAAACATTCTATCTGATCAGAATATTTTTCCTGTTTATAATTATTATTTTAATTCTTCAGATTTTTTGACTTATCTACATATAAATAATATTATATCATTACCAACCAGGGCTTTCTATCTTCAAAAACATGCCAGAGGTTCTCTTTTCAAATTAACACGCGATCTGTAGCCAATGGAGTAGGATTTTATACTGCGAGTGATAAGTGCAAATACAAATACTAAATTACTTGGATTTTCCATTCATGTGGAAATATTGAAAGGAAATGTGGGAGTACGGCCATTTAAAACTTGAAGCTAAATGCCACCCTGTATTCACTGGTGGAGAAGAGACTGCGAGTAAAAAATTCAGCACGTTGAGAGCACGAGGACGAGAAGAAATCAGGCGCCCTCGCAGCCTGCAGACCTTCTTTTTAAGAAATCATTACCTTCACGCGTATAATACTCACCCAGTACGAGGGTAACGTGTCATAAGTCTCGAGTGATTTTTTAATCTTTTCTCTTCCCTACTATTACTCATGAAGATCCAAAAAACTTGCTTCTCTTTAACGAGCTTTCTTTCGGCGAGAAAACTGAAAACTAATTTTTGACGCTTTTGAACTTGAGTGTATTGCTAATTACCTGTTCCCGAGTTCAATTTTGATTTTGCAGCAAAACATATTTTTAAGGGCTCTTGGAATAGGTTTTTAATTTTAGGCCAACATATTAAAAATAGACAAGAGTGTATGATAAAATACATTTTGACCGTCTTCAATCACGCGTAATATTAAGTTAGAATCATTTAAAATCAAATATTTTAATTTAATTTCATAACGATTATTATGAATTCTTAGATTTTAAATATTATTTTTGTTTTGTTTTTGAAGATTCATGACAGAAAAGAAAACAAAGTATAGAGACTATAGAATAGAGGATGCAAAGAAGCTCCTGAAGAAATAATGGGTGGAAGTCTCGTGGACTCGATACACAAGCCAGACTAAAAAACAAATGCTGAAGACCCTTCGAAATTGGCGTAACGAATCACAGGGGAAAAAGAGGCTCTGGTGTTCGGTCCAATTCTTCAAGGTCGATATTTTCTTACCTACGATTTAGTGTTTCAACGGTGAAAAAAACTTACACGCAAAATGATTTTAAACTATTTTCGACCATAATCTCTCAAATTCTTTTACATCGGAGACAAGACAATTAGTGACGTCATAGAATACCTTATGCCGGTAATCTGAAAAAGTAGAGAATGACTTCCGCAACATCAGAAAAAAATTATTCAAGGTAAGGTTTCAAAAGATACGAGAAAAGGAGATTTTTGTCTAATAAGTTGCCTCACATTCCATAAAGAGAATTTTGATAACTCTAACATATAAGCGAGAATGCAATGTCATAAGCCTTTGAGGAATAAAATATTTGTATACTATATAAACTTTGTTCTCCATGCGTCGAAGATTTTAATTTTCTTTTCCGTTGTTTTGAGACCTATTCTTTCTTTAATATCCAGGGGGATTTGGAACCCGGTTGCGAGCCCGGTTGGATGAATTCTGAGTTGTGTCATCGCGTATCGAGTGCGATGGAGCTCGATCTGATCGGATTCGGATCGCTCCTTCTTTGATCCCTAACGAGTCGGCGAGACGAATATTCGAATTAATTGAGTCCGATTCGGAATCCGATCTTCACGTGGTGACCTTTCTCGCGAGCGTGGCATGTCGCGTCGCGTCAGTCCGATCGATCAAGGGATCGCTACTTCGAAAACGAATCGAGATCAAATCATTCTTCAACGACTCCAGAGACAAAAGAACCGCCACAAGTTGTCCCTTCCAGTCTTCCACACGACGAAAAGGAACTTGGATCTTGGTCATCTTGATTCTTGAACGAAAGACGAAAGACGAAAGACGAAAGACGAAAGGTCGTAACAACAGACAGACGCGACTCTGAAATTCCGCGTTGACCGGTTAAAGCTTCGCTGCGGGGGTCCTGGAGAACCGAAGGAAGAACCTGAACCAGCGGTTGGACCAACAACTATCGGTTTCCCTATCAGTCTCCTCATCTCCCTTCGGGACTCGGACCTCGAAAGCGAAAGGCGCATATAAACCTGGCCCTAACTGCTTTACGACGATCGTTTGTACCGATTTGTTCGACAAGACTGCGGGAAGAAAAAGACAGAGGGAAAGAAAAAGGGGGAAAGAGATGAAGAAAAAGAAGTGAGGAGGTAAACCTCCACCCCACTACTTTGAAAATGGATTTGATTTTTCCCGGGATGGCATAATTTTGCTGAAAATGAATAATACCAAAAAATACAACAAAAAACTATTACCGTAAATGTTTATTAATAAAATTGAGATATTTCAAAAAGTAAAATGCAACGAAACTCAAAATATTTGGTAATTTCAAACTACCGAAATTTTAAAACCCGAATTCTAAAATTTTCGAAATGAGTAAATTCTCGAAATAAGAAAATTCCCAAAAGTGTAAAATTATGGAAAATTAAAATTTCGAGAAAAAAAAAATTAATTTTATTTCTTATCTGGAACGAATCCATTTCAAATCATACTGATAGTGGAACTTTGAATTACAGAATCATTTGTCTCATGAATATATTGTTTTCTAAGGGAAATAAGAAGAGGTGTGTTTGAAATTTCAAGGTTGTTTTCCAAAAAAAGACGTTTTATCTGAAACTTATCGAACTTCTTCATTATATGAGTACACATTAGGCAGAAAATATTGTAGCAAAAAAAAGTTTTCATGTGACGTTTTTTTCGAGCAGCAAAAAAAAACTTCAATTCACCTTGATTCCCTGAAGTTTTTCATTGAATTTCCATTGAAAACATTTACTGTAGTTGCGGGTTTAGTGTGAAATAAATGTGTTTTGTCATTTCTTTTTCATAGAGAGGATGGAACTCGAGGATATCACTACTTAGATCTTGACTGTTTTTTTGCCTTAGGATCTGTAACGGGTAACCTTACAAAAGCTCGACAATGATCATCTCACCTCGTGAAAATCCTCTGACTAGAGAGGATTGAGTTCATCTGAGTTGTTTACAACCTGTGGTTAAATCGGTCAAGCCCAGGGTTAACCAATTATCTGATTGGAAACTGAACGAAGATTAACGATGGGAGAATTGACCATAAGCCAGTTTTCATTACGCAGATGCCTGCAGGGATAATTAGGGGTGCTGGACTTTTGCAGTATACGTTTTGCATTTCCGTGTTGTCCTGTGACATTTGGGATTCAAATGGAGTTTAGGACATCCGACAAACAGGATTATATGCTCGTTGTTCAGGAAATCTGAAAAAAAAAGGATTCAGAATTGGGAAGGGGAGTTAGGTATTTAGGTCAAATTTGGAAGATTTCAAAATTGAAGGTTCAAAGATGCGAAGATCAAAACCTCAATTAAAATATATTTCAGTTTTCAGGCATTCACAATTTGATACCCTCAACTTTAAGACTTAAAAGTTCGAAATTTTCAATTTTGGAATTTGTAATCTTCTAGCTCCGGAGTCTTTAAATGTGTTAAAAATCGGTATAAAAGCTTTGATGCTAAAACTGTTGATGCTTGAACCCATAAAATGTTCAATGCTCAGCCTTTATATCGATTTAAAAGTTAAATGCAGTTAAATTGTATTTGTTCAAATTAAAGGCTTCGAAATTTCAACTCTCAAAATTATATTCATAAATTTTGTATACCAAAAATCAGATGTTTGTTCATTCTGAACATTTCAATGATTTGATTTTGAAAGTTCCGAATGTAAATACCGTGAAGTTTGAAGGTTGAACAAGCTTTGAAATTTATTTTTGAAGTGTGTACAAAAGATTCTCAATTTAGTCCTGAAATTCATTTTCGTTCTAATAATTTTCGGTTCTTAGACAGCTCTATATAATCTTGACAGTTTCAGTGAATACTTATTAATTCTTAGCGAATTTTCAATGATTTAAATAGTTAGAAATGCGTCGCAGTTTTTAATACAATTTCAGTAATTTAAATTGAAAGAGCTAAATATTTACGAATTTGAATATTTTGATATTATTGATACTTCGCCGTTGAACGAATTGAAATTTAAATACTTTACAGTTGGAAGATTTTAAATTCAAATTCTTTGGTGCTAGAATAATTTTAAGAAGTCTTCGAAATCACAACAGGTTACATTTGTTAGGAATCAATTTTATTGTTTTTTTATTTTATTTTGCAAACCTCAAAATTAACTTTCATTCAAAACTGACATTTCTAAGTATAATTAAATTGAACATTTGTAATCGTAGATACTTTTCAACAGGTATACTTCAATTGATAATCCTATTTCCATCTATATTATATCTGTTATAGCCATCAAGTTTTTAAATCTGAATTCGATATATTCTTTTTATTATGCTAATGAATTCAATCAATCGGTATTCTGTTGACGAATTAGTGAACTGCTGGCTTCCACACTCACAAAATAATAGCATTAGTAGATGAAATAGGTCGCTTAAAATTACAGATTCCTCTTACCTATAATATTTACCGTCATTTTGATTGTTCTCATTCACGGTTCCAACATAATCTGGAAACCCTCGACAAATCCTAGAATTTTTATGAATATCCTGGAAAACCTGCAAAAGTCATAGAATTTGGGAAGAGGTGTCTAAAAATTAGAATTGCTTCTTCTTTTTTAAGTTATAATTATTATCTTAGTATTTTTCTGCTTATTTTACAAATACAGATTGATTAAATTATGATCTAACCATTTGAATGAGCGCAGTAAGCGTATCACCTGCTATTTTTTCAACATTACATAAGAATAATTTTTTACTGCATCAAAAAACGTTTCTTAGAATAAAGTGATAGTCAAAAAGACTTTTTAAATTTGCATTGATCAATGATTTTTTGTAAAGAACCGGCGGTAAGTATCTATACGTGTATTTTTTGAGCTGTTGCTGAAGTGCCTCATGTTTTATAATATGAATATGAAATTTTTTTCCTTATAATAGCACAAAAGTTGAGAATATTTTTGCAACGAATAAGCCTAAGTGGAAGGAAAAAGGTCAATTTAATAAAAAGATGTTGCAAAAATACGTAAAATATCAATGTTTACGAAAAATTAGAATAACTCTAGAAATAATGAACATTTTTTATAGTTCATTGGCTAATTTGAAAGATAAGGTTCTATTGTATTTTTCTAATTTATCAACATATTTTTGGCATTTCTTCTCTAAATTCTACCGCAGGGTCAAATTTAATGCAAAAAAGTCGCAAAATTTCAGATAATGATTGTGTTCACCACATAATTTAAAATATTCAAAAAAATATTATTTTTCTATATATTACTAAAATTTGTTGAAATATGGTAATGATTTTCAAACAAGTTTCATAATTATTTGCCCATTTTGAAATTTTGTTGACTTTTTTTCATCAAGCTAGACCCTAGGGCAGAGTCAAGGTACAAAATTCTAAACATATCTTAACAATATTGAGTAAACTACGATGAAGTCTCACCTTTTTAATGACCCCAACGTTTAACAATGTTGGTTATTTTTATAGCTATTCCAATTTTTCGAAAAAGTATTAATTTGACGTTTTTTGCAATATATTTTTATCAAATTAAAATTTTTTTAAACGTGAGCCCATTGGTTGCAGAATTTTATTTTATTTCACACTATTGTCAGGGAAAAAAATCATCATTATAGTAGTGTACAAGAAGTTTTCTAGACATTATATTGCAAACAGTACAATGCTTTGAAATTGTTTTGAGTTCAAATTTTGAATATAATTTTCTCCAAAGTTTCTCTGGATATTTCACAAAAAATAACCAGGTAAACCTCGAAATGTATTGGAATTTAGAAATCCGACTGTTATAAACAACCCTGCCATTATAAATTCGGACCATTACATATACCATGAACCTAACTGTCAATCCGTCCTTTCGATGATATTTGCGAGGTGGAGTTCGAGCATAAAACCGTGACGTTTAAAACAATCGAATATAAAAGTCGAAGATATCTTCGTGCAAGGAAGGAAGAAGGGAGATTGCCATCGACAGTCGATACTACAGCGACAAATAGGCCAGAGACAAACGATATGTGCTCTGAGCGCAGGTGTGCTTGGGAGTTTAGTCAGGGTCCGCGGATATCGGCAATCGACATTCATATCCGCATTTGAATTTGATACCGATCAAGAATCGTGTAAAGGAAGGAATAGAGGTAGAAGTAGAAGTAGAAATATAGAAGGAATAAGTCAACGAGCTAAAAGCTAAAGAAGCGATGGGCATGGCTAGATAGATAAATGAAAAAGCGAATAGGCAGGATCGGGACATGGAGAGTAAAAATAAGGGCGAGGCCAAGGAAGCACGAATAGATATTCCTCGTAACGAACAGGAACAGATAGGAATGATTCTAACAATGTAAAAGCAGTATAATAAATGGTATTGAGACGCCGCTTCCCGAGATTACAATCTCTTCTCTTAAGAGTTAGCCGATAAATCGAAGCGAATCGTTATTTATGGCTTGTCATTACCGAGACGCAAAGAATCCGCAACCCGGTAGCTTTAAGTTAATTTATTTTATCGCGCGCTGCGCCTACCGATGATTTGCTCGCATCCCTTTGCATGCTCATTTATTTCTAACGACGCTCTGCGCGCACGATTCCATGCTGCTGCTGTGGTGTAACGGGTGAACCGTAAATACTGCAAGTCTGGCTTTTAGTGGCCATTGCGGCACGAGGCGTCTCGTTGTAAATCCCGGAGACGCGACTTTTAAGGATCTTGTAGTTTGTAGTATGTAGTATGTAGTGTGTACTCTCTACCTTGGAAAAAAAGAATTTCCTCCTTCGAACGAACCGAACCCTCTTGTGTTATTGCCGGGAAATTAAAACTTCCTCATTCGCAGAACTACCTCCCGATAGGCTCGCGGTTACGGGGGCAGATTGTAATGGATACTTGGGCAGAAGGACTAGAATGCTTCTTGCAAGGAGATCCACTATACAATTCGATATCACTTCATCACTCGTCAACACAGTTTACACTTTACGCCTTACACGGAGTGGCCACTCGCTACCCGAACCGGAAAACCTAGAAATCGATGGGAATTTTTTTAATGTTTAGTTTTAGTAAACAAAAATTGTCCCTTCACTTCAAAATAACGTCAGTTGGCATCATGCCAACTGATAACAATTTCGAATTACTTAACTAAATTAATCATACGCGAGTGAAAATAAGTCCCAGTAGGTTCTCATTGAGATCTCGTATAAAGCCGCGCTGAAGTACACTGTAAGAAATAATCGTAGATTTCCCATACAAAAATATGGAATTTTTTCCATACTTTTGAATATCCCATACCAGTATAGAAATTTTCCGGTGGTTGTTTGAAGATTTTCCATAATTTATTGTAAAACTTCCATAAAAGTATGGGAAGTATGGTACTGATGTATGGGAAAATTTCCATCCTTGTATGAGTTAATTACTTCCAATACATGTATGGGAAGTTTACCACAAATTTTTCTTACAGTGTACAGGGGTTGAGACAAATCAATGCAAAAGAACCAACTTTTCTTGCAAATTTTTAAAAGGCCAAAGAAAGATGTAGGTACCACAAATGTTTTGGTGATTTTTTTTTTAAATCCTTTTTCAGGATAAAAATACCGGAAAATACTATTTTTTTTTAAATTTTGACAAGTCCTAAATAATTTTTGGAACAGAAGTACTAGAAAGGTTCCATTACATTTTTTCAGACATTTTTACAAGTCCTAATAGGATTTGTGACCAAAGAAAGTACAAAATATGTCCCGTTTCACCAGCAATGTTTCAGGACGAAAGTACCGGAAAAGACCCACTTAATTAAAAAAATACAAATCCTAAATAATTTTCAGGACCAAAGCGCTACAAAAGTTCCATTTTTCTTCGTAATTTGTACAAGTACTAAACGGATTTCTGTCAAAAAAATCAAGTAGAATTTTTCCGGCACTTTCGTCCTACAAAAGTCCTGATTAAACAGAACATATTTTTAATTTTTTTGGTACTTAATCCTATTTCAGCAGTATTTTTTGGGACATAAATCTCATTAGGAATTGTGATAATTTAAAAATTAAATGAAACAAGACTTTTTTAATACCTTTGTCCCTATTTGGAATTTTAAAATTTTGTAAGAAAAGTTTGTAATTACGTACTGATTTGTCTTATACCCAGTACTTTACTGGGACTTCATCCTGGATCCCTGTGGAATCTCAATGGGATTTTTTTTTACTCGGGATATAATTTTATGTTCAAAATTAAATAATTTTCACAGAAAATTGAAAAATTATTTAATTTTAAATCTATATTCTCTGAAATAATGTCTGAGATAATTTTTAATTAAAAGAGTGTTGTTATACCATTCTTAATTCAAGCATTAAAAACTGTCTGGTTTAATATCTAAATTTTTCAAAATTGTACAATTTCCAGTCGAATTCCTCAAAGTTGAACGATTAAATGGAAGAAGTACGAAAATCAATAATTTTAGATTGAAAATCTATAAATAAGTAAATTTCAATCGCACAGTCATGCACAATTTTAAATTCAAAACATTAATTGTTGAACAAATATCCACGCTTTTTTCAAATCTGTCAAATTTTGATTCGCCAGAATATAAACTTGTTTAATTTTGAACCTCCATATTTTAGATAAACTCTGTTTGAAAATTGGTATTGTATTGAAACTTAAAATAATAACCTGGAAAAATGTTGAATATCGGGAAATCATCGCGGATTTGTTTCTGGGCCATGATTGGCCACCCTCGTTTTGGACCTGGTAGAAAGAAACTGACTCAAGACAAAACAATCAATCATGGATAGTAATTTTTTTTCAGTTATTAAAACTGGTTCTCAACAATGTTGAAGCTCTTGAAGTTGACATGGTCATTTTTGATTCACACAAGAAGTTGATACCAGTCATCACGAGCGTCTAGCACGTAATTCGCCAAGATACCTCGAGGCTATGTGCATCTTCATGCATCTATGTGCATCGTATCGTTCACGATACGAAAGCCTCTCCAAAACAGCTGCATAATTTTGTAATTTACTCTTAAGAAGAAAATCGCATAAAAATGCAGCTTATAGTATGATGAAACTCACTTTATTGCGCTTAAGACAAGTCCCCATTAGGTTATGTACAAAAATTGGTTTAGGAAATATCATTCGCGAAAAGGTAAAAACCGTGGTTTTTTTGCGTCACTCTGTCCTTGTTTGACTTTCGATGACGACTTCTTTGAAATTAACAGTATACAAAATTTTGGAAAAATCACGTAGATACATTCATATTTTAAATCTACATACCTGAAAACAAAATTGCAATATATTAATAACAATCAATGTAAAATGAACTTAAACATGACTATGCTATCTCTAGTAATATACGTAGCAGAGAGTTATATTTTGGCTTGAACTGCTTGGAAAATTTCAAAAAATGCAATGGAATAATAATTAGGGATGACAATCTTGAAACCTATTAATTAATAAAAAATAATCCTGAAAGAACGACGAATGGTAGTGTGGGTGTGAGGACACTGCGGGATACCATAGCTGACGGGTCTGCTCATTGAAAAAAAGTCAGCTACTGCACGAAAAGTTGCCATTGGAAATCAAAGTATCTTTTTCCTCTTTTCAGAACTTGATGAATGAGCAGACCCCCTGAGGTGACCCTTTAAGTATGGAATCCCATAGCCATAGTCTCCTCACACCCACACTACCATTCGTGGGCCTACCAGGATTATTTGTTATTAATTAATAGGTTTTGAATTAGGTTATTTCAATTTGAATGTATATTTAAAATATGAATACATCTATATGATTTTTTTCACATTTTTTACGTTGTTCAGTTCAAAGATGTCGTCATCGAAAGTCAAGCAAGGACACAGCGACCCGAAAAAACCACGGTTTCCATCCTTTCGCGAAAGATATTTTCCAAACAAATTTTTGTACATGAAAAAATAAAGACTTGTCTTAAGCGCAATAACGTAAGTTTTATCATGGTATAAGCTGTGTTTATATGCGATTTTTTTCTTACGAGTAAATTATAAATATGTGCAGCTGTTTTGGAGGGGCCTTCCTATCGTGAACGGATAGTAGATCGGGTTCGAGCGATAGAGCTATAACCTCGAAAATTGGCGCTGTCCGAGAAACAAATACGACGGTACTTTATGCACACGTGACCGCAGGCTCCAGCCAGTTTCGTGGAAGCAATCTTTCTTACACCTGCCACTTCGCGAAAACTTCCAAAAATCTTAGATATCTTGTGAAATAACTCTGTGGTCCCCGAAAACAAAATTGATCCTTGCTTTCATTAAAACCAAAACCTTTCTTCAAAATCCGCTATGATCATCATCAGTTCATCAAATTAGGCTCACGTTTTTACAAACTAATCGTTCCCTAGGAATGAACAGCGTAATCTACTTCAACGTTTCCAGTGATTACGACACCAAAATTGATTTAGGGAAGACATTTATTGAGAAGGTAAATATGAAAGATCACATTGGTTCCGAGTAATCAGGATAAAATCCTATTACCGTCTGAAAATCTTTAACGATGCTTTAGAAAGGCACGCTTGGTATGTCACTGGGACCTTCTCCTCATCAAAAAGCAAAAGCGAGAACTACAGATAGTCAAGCTAAACTGAGAGTCAGAGAGAGAAAGAAGGAGAAGACTGGAAAAACTGGAGGTCGTAAAATAGAGGTATAATTCACTCTACTGATTTTCAATAAATGAAGGCTATAAAGACGAGACGTCGGCTGATTTCCCTCTGAAGTTTTCCTTATTACGCCTCCAAAAATCATAATTTCAAATGATACGACCGCAGCTCTTGATCGTTAAGTGTCTCTTCCTTTTTATTAGCCATATGATTGAAGTATTTTAACACCTCATGCTTTCACTAAATTACTTTGTTTCGGCAATCCCCATTTAATTCTCAAATCTCATCAGCATCTATTTCAGATTTTTACTTTATCCTCGTTTCTAGTTATCGTAGAAGATATTTTTTTAGTTACATGTCATAATAATATTTCCAAGAAAGATGAAAACGTTAGTTTAACAGTGAATTATAGATGTTTTGATGAATACTAAACAGTCAACAGGTCATCGATTCTTTTCGTCTTCCTTTCATCGATTCGAGATCCCTTCATCGTTCATGTTCATCCTACGGGATGTTTGGCTCACACCGCACGGATAATCCGGCTTACAATCCGGCTCAACACTCTTGCGGACATGAATGAGAGCTTGTCATTTATCGCGTGCGAATGTACGGCGGGTATCTTCTCTCTCAAAAATTCAGAGTAGCTTGGCAAACAGTAGGCAGATGCGCCAGGAAATCCCTCAGAAGATCAAAGAGATCGTTCCCCACCTCCATCACTTTAAACGGGACTTTTGTCATGCGTATCTTCTCCGCCTAATGTAGACACCTCTTTTGAAAATTTTCTAAGGAAACTTTCACATGCTTTCCGCATACACCACAGGTCAAAATACAAATTTAAAACCTGATAAATCAGAATTTTGTTCAAATGACCTCAAACGGAAGACCAGGTTTTGACAATATAAAAATTACAATTTAAAAAAGTGCGTTCAACACACAATGATTATTATTGTTACTATTATATTTCAACTTCGAAGTGTTTCAAATTAAAACTTTAAATTTAAAACAATCGTAAGCCTAAAAGCCATTTGAAATATACATTAATCTTCAATTTCATGTTAGAATTTAACCGATTCTAATTTTAAAGAATATAAGTATGACAAATTTGTATTTTAAATAATTTATGTTTGGAAGCTTTCAATTTTCAATCCTTATATTTTAAAATTTTTCTATGGTTTGAAAAAACATGTTTGAAGCTACAAAAGTAATGCAGCAGCTATCAACCTTGAACTTTTAAATTTTGAAATCTATAAACTTTAAAGCAATATCATCGGAAGCTTGCAAATCTTACAATTAGCTTAAAAACATGCAAATTAAATAAAAATATATGGGAAGCAAGAAAAATTCAAACTCCGAAGTACTTTGAAGTTTGAAATTGGACATTTTTATCTTCAAAATGCAAAACTTGCAAATTCGTAAATCAAGTTTTTCAAAGTATTTTTTTTACGAAAACTCAACGTGGAAATTCCCATTTATGCGGGAATATCCAAACTCAAAATCTTTCAAATTTCAATGTATTACATTCAATTCTGTAACCTTTTATCTAAATAGTACTTAAATTTGATATCTTATAAAGATTTCAACTTCCTAATTGATATTATTTTTTTCAAACTAAATTTACAATCCACCGCTAATATAAATAATATTACAATTTAATAATATAAAATTATTTTAACCTTTCCAAATTTAAAATATTGTATGTTCATACATGGTATTTTTATATATGCAACAGAACAGTAGGCTCGAAATTTCACATTTCGATCGCTCTCAAACTCAACCAAAATTAAATCTAAACTTAATACATTCAAAATTCATTGTCCTAAAAAATTTTGAAAGTTTTCTGAGGGTTGTTTGTCAATTCATTAAATTTTATTTCGTCCAATAAAATTTTTCATCTAATCTCAATACTTAGAATAAATAACACCTAATGATTTTATTAGACAACACCAAGCCTCTAACTCGCGATTACCCATAATAAATCATTCTCATCTTTCCCGGAACTTTTCGTAAATACTCTTATCTTCAAGCCTCTAAATCCTGACTCAGAGATTTTTTTCCTCCTTTTGTTTTGCTCAGGAGTATCGGTGTTTAGTTTTATAGTAGGAAATAATAAAAAGGTTAGCGACTTTCGAAAAGTTAGGACAGTTTAATGGGCGTTTGAATTTCTGAAAGCGTACTAATCGGTCGTATCCTCGGTGTCGGTATCGGCAGAGGCCAATTACCGTAATTAGGCGCCATAAACGTGTCGTCTGAGCATGCTGAGCGAGACAATGGAGCGAAAGACGGTGCAATAAATATGGCGAGATGCCCATCTAGGCAACGAGCCCGGATTGCCATTGAAAGGCGATAATGGGATTTTCGAGATTCTGGCCTAACCTCCAAAAAGGGCGTGAGTGACCAACGAGCCTCGAGTGTCTCTTTATTTCCTTGACTTGACGACAACCGTGACACGCTTTACAGGCCATTGTGTCACCGCGGAAACCCCTATATCTTTTTTTAATCTTATTTTTTCTACCCACATTCGCCATTTTTAAATTGTACCTTCAAAGTTCCATTTACTCTCAAAAAAATGTACAATTTAAAAAAAAAACATGCAGAAATTTAAAATGGTCCTTCGAGCCGGATGTATACAATACGAATTAAATCTCCTACACTCCGACACTGTTTGCAAATAAAGCTGATATTTCATTTAATGTTCAATTTTTATAAAAAGCAGGTAGAATCAAAAACATTAATAAATGAGAAATGGTCCTTCGAGCCGCATGTATTTAATGCCAACAAAATCGTCTCCATTCAAAACCTGGTTGCAAATAGAGCAGACGTTTCAATTTAATGTACAATTTTTATCAAAATCATGCAGAAGTGAAAAATGGTCATTTGAACCGCATGCAAACAAGGCGAATTAAATCTCTCCTATTCTAAAATTGATTTCAAATAAAGCAAAAATTTTAATTTATGACCTTTAAATTTTTCTGGAAGGGGTTTTTTCTCACGTGGAAGAATTCGAGAATTTGATTAGCACACATGAAGAGGGGATTTAAGTGCATGTGTATAGCTATTGATGTGTACGTGTGTGGATTGACTTATATGAATTCATGTATTCTTGTGTAAGGACAAGTGAAGTCGTATACAAGAGTTCATATTCCACTGGCACACGACGTAACACCCCGTAAGACTGCTGGCTAGTCACTTGTAAAACACGATGTAACGATATTAGACGCGTCTAGAGAACGTATGCTTATGCACGTTTTGTGCATGCACTTCTCAAGTCTTGAGTACTTCTTCAGCACATCTTGAGATCCTCGTAACGCCAAAACTCTTCACTGGACCGAAAACCAGGCTTCAAGTTTGGCCGCTAATTTACATGATCCTCAACAGTCATTATAGTCTTGCTTAAACATCAACTTAAGTCAATTCGTAATTAAAAACTAAACTTCCCGGAAAACCGGAAAATGACTATTTTACACACAAAAATTGTAATTCATGTTAGGTTCTTAATAGACAAATTTTGTATTTCGTAGACGAAAAGAGATAAAAAAAACGAACCTAATAGATAGCCACAGATGAGATCATTCACAGGAATATTCCATCAAAAAATTATATTATTTATTATCGCTGTTGTTTACAAAATTGGAATGGATTTTTTCTGTTTTGTTTTCCTATAGATTTTTTTTTTGTATCAAGAATTTGAGATGAATTCTCGATTTATAATCTAACAATGTGAAATGTAAACCAAAAATTAATTAGGCTATTTTAAACATCTCAGATCATCAATATTATTAACTTTAAATGATTTAATTTCACAATTCTAATATTTTTTTATGAACAGCGTTGAATGCTTTTCCAGATTTTTAAAATTTTGATGCCACTGAAGTTATTCAATTTTTGAGGTGTCAATTGCAAATTGCAGAATGTTGATTGTTGAAGGCTTCTGATTTCATTCAATTTTTCATACTTCCAGTTTGTAATAATTATTAGTTTCAAACATCTTCTTTCTTCTCAGAATAGAGCTCATCAAAATTAGAACGTTTCACATTTTTATTGTACAATATTGAAAATTCGAACTTAAAATTGCTGCATATAAAATTTTTCCAATTCATAAGACTTGATTAGATTTAAATGTTCAGTTTGATTTTTGATACTTCAAATAAAAAAATTTCAGCTTTGCAAGTCTTTATTCACAGACCCTAAAAATTCGAGTGATTGTAAAGAATGTTCCCAAATCAGGAAATGACAGAGATTTATTTTAAATTTTACCAGCCAGCTTGATTTTATTCTCTGTTTTATTATTTATTTGATATGTTCAAAAAGTGCGATGAAACTTCGAAAATTCACTGAAAAAATCTTCTGAGTACCATACGTAGTCTTAAGAATTTGAATGGTAAGACCTGTTTTTGTTTCTATTTCAGCTAGATATATGAACACTTATATTTTCTAAACAAACGAGCGGAATGAAAATACAATTTTTGTCAGCATATATTACAGAAACTTTGTGTTTTTACATTTTCATAGAGAGCTCCCATAAAAGTATCCTCTGTCTGTAATTTTTTATAGAGATAATTATGACAAGTGCCTGGAATGATTTTCTTGATTCCTTATGAAGAGAAGCATGATTTTTGTGTCCCTGAGAAGCAGTACATAATGTGCGGTAACGAGTGTCAGACTCGTGATTTTTCTTCGCACGATTCCAGGAATCAAGCTTCTCTCCGCGCTCGGTGCCTTTTGCGGCATCTTTTGACAAATAAAATAATTAGCCCACCACTTACAATCGTCGCGGCGAAAGTTGTACATTGATTCTTTACACAAGGTGGTCTCGTTTGGTCCAAATCAAAGTCAAATGCATTGAACCTTGGCAATAATATCGTCCCACCAATTTTATTATCTCGTTAGGCGTCTGCCGTTCGAATTGGGAGATCCTTATTTGTCTCCCTAAGCCGACCATTACTCAGAGTAATAAGGCCCCAATTTCAATTCGTGAGAAAATAAATTACTATCTTAAACCAAAATTGCAATCTCAATTATCTTTCGCCATTTTTAAGACTAATTATGCTGACAAAAAGGTATTCAATTTTTTCATCTCAGACCTTGTATTTCTGCTCTCTTGAAACGAAAAATACACGAGTAATTAAAAAATTGTGAAAATTAGGAATGCTTGCAATTTCTCTAATGTATTTCGACAGCGACTTCGAGAGGCGCTCCGTCGGACAAAATGGCCGCACTATTCTGCAGGAACGAGATCTGGTTTTTATTTCAGCTTCAACCGGGTACGATGCACTCTTGAGTGACAGGACGCGTGATTGACTCGTGCACATTTCTATTTCAGACCTTGAATTTTTCAGGATATCAACGAGTCTAGAATTCAGAGAAACATCTTTATTTTCGAGAAAAAGAGCCAAAAACTGTATAAACTTAGGCCTTAGAAGAATATTTATACCAATTTTTGTGAATCTTCCTTTAATTGTAGTGTAAATTTTGATCCGGGGTCTAGGCAGATGTTTCCTCAGATGAAGTTTCGAGTTTCCGGTTTAGATGCCAAAGCGAAATACATCCTTTTGCTGGACATCGTGGCTGCTGATGACTACAGATACAAATTCCACAACAGGTAGAATTTGCGGATCAGATAATTTGTAGATTGCTCATCTTGATGATCGCGATTGCTGAACAGTTTTTCTAAAATTATCAAAAGATTCTGAAATCCAGAATAAAATAGAATAAAATGAACTTTAAGCATCTTCAAGATGAACTTTCTGATTACGATCTCGCTTTTATAATCTACTAAAAAATGTTCCCCTCGTCCCCATTTTATTCATTTTTGCGGTGGACGAAAGAAAATACTAAAGGTTTTGCTTTTGCGATTGCAAATTGTTCGCAGACGCATGTTTCCCCCGTTTAAAGTGAGGGTGTCCGGATTAGACGCGAAGGCTAAATACATTCTACTAATGGACATCGTGGCATCTGACGAGTACCGATATAAGTTTCACAACAGGTGATTATCGTGTGCAAAAAATCAATCGAGGCTCAAACAAAGACTAATTTCTGAATCATTCCCAAAAGTCTTTATTGCGTCTTGATCAGTTTTAGCACCTGCTTCTAAAATTCTCTCTTCTTAAAAACTAGAACTGTGTGAAGCGTGCGCTGCGAACAATTCCTCATACTTGTCGAAATTACACATAAAAAAAGAAACAATCAAGGGAATATTTAAAACCAAAAATACCTTCATTTTAAAACAACAGGTCCATTTTACCCAAGGCAATTCTGATCTACTTGTACTCATTATGATGTCCCAACTATAAAGTTTTTATTTTCTGCACCAATTTTCTTTTGCACCAGTTAACATATTCGCTGAGAGAAAGGATAGAGCTAGAACAATCGGATTATCGGATTCTGTGGGAAAGAAGTTTTGTTAGGAGGAACGTTAAAGATAATAATTCCTGGGAGATTATTTCGACTTGTATGGGGATCGCAAGCAATCGCATTCGAAAAACGGCTGAGATGTCCAGGTCATGATGGCGGATGTCGGTTATCGACTGGCTCAGAAAACCTCAGAGTCCCGTGCTTTAGGAGTCAATTCCGTTTCTTGTTTCTTGGGAAAACAGCGGACATCTCAGCCGGCAGAAAATCGGCACCGCAGACAATCGGAAGGCAGACCGCAATGAATTATTACGTCAAACCCTGACCGCATGTTCTTCGTAACTCGTTCTGTTTGGTTTTCGAGTTTATAACCACTTAGGTCCTATTATGATGACAAGGAAATGGTATAATCAACCTCACGTGCGAGACACTTTCAAAAAGACTCAACAAACCTCTGGAAAGAGTCCTTTGAGTTTATAGTCACTTGGAATCATAAATTACAATCAGAGACAATAATTTCATTCAAAAAGAATAAATGCAATTTATTAGCTACAGTTTATAGAGTAATTAAATTTTATTTCTTCTTTGCGAGACTGCCTTCCGTTATTCTATAAGCAAAGGAAAGATATTAATTCGAGGTCCATGAATATTCCCAAAACTCTACTTTCCTTAAGATTTATTTGATCATAATTCGCTTCATCAAACAACATTCGGCCCTAATTTTTATTTGTCCTGATTACTATCTTACATCATTTTTATTCTTCCAATTAGCAACGTAACTTAAAATTCATTTACACTAATGGTCATTCAGCACTGAATTGTCATGCAGCATACATTTCCAATCAGCTAGACTCTGCTCAAGTCACCCTGGAGAAACGTAATGCAGCAAATAAAAATTTGGGCAAAATGTTATTTGATGGAATGAATTTCACTAAATAAGCACTGTGGAAAGCTGCATTTGCGAAATATTGATGCGCCTTCTTTAATTCTTTCTGCCAAATCACAATCACAAAATTGAAATCAAAATTGTTGATATATAACTGAAAGGTCAACAGACAAATATTGTCTTTATACAGTGCTTGTGATTTGGTCATTTTTATTTTTCACGTCTGCATTCTCGAGTGCTACTTGACTTGGCGAGGGGCATTCAGCTTAAATGGAATTCTGATAGTATTGTAATCGCCTTTTTTCTGTTTTGAGTAGTAGGTGGATGGTGGCTGGTAAAGCGGATCCAGAAATGCCGAAGAGGATGTACATACATCCGGACTCGCCGAGTAGTGGGGACCAGTGGATGCAGAAGGTTGTGAGTTTTCACAAGCTCAAGCTCACAAACAATATCAGCGACAAGCACGGCTTTGTAAGTACTGTACGTAACGCCAACCAAAATTTACTTACTTACTAGTTCCTAAGTTATTTTTAGTCCGAAAATCGCTATTAATCGTTAACTTGTCTCAGCTTGATGTAAGAGTCTGGCCTCTGACTCACTGAAATTAGGATCATGAGCTATTCCTCGAATTCTAAGACCACCCGGAGGTCCAATTGATCCGAATACTTCTGGGATAATCCTGATATTTAGGGTCATGAAAATGACTCATATATTAATCAACAGAAGGAGGACCTTGAAGCACAGTAGAATCTTTTGGTTCAACAGTTCGTCTAGAGATCTCTTTTTAGACTGGAATAATTACAAGAATCACGACTAGATAAGATTAAAATGATTGAAATCTGATTGATATGGTTTGGGTGAAGTTAAGAGGTCGTTTTCTAGATTGGTGAACCGTCAAAAGTCTTGAGCGTGGTAATCCTGATGGGATCGGAAGATCTGTTCATTATAAAAACAGCTGGAACAAATGGGACTATCGGATTTCCTGAGGGATTGTCGCCGCCGAATAATTCTCGGATTAAGTTATCGCGACGGATTTCGCCGTCAAGTAGAAACCCTCTTGGTCTATTAGCCCCTCTCCATGCTTCCTTTCTTGTCACCACCTTCATCTCTTGAGGGCCCAGCATCATCAGCTCTCTCCAACTCGTATAACTGGGAAAAGCTCTTTTTTTCCTCTTCCTTCCTACTACCTCTCCTTTTTTCTTGCCAATCCTTTTTGCGGCAGAGTCGGCTTTCTTTGAAGGATCCTGCATCGCTGGCTCGTGAAATCTAGTCCTTCTTACCCACCCTGATGTCAATGGCTGCTGTGCAGTGCGTGGCAGCCGACCTTTGTTAGGCCACTCTTTTTCTACTTGGTCCTTCTCTCTCCTGCTTTCTAAGCCCAGCATCTCACTTTCTCCCTCTCTGTCTTGATCTCGCCCTCTTTCATTTTTGGTCTCTCTTACGCTCTACAAAACGGTAATACGAATGCGCCGAAAGGTTCACCTACATTATGGTCGAGCAGAAGGCGCGCTTCTGCCTTTAAGGACTCTTATAACCGGCCTCCACGTCTCAGTCTCGCTCGATCCAGTTTGTGCACGAACCCAGAAAATGTCCTGGAGTGCGCGAGGGCCGGTACCCGAAACCCTTTGCGGCTAATAAACGATAATTTTCACCTGGTAGTCGGGGAAAAAACCTCTTCCCCCTTTCGCGCTTTTATTGAACCAGCGGAAGATCTTGCTTCCAATCATGATCCACGTGGTAGCACTTTAATGTTCAAGAACCCTAAAACTCACCACTAGAAAACCCTTTTATAAGGGACTAATATATCAAATATTTACCGTAAAGAATTTCAACCAACCTTATATCCTTTCTGAAACCTGAAATTTTCACCGTGAAGGTTTTAAAAAATGATATTTTTCTCGGTTACTAGATTTTTTCCACACTCTTTGATAAATGCAAACCAAAATCAAAGACGAAAAACTGTTTTAAAATTACCATATTTCAAAAGAAAGAGTATGCCAATTGTTGCTTGTCTGTTCCTTGTATGTCAGAAATTAAAAGCAAGGGAATATTAACAAGCAACTAACAAAAAACAGGCAGCAAAAATATCTAGTAATTGTTTGCATATAAAATTAATTGAATTATTTGCACATACTAAAAGTACATTTAATGGAAGGTAATTCATGAATGTTTGTATTTCAAATTAAGTTCTGAATTAGCCTAATTAAATATAGTGAAACGATCAGTTTCTGAAGATCTTATAATTTTTGTGATTAGAGTGAAATTTGATTATAAAAAGGGGGAAAATAGAAGAGTGGCGCCTAAGGAAGATTCAGGAAGGTATGATTTTAAACGGGAGCAGCTGTATCCCACCGCTTTATGCTCCTGTCCATCCAGTCCGCCCTGCTTAAACTCAGCTTCTCTCCTCCTCGTGTTTACCAGACCTCAACGTTGGTTGTGTTTGGCTGTGTATTCTACGGCTTAAGGCGCACTGAAGTGCATTCGAAGAATTCTAATAGTCTCATTTTTGTTTGCTACCCGGGATTTCCCAAAGAAGGGCTCTTCGAGAGCTCAGAATTGGAGTCAAGCATACTCCCGGTCGATGTTTGCGCTAATTTCCTTACTTCGCTCCAGAAAATAAAAAGGAGCACGACTGTCCCGAGAAAAGCAAGCAAGGGTTTTCCCCGCGTTGGCCAAACTCAGCCCTGAGGAATCAGGAAAATTAAAGTGTCGAAAAGTGGAAAACCTTGTTTCTTTGAAGAGTTAACCACTTTCTCTGTTTATGCTCCCTTTGAAAACGTTTTTGTAGTGAAGATTATTTCGAGTTTAGACGTAGTAAGCTCAAAAGAACTCAAACAAATAAGCAATTAAAAGTAAGAGTGGATTTGGGGTCATTATGACCTGCGAACGCACTCACACAACATTTTGACAAGCATTTAAAATTTCAAAGTTTTGAAGACATAGAGTTTTCAAAAGGTGACTATTAATATTTAAAATGCGAATTATACTCCTTATTCAAATTTTGTTTTAACAGAAAGTATAAAATGGGGTTTCTCCTAAAGAAACGTGGTGGCAACCCTTATTATGAAATCGCGTGTTATAGGGCGTCAGTACGAGCTTAGAAAACTGTCAGGAGCCATTTTGCATTATGGCGCGGAAGATTACGTCGGCAATGAGCCACAAATACATGCATTGTTTCAGAAACATATATGAAATATAAACAGAGGCTTCACTGCGAAATATTTTTCCAAAAAGGCAAACTAAGATTTTTTCACGAATATAGGGAAAATGGGGGAATAAATTATATTAAATGAAAAAATTAGGTTCACGCATTGAGGTAAAAAAGCTTATTTATTAAACATAATGTCTCATAATGGTTAATTCTTTGATCACATATTTAAAAATATAAAGTTTTGAATTCTTTTTATAAGTTGATCAATTTTTACACTTTTTTAAAGAGTTTTGTTCATATATTGCTAGTACAAATAAAATTAGTTTTTAAATATTTTTGTTTCCAAATTTTTACATATTTATTACTTTTTGAATTGTCACCTTTTTAGTACTTCAATTTTTAATATTTCCGTGTAAAATAGATAAGTCTTTCCCTTTCTAAAAACCTCACTTCAAATTTTGTCAAAAATTTCAATAGATATTGGGGATTAGGGGCTATCCATAAGTCACGTAACACATTTTTTGTCATTTTTCCCCCTCCAACTCCTTTAAATCTATTAAAATACGTTAAAACCTTCGAAATTCTTTAAAATCTTTTGAAATTCCTTGGAATCTTTTCAAGTATTCTAAAATCATCAAGCTTATCTGAAATCTATAAAAACGTTTAAAATCTTCGGAAATATATTGAAATATTCAAACTTCTATGAAATCCTTCAAGAGATCCTCGAATATTCTACAAAATATACCTTATTGATCAAGAGCCCCATGTAATAGATTTTAACTTTTTTTGACATTTTCCCGAACCCTTTGCCCCCTCAAAGCTATTACGAAATTTATGAATGGCCCCTTATTTGTAAGTGATTTCAGACCAATTTTGGACTAGTCTTTCTCTTCTCTATCTCTATAGGAAAGAGAAATATCTTAAAATATAGAAACCTAATATGGTTTTCATCAATTCAGTCCATATTCAAGGGAAAAGAGGGCAATTTAAAAAAGGTAGGGGTGATAAGGAGAAAGGCTGTTCATGAATAGGTTTGTAACGTTATTTTTCAGTGCAAAATACTAGTTATGAGTTTACTGATGCTTGTCTACGAGTCGTCAACTATCTGACGGACTTGCATTATAACGGGCTATGGAATATGGAACTTTGCCCCTATTAGAATTCAATCTAGAATTCAATGCGACTACTCGTTGATACTTTGATAGATGTATATCGACCGATGTGATTTTCCCCGACGTTGTACGATCCGATAAATCGCATTAACGTCGGATTTAATCATCTCGCACCCACAATCGACTATCCCAAATATTTACCAGACTGTGCACGGTGAATCATGCCTGTTTAATTAACCGTCGATAGGTGTTTGCTATATAGGTCACTCGTTATACTTGTTTCAGTCGTTGACATTTTCCTGAATGACTTTCTGCATAGAGACGAAATTTCCGAGTTTTTTTCCTGAATTTAAAATTAAAGTGAAAAATATATGCAGAAAGTATCATCAAGCTTTTTATTTCTTAAATTTTAAATTATTCAGCAAAAATGTGCTGTGAATATTTTTAATCTTATTTTGAGAAAATTTTATTATCAAATTTGATTAATTTCTTGCTTATTATTACTTATGAAAATTATTTGCTCTCGTAGATAAAGCGGTAAAGTGAAGTCTAAGATCTCAATATATATTTCACAGAGGCGAAAGGTTTGCCCATAAAGCGTTAAACAGCAAACAGTTTTCAGAGTAAACAAGGATGTTGAAGAATTACTGTGAATCTTTCAAGCCTTCAGCTTCATTCGTGCTGATAATATGTACCTCCGTACTTTATGTGTTAAAAAGGTACTCCAGTCTAACATTGGCGTCGGTATTCCCAGACTCTTTCTTCAGACTTAAAGATTTCAGTCTTATTTCAGTTCAAGTATATTCAAATTTTAATTTTAATGTTTCAATTTCAGACATCTTCAAGATCAGTTGATCGAATTTCAAACATCGTTAAATTTGGCAAACTTTTAAATGGAACTTGAATAAAATAGTATGCTAGAAAGTGTTCAAGTTTTTAATCTAAATAATGAGAGTAAATGTTTACACTCGAAATTCTGGAAGTATTTCCTTATCGTTCTCAATTATCATTAACTAATTTGAGTTAACTAATCGTATAAAATTAGTTTTATCACAGTTCAAAGGCCATTTTCTTGATTACCATATGCTTTCAATTACACAATACCTCTTACAAAAATTATTTCACGTATGATTTTTGAATCCTTCAACGCATCCAACTTGAAATCTTTTAAAAAAAAAATTCTTTTAAATTTGATGTACATATAATTCTTCTTAATTAGGAAGATTCAAACTCTGATACCATTTACTTTCAACTTCTCAATTTTCCAACACATCCAAACTTGGATCCTTTCTAAAATTCAATGCATTTGACTGTCAAGGATCCAAAATATAAACTCTTTAATTTTATGAACGTTGTCGTTTTAGATTTGAATGGTTCTAAATTCATATTTCAGCTTTGAAGCTTTTAAATTGCCATTCCGTGTAAATTCGTTTGTTCTTCATCAAAGGATATAATCTCTTGAGCAGTGAGCATCTTGAATCAATCACTAGGCATCTCTCTCACCTTTTTCTCTCACAAATGTAATAAACTTTTCATTTTTTCTTGAATTAAATCTACAGAAGTGATGCATACATTAAATCATACAGTTATCAACATCTGAATAATGTTAATAAAAATCATTTAAATAGAGATCGATTATAACAAAATAACACTAAATATTTGTAAATAAAAATTCAAATTCAATTTCTACGCCACTGTCGTAACCCTGAGGGATCGATTCGCGTAACGATCTCTCAAAATCGTGCGAATTTATTCGTTCCTCCTCAGGCTGATTTCGCACACGCTGCCTATGTATATATGTATGTATGTAGATATACGTTGTTCACACGTTGTGCTGGAGATTGCGATACTCGCGTGCGTACACATGTTCAGCGTGGGATTAAAGAGCGATTAACACTGCATTCCGTATCAAGACATCATCATCATCACCGTCACCGACGTTCCCTTGACGTGACGTGACAGACGTCAGGCGAAAGTAACCTCAGCCTCCGGGTGGCGAAAAAGAGTTGTGTGTGGGGGAAAAAGTGGAAAGGATAAACAGATAGAAAAGGGGAGAGTGGGAATTCAGCAGGCAATTTGCGTCCGTCGAGCGAGAAACGGGCGTGGAATCCAGTCAGCCTGATCATTATAATAAATGGGATAATGACATAACGGAAAGTTAACGTCATAATTATTCAGCAAGGAAATTACCAATCTGCATTAGAATTACGAGACGTTTATGCACATTTGCTACCAAATTTGGGCTCCTGAAAACTTGAGTGCGTTTTCAAATTTTTAGTTAGCATAGTGTCAAAACAATGTTCTACAACAAAAGCTAGTGACAAAAATATCTAATAGGATTTGGTGAGGTGATTGACTTTGCATAAGCGTTCGAATTTGAATGATTTCAAATTGAGCAGCATTTGATTTGAATCGATTCTAATTCAAAAGACTCTCAATTGCATGCATCTCCTTTTAACTTCTATGTTAACAAATTTCAAACTTTCCATAGTTTTAAAAAGGCGAATAATCTTTAAATATTTAAAATATGAATTGGATTATTATACGTACAAGCAGAAGTGTATATATGTCTATAAAACGAACATAAAAGACAGCGATTAGGCGAAACGATTATCAGACATGGTAACGTAACAGCCTGCCAGACCGTTATCTTCTTTGACGCCTCTGCCTCGTCCGGGTCCTCATAAATCATCGTTATCCGCGCGTGTTCCGCGGATTTCTTACGGTGTTGGATGAAAACGTTTAGGTGCAATCGCTCAGCGAAATCCAGTTCAGGCTTCTCTCCAAGAAAACAACCCTCTCAGAACTGCAATTATAAAATCGTTAGTGGAATTAATCGAGGCTCACGCCATGATTTTGGAAGTTTTTCTTCTTGCTTATGCCAAAACTTGTGAGTGAATACTGGATAAGAAAATACCTTAGAAGAAAGACGTTAACTTTTTGGATAATAGGATATTTAGGCTCCCTAATTCGAATACTTTTCTTTCCTACCATGTTTTTTTTCAGCGTGTTCTTACAACACGATTTGCAACCCACGAAATTAATTATTCATTCCAAAGATATTAGCTTGTCGTTAGCGAGTAGCCTCGGTACGAATATACACGCGAATAGAAAAGTGATAAGAACCATAACGAGCACCTTCGCAGACATTTTTTCATATTATGTATTGGTTAGGAATTGTGTAATTGTTTTCTTCGTGCCAGTTGTTGTTTACTACACGAAAGTACGGTTGCGATAAAACATTAATTTTCCAGTGCAATAGAATAATCGTATGTTTTCAATGCTGAAAAATGACGTTTGATAAGACTTTGAAAAATGAAGTGCAACTATTATTCCTTTCTCACTTGGTTGAACAAGTACCTGTTCTTTACGTAATGTTCTGCCACTATCTGAGTACTTAATATTTCACATAGCCGAAGAATATCTCCTGTCGTGAAATAATTCAAATTGGATTTGAATGAATGAAACATTTCACCTTCTCTCTCGTTTCCTTTATCCCCTCCTCTTCAAATTCAAACAAAGTTGATCACAATGAAGCGGCGAGAGAGTTTCAGGTGTTTGAGGTTCGCTTAAATTTTAAGTGGAAACGCCGCAATCGGTGGTAACTGGATCATTCTTCGGGATCAAAGAGTCAATTCTTTACTTTTATTTATTCCAACAACTCTCTGCAAAGCTCCAGTTGCATTGGTGACACCCGCCGAGTCGTACGACCACGTACTTACTTAACGAGGGCATTAAAGAGTCGACGAGGCGCTACTCTGAATTGATTTCGTCTCGACGACATCTTCGTTGAGAGCACATAAAATTGCAGGACAGAGGGGCTTTCATACAATTCAGATGATGCATGCTCTCAATAGAACTTCAATCTATTTCCTTTTTTCAGGGAACTCCATTCTTCTTTTAATTCCAATCTAACTTTTCACAAGGGCCTTTGTATTATGGCGAAATCACCACGCCAGTTGTTGACCACTATTGGGGTGCTACTACAATTTCCACCTAGGTATTCGACATTCTGAAATAAAGCTAAAAACAAAATTGTAGCTTTTACTTCTTCTTGTTCCAATGCTTTACCATATATTCTTTCATCTTTTTTCAATATACAGAACTTCGATGAAAAATCAACTTCCGAAGCAGATGTTAAGATCTTGAAGAAAGTTCTTTTTGACTAAGGTAAGTTTCCTGTTCCGAGTCGAAGTTGTCGAAAGTTATTGAAGCTTGGCTTGCGAAGAAGCCATCACCACGGGATGAAACACGCGTTCGCCACCCCTCGAACAGAAAGACCTCCTCTAACGTATAACGCGCCCACGGTTTGTTTATAGATGTTAGGGGATGTTGGATCTGACGGTGGTTGGAGGGTCTCAATTGGACTGCTCAGAAGTGAAAGATAGATCGTCGGGGATCACCTTACAGGCTGTTCGATTCTATTAAACCTAACCCTCGAACCCTCAGGCGCTCTCCGAAGAGCTTAGCTCTAATACTATGTCTATCTCCTCGTCACCGATTCGTCCAACCCCCAAACCCAAAACCGTCAGCTAGGCCAGCACTAACCCAAATCTCTTAATTCGATCCTTCTGTAATCTTAGACGCAAAACGGTTACTCAATTATACGATCAGTAAATACTTTTTCCACTTCATAAACACACACAAATTTTCGGAAAAAATAGGGTAAGAGGTACAATTGAGCGGTTCTCTAGAAAAAACGCCTGAGTCGAATTAGGTGTTTTTTTGTTGTTTGAAAACTCGTTTTCATCATCTGTGACATTCTAATAGTTAGTTTGTCAAATTTCAGAATAATTTGTTCATTTTTAAGCATGCATTATTGAATTTCATGTTGCGTTCCGCGGTTCGAGTCAAGCCGCGCAGTGCCGATCCGTGTCGGTACGCCCTGGACATATAAACCGTCGATCTTAAACATTATTATTTTTTTAAATTGTAATATAGTGCGAATATTCGATTTTATTGTTTCATTTTATCGTTCGACTGTATATTTGTTGTGGATTTTTTTCATTTTATAAGAAAATATAACAATTTTGCAACCCTAAATTAGAGGGAATATACGTTCTTCTGTATATTTTAAGGAAATTTTATAGTAAAATCGACTTTGCTACACAATTTTTGAGAAACTTAATATATAAAATTCTTTACAATCAGCAGTTTCTTTTAAATTTATATCTCCCAAATTCACCAATTTTTTAAAAAACTTAATCAACTAATTATTATTTATTTTCATCGTTTTTTCCCTTTCAACAAGGATTGCGAGGTTCGAATAATATATTGATTTTTTATGATTACCAGTATCTATTTATATTTATTTAAGATAATCTATTGAAAAATGAGATATACCTAAGACCGATTCTATTTCAAATCAGACAAAATTTCAACAAAAGTCTAGGCCATGGTATCAAAATAATTTTTTATTTACGTATATAATTCTAAAGTGGGAATCAAGGGACACGTTTTTTACCGTTCGACCAAATATTGTCTCTACTTTTTACAATCATTTGAACATTACTTGCTGCTTCTCAAAAAATGACGGATATTTTTTTTAAATCTAATATTTTCCGAACGAGCGTAGGTAAATATCTACGCTCGTTCAAAAAATAATGCATTTGAATAAAATTTCTGTCAATTTTTGAGAATCCGCAGGCAATCTGCGAACGATTGTGACAAATAAAAAAATTATTGTTGAAGATGTAAAATACGTGCCGCTTTATTTTCAACACAGAATGATATATCCAAATACCAAATCATGCTGACGCCCCAAGATGCACTTCTTTGTCTAATTTGGAATAGAATTTGTCTTAAATAATTTATAATTCAACATCGTATAAATAATGATTCATTCATAACAAATTGGTATAAGTTCACAAATCATTTGGTAACACTTCAATTGGATTATATTCTTAATTAAAAAATTTGTAACTCAAAACACACACTTAGATTCAATAATTTCATTATAACGAACTTATATAATTAAATTAAATTATGTTATAATTATTGGATGCTTCTATTCTCTCAAATTCAATTTTTTCAATCTCGTTGTGTTTCCCATTAACATTTATTCAAATTTGAACATCAACTCACAAACTTTCAAATTTGAAACTTCTTCATTTGGTAATTGACATACAGAATGAAAACGAGAATAAAAATTGTAAATGAAGGATATAAGTGAATAAAGAATCTCCAAGACCAAAAGTTAAGTACCTAATTTTTTTTCCATTTCCGAATATGTAACAGACTGTTCCATGCACTCTTTGGTTTAAGTGAATCAGTAAAAATGTAATCTTATTTCGCCGAGAGGGCTCCACAGTACGTTCCATTAAAAAATGTCAGCGGAAGGTAGCTACGAGCATGCGACCATGTGAGCGTCACATATGATTCACACAGATAAAAACACACACACAGAAAAGACATATATGAAGAAAGACGCATACTGAGAATAATAACACATACTAATTAGCAGACACCCACACATTCATAACTTATAGGAGAGTCGCTAATGCTACAGCGACAGTGTTCCATGACACGTTCATGACCACACACATAGGCACAAACTCTTGTAGATGTACTCTCTCAAGTAGAGATAGGTTCTCGGTTCAACGAGTATTTATGTGTACCTGTGTCTGTATGCATATTCCACACATGTCGCCCACAGTAAGCGCGAAGGGGAACCCGAAGGGCGTTCCTAGAGGCGGTCGTCACCCCCACCGATCGAGAAATTGCACCTTGTGGAGGGGATGATTGTGCATCCGACTAAGAGAGCCAAAATAAATATCGGCCATAAAATATTCGATGATCGAATGCACACTGCTGTTGCTAACCCAATCTTCAGGCGCTATAAACGCTTTTAATGCCTTTCAATCAAGTATATGTATTTTCCTGATTTATATACAAATTTATTACTTCAATTGTTCTATCATTACCATGGTCCTAACATGGTCTTTTGGAAAAAAATTTCAGTTACCGTCTGTTGTCAATATCACGAACTAATCATTTCGAAGGATTCCCAGGCGAATTGATGATAATAATCCGAATCGCGGCGTTATCTTGAGCTTGCGTAATAAATTATGCTCGATGGAAGCTTTGCATTCCTGAACGCGCAAGGCCGCAAAGACGGTCATTAATAATTAATAAATTCACCTGAATAACTCATGCTCCTTTACGTTGACCATAATTCTCGTGGGTTTTCTTACTTCTCTTTTGTAAATGCCGCCATGAATTTATTTATGTTCTACATTTAAAACTATCTCTGCAAATTGCTTTTGCAAAAAAATCCGCATACAACTTCATACTATTTGCTATACATTAAAAGGGATTTTTTGCGTATTTTAATTGAGCCTAAACATGTGCTCCGCATATTTACTTTATTCATATTCTACCTGAATTGAATACTAAACGCTGTGGCAGTTAGTATAAATGTTTTCCCATTCTTCAATATCAAATTCGTTAATATTCTATAAAGAGTAAAGATAAGGTCTAATAAAGGTATTTTTGAGTAGAAGAGAAATGGATCGAGTTAAATAGGGTCGTTCGTGTACCTTGAATTCTTGAAGGGAAGGAAAGAATTCGCGGAATTGCGGGTGGGGTGGGCTCCTTAAGTTTGAATTCAAAGAAGGCGCCCGCGTCAGTGAGCCAAGAGAAGTGGAGAGGAGAGAAGGGAACAGATAGTTGAGATATCAGAGAACGATACTTTTTTGCTAATGAAGAACACAAATTGCTGACTAAGTGTTTTTCAAATCTTGGGATGATTTGTATATCTTATCCGCGAAATTCAATAAAATTTTGGATATATGACTAAAAAATTTGGCATAAGGTGCCTCACATGAATAATATGCTTAAAATGTAGAACATGCATCACATGCATAACATACATAACATTCATTTATTCAGAATGATCAAAAAACTGTTTTGACACCCTCATTTTAAATTCGGTTAACCATAAATCGATAGGGCTGAATGGTCCTATTTTTAAAACACTGTCACCTATCGCGAAGGTATAGAATAGAGCAGTGAAGGCAGTAGTTTGGCGTGACGGTGTGATGTTGACAGAGGGTAAATATTAATTAGCGTGCCGCTGTGTTCATTTCGTTTTGGCTTTAACCAAGCTCTATGCCAGTATACCACACAGTATACGGTTCGCGCTTTGCCGTTTACGCCGGGCGTCGCTTGAAACGGTGTTAACGTGAATAAACACATTTCGCTGAGTCTAGTCACACCTTCTGGATTTGGTGCACCCGTCTGCCGAATAATTAAATGCTCTGGTCGAGCATGCAAGGTTGTTTTATTTGAATTCGAGAACCATAACATCATCCAAAACTTGTTAGCTTCTTCCTCCAGGTCTTTTCCTCTTGCATCAGTTTCTTTGTTTCGTTATTGAAAAAGAAACTTCCAGCCTGAATTATGCGAGGTGTCGTTGACTTTTATATAATTTTTGTTATTCGGTATTTGAAAATTTACTCTGATTTTCCATGCGATGTTCGTCCAATATCATCAATATCTAATATTCTGATAATGACTGATCATACTAATCGTCCCTTTATTATCTATCGTCCAACTCGGGGATGATGGCAAACACCACGAGCAGTTTAACGATCAACCAAATGTAATAAACTTTTATCGCACGATATGAATGAAAAGTGGGCACGCGTAGAACGCTTCAAGCTTGGAGATTGAAAGTGCGCGGGTAACCCGGAATATATTGGCCTCATATATAACCTGCAAACAATTTCAAAAATTTCCAAGCGGTTTGATAGTTGATTTACTATTCTGCACTTATCTAATGTGGCTTCTGAAGTCACCAATAGTTTTCTTTTCAAGATTGAATTTTTTATGTAAGAGTTGTGCATCATTATTGCAAAACTGCTGAAGATGATCGGTCTGGAATTATCTTCAAGAGTGAATGACATCCACAGTTCTCTTTTTTGTCAATCGACCAATGGACCTTGAGGCTAGAGGCCAAGCGCCTCGAGATGAATCCGAAGATGTCAAAGCCGCAGAACAGGGGCGCGTAAACTCTCGACTGTCTTCGACAGCCGGGCGGCCTGATTGTCACTTAAGTCGTTGATAAATAAAGGAAAAAGCGGCGGGAATAAGACGAGCGAGAGGGACGTGGAGAGAGCGGAGGCATTTTTCTGTCGCTCACCAGCGAAGCGTGAGGCCGACAAGCTTGCGGCTCTTCTTCGTCGTTTGTTCGAGCTAAGTCGGCGCGACATCTTGAAACCGCGACATGTCTTTTAGCCGCTCGCGCCATTCGTGTCTGCTGCCACGCCTTGTCTTACCTTATCTTATGTTACGTAAGCAGAGCGCGTTAAGTAATGAATCCACTCTGACGCTACAAAGACACCAGGTGCTGACGAACGACCACTGCGTACCTTCGTTATGCTTTTGCCTAATCCTTTTTTTGTCCTCTACCCCAGAACCTATCTTCTACATTTTCCTTCATCTTCGTAAGCAAAAACATCTCCAACGAAACTGGAGACTCCACGCGGCTCGATGATTTTGTTGCTCTGAACTGTGTGGCTGAGTAAGATATAAAAGATGAACTGGAAACTTTTTGCTGTCTTCTTATTAGGGTTGTCATCGACTATCTTCGCTTGAAAATAAAAAAGTGAGTTTTTTTCTTGAACCCAGCACCTACTCACTTTTTCGACAAGTGGATATTACTCCGCCGTAGGTCGTTAATTGGTGGGGGTTAGTCACGGAACATTTTTACCGCTCTCCTTCAAGGAATCCTCAGCCCCTCTGGTTAGTACTGGAGTTCTTGTCGATCCTACTTCAGCGTGAAAATTGGCTGCATCCTGGGTAGTCGAGTTTCGACGCACCCGCAGGATATGATGAGATTCTCCAAGGGAATCACACTATTACCTTCACAACCACGCCTTCTCGCTAATCATCTTCGTAACAATATTTTTATTGGAAACTAAGTTACTCGATTATGGCATTCGTATCTCTTTTTGATCTCTATCTCCAGGATATTTCAGTATTCTATCACAGAAAAAACTTAGGGTAAATAGTGTTGCAGGTAACTTCGTATTTTTACCTGTTCGTATTAGTAAAACACAAATATTACCCTCGATGTGCAGAAACTGTCTTTTGTTCTCATAAAAGTTGTCACCACCGTCTTGAAAATTAGAAGCCACTAGCTTTGATCGCTGCAGTGAAGTTAGCTGATGGTTGGTGTAACAGGCAAATCGGATAAGTGCGGCTTCATAAAGGCTGACTTCCGAATCGTTAGAGCTGTCAAAAGTTCGTTACAAGCGTGGGTGAAAATAGAAAAATACCGAGACGTCAAGGAAAGTTTACCCACATGGGGTAATTTTTCTTCAGGTAATCTTTACTCAAGAATCAGGGTAAAGATTACTCTTAGTTTTTTCTGTGATGTCACAATTACTTCAAATTAAGAAATAGCTCGAGTAATTCTTCACTCACAATTTAAGTTTTGAATACTAATGAAGGCTTATGAATAAGTTTGAATAATCTGTGAAGAAAAATGATGATGAACCAAAAGAGATCGTGAGAGTAATGAGGTTTGTGTTCAATGTTTATTCGAATGCAAATTAGATTCCAGATGCCAATCAGTTTTGATATTTGTCATGAGTTTATAGAAATGGGACCTCCTTAGGACATAGGACGTTTTCTTTGCATTTCTGTGGGCGAATATAAAACTTTAGTAAACTAGGTAAAGGCTATAATGCAAAGGGAATGACGGAGTATCGAGCAAACTAAGTACATGCTTCGTTCCATGCTCGTTTCGCAATTCAGATCCATAGGCAGGTTCAACTCTCTGGCACATGTGTAATACTCGTTTCGTACAGCAGCAATTTCGCCGACGGGGAGAAACTTGAAAGGCTTCGTTTTGACTGGACGTACCATCTCATCCTCTGCCCTCTTGCAGAGAAGTGGAATATCGAGCGAACTACCTACGCCTCTGTTATCTCGGATAATTGCAAATTTACTCGATGCCATTATACTAACAAGGTGCTACTTGAGACTCGACAAAAACTTGCGGATGTCTGCAAAATTTACTATCAAGACACTTTTGATCTTATTCATAATATAGATTTTTAAATCTATATTTCAGAATTAGCTTCATTTATAAGTTGGTCAGAAGTGACGCAATCGTCCCATGGGTAACCGCGATTCCGCAGATTATGATGAATCTTTATAACCTGAAAATGAAAAATATAAATCCTTTAAAAACAATGTAGTAAGAACAAAGTAATTCAAGAACTTGAAACTTAAAACTCAGTAATTGTTAAAGCATAATTAGAATTATTTTTGTACACCTTTGACGCTATCCTTTCACATAAATATGCCCTTGTTCAATTTGAAATTGTATAGTTCTGAGCTTTAAAATTTTCCTAAATTGCATTTCCAATACGTGCGTATCATCATTCACACTCTTGAAGTTAAGAAGAAATAATACTTTCTTCAATTACTTTTTTTCACTGAAGGGCCATTATTTACTTTTTATTTAGCACCATTGATATTTTTTATTTGTTTTATACAGAAAAATGTATAAAACAAACGAAAAATATTATTGTCTTAACCACTATATATAAACTATATATAACTTTTTCACCTGGGAGTGAAGGTAGCGAGTATTGCTGTTTCGTAAGTCACACTTTTCACACTTTCTTTTTGCTCCTCAGAGCAGTTCGAAGCCTGAAACTTATTCCTTGTATAAAAGATTCTATATAGGTATTATAAATGATAAAATATTCACATTCTTCGAATATAAATGGTTAGGGAAAATCAACATTTGATCAGGGAAAAATCATGGAATTTCAAAAATGAAGGTTTCGCCTCACCCTGCAAAACGAATCCTGCAGCTGCTCTGATTCGCTAATAAAAGTTGATCATTATTTGGCCAATTTCCAACCCTCAATTTACTTTCCACCAAACTAAATGGGAGTAGCTTATTACTAAAAAGAACATAGAACTGCAAGATAGCATCCATCTGAATTAGTGATTCGACTGGATGCAATCACCTAACCTGATACTCTTGATTACACCTTGCGATAGGGTTACATGCAGGAATCATTCTATGATTATTGATTCGATTAATAGCACTATTCTTTGGATATGTAAATGAATCAGGGTATAAAGATTGGTTGCAGAGGACGTCTGGTGGTTTCAACCTATGATTTCAATGGCTACACCTGCATTCGGATTCCACAGGTCCCAGGACGAGCCTGTCTAAGAGTCGAGAAACGAGCGTTCATTCATAACCCATAGATGCCCGAGGCTGAACGTAGGTTACTGGCGCCAGCAGTGGTCATCAATTTCATGGGAAATCGACAGACAATTTCGCATTTTGACGTGGGACGTCCAGTCAAGTCTCTTAGGGCCATTCACGCTTTAGCCCCTTCGTGTGAACATTTCAGAATATAAAAAATTGTTTTTGTACCGATCTGAAGTGCATTATTTTAAACCAGTAGCGATTGTGAAAGAGTGCACTTAAATCTCGTCGATCCAGCCTTCCAATGAGAGTAGAACGATATATTTTGATTGCGAGTCAGGGAGAAAAACTCGTTAAATTTCTTTCTGAAGAACTTTGAAAAATCACATTGGGAATTGGTAAACTAACAAGGTTTAAGGTAGACGTAGCAAGAAAGGTAGCTTGACGAGTTTTTACGGTGAAACCTTGGTACTACAAACTGGTGAGCTAGCAATATCTTTTTCCGACTTTACAATGTTGACAATGATTTGAGATTCAATATAAAGTGTTTCAAACTGTAATCAGTTTTTCTTTGCGCGCTTTAAGTAGTAGTTCTTATATCAATGATTGCTCTTTCTTTCTCATCATCTCATAAGAGCTTATAAAGTAAAAGGTGTTGAGAATAAAGTTTTTCCAGGTAAAAAAGATTGATCTCGATTAGCTTGAGTTCAAGATGGTGCTGGATCGTTATTATAGTCTCATATATACTTATGGTTTGTCAAAATTGCAGAGGGAAGAAAAACTTGAGAGCCTCGGAGAACCTGTCGTCTGCGTTCCAGAGAGGCTAACAAGGACAAGCAATTTCGTTTAAAAAATCCATTCCTCGGAAAGGGATCGTTACTTGCCCATTTGTAGAAAGAAGGACCTGCCGAAGTCCGGCTGACGAAAATTGCCGGGTATTTTCGATAATTTCGTGTAATTTATAGGATGTATCGTTGGTTTCGAACGCAGAGGGTTGAGTTCGAAAATAAATAATATCGAAATAGGAAGACAGCGACATATGGCTCGTGGGTCGATCGGAAAGTGCGATACGGGTTCAATCTCTTAGAGAGAACTATCTTCTGCAAGAAAACTGGAGGGGTTATATGGGGTTCAGGATTATGGTCCACCGCAGGGACCTGAGGATCATAGATCGCCGATACGATACGTCAAGGGAATATAACTGCAATATCAGTGATCCCTTCGTCATTTGACCGCTTTATCCGAATCATCGAACCGATCGGCTACCGAACGTTTTCCGCCTTTCCTCTACCCATCAAAGTCTCTCTCCTCTTTATATTTTTATACTTTCTGCTTCAGGAACCGCGATATTGAGGCATTCTTAAGAGAAATTCAAAATATTCCTTTTGCTCTTGCAAAGAATGTTAATTATGACAAGACTTACTTACTCTCTTAATTGAAATTCTGGGCGGTGACGCAATGATGTAGGAACTGAATTTTTATTACCAGATTCTAGTTCATTATAAGGCTTAAAGAGGGATTGTTTTTACCAGCTCGTTTTCTAAATCCCGTTCACAACACGATTCCGTATCGACGACCGTAATTGTTGCAACAGGGACGGCTCTAAATAATTGCGATGTAGAAGCTTTTTCTTTCGTAGGCCTCGCGTCGAGGCAGTGTTCACTGAGACTCGGTTTTGCCTTGATTTACCTTATTTGCGCACCTGTATATCGGGTACCCGATAGGGAAAGGAACGATACCGTACAACTTTCTTAGGAAATAGGTTTGTACATGCGCGGAAAGTACGCCACCGGGTTATGGATTCGCGGAGGTTTTACTCCGGGTCGCTGGTATCTAATCACTCCCGACACAACTATGTAATCCATAGAGCGTGAGTACCTGGGAGTGAAGTCGTCCAAATCCCGAGAGAAGGCGATGAAAGAACTAGGTGGCTCTTAGCATACCTCCACGCGATCTTCCACTGACTAGACGTCTCAATTGGCTCTCCTCTGTAGAGTAATCTTTACGCACGCTCATTTGATGACTATAATGAAGGGTACTACGAAAAAAAGAATTGGTGTCTACGGAACAACCCATCGTAACTGTTTGCATTTTGAGGCTTGCTTTGTTAGTACGAAATTATTGATATCGAAGCAATATTGTTTCGTTGTCCCAAATGAAAAGATCATCTTATCATCAAACTGCATGGAGGTGGAACTTAGTAGTACCAGCGATTATGAGTTGAATTACCAGTACCTGAGCCAATCTTTTTCTTTCCATGATTTATAGATTACTGGAAAGTACCGGTGGATACTACCTGATATTTAGTGTCTAGAAGTACCGGTAAACTAAACACTGGTACTTTATACGTTACCAGTACTTAAGGTACCGGAGCAGCAGAAGGATATTATTGGGGCATTGTGAATAATCCATAAGTCGTTTGGACTCTCATTCCGGAGGTTGCTCCTCTTCCAGCCTCCTACAAACCCATCCCGTAGGTAACCTTATTATCGAGATCGTTATGCTTCGACATATTACCATAACGACTCGTTAGAAACGATCGTGAGACGCGTGCGTTCTCCGAACGTACGAGTATATGTATACAGATACCCGTCTTGAGTAGGCACCTTCGTGATGGGTGGCACTCTCTACGAGTCCGTGGGAAAGCTTCTGTCCTCCAGGCGAGCTGAGTAGGCACGCATTAAATGGGCGACGAAGATGAGTGTATTCGGAGTATCTTTAAATTCGCTTCCTCTCGACCTTGAGCGAATTTACACCAAATCCGTAATTACCTGCACGTGTTCGAGGCTCGACTGAGAAGTGTCGGATGGACTCGCCTCATTTCATTAACATTCTCTCAATACATCACATGATCAGGAGATCAGTTAACGAACAGGTTATTCATCAGTTCATAAATAGGTTTACCTTTAAACAGATCGATTCTATCCGATCTAATTGTGAATCTTCAAAGGGGAATATGATTAGAAATAAGGATGATATATTGAAACATTAGAAAATTACCACTGCTCTCAATGGTGGAGAATTTCGCTTTAGTATTCTTGGAAGATAGAGGTGGTGAGATTTTTAGAGAGAAGCGGGAGCAAGCAGTGGAGCCCGGAGGCACGGAGTAAAGGCGATAGAGAACGTCACCGACAAAACGCTTTATCGGTCAGGTCGGCGCGATGAAAGGCTGCCCGTTATCCTCGAGGTACCCCGTCCTTTATCTACGAGGTAAAGGATTCTCGTGTTTCTCTCGAAGTAGATCTTATTTATGTGCCCTCTTTGCCAGCTACCGATTAAATCGATAGTTCGGTCCCCGGTATTCGGTGCTTTAACCTTCCAGGAAAAGTCACTTTCAGGCGGTAGCTGGATCTCCGGACAAGTTATTCTACGTAGGAGATTTTCGCGCCCGCGCGATTGTCGGGCTGGAAAGGTGTGTGAAAAAGAGGAGAGAAGCGTGATATCATCACCGCCGCCCCGTATACGAGGCGCGACTGTAAACCTTTACTGTAAACATTCCTCTCACAAGGGCCCCCAACTCTTTCTGCATACCTGTGTCGCGACTAGTTAGGGACCTGGTCCGCCTCCCGCAGCTGTCCGTTGAAACTTTTAAAAGTTAAAACAAAGGCCGTGGGGTGAGGACTTGGAGCCGAAGGTAAGCTCATCTAAATCACAAATCTCAGTCTCCATCAGCACACCTTCAGCGATAGCCCATGTTAATAAACAGCATCCAATGTGTACGAGACGCTACACCTGTGTCAGTGCTGCCCTTGCTCGTGTTAGTCGCTAGACCCCCCGCGACAAGGCGCCACAGTGCTCCGCCTTCCACGAGACTCACGGACAAGGACCTAACCTAACCTTACCTCACCATCTCATACCACGGGCCCTTCCTTTTTTGTGCACGCCAAAAATCGTGTACGCTTCTCCGGGTATAATTTTTCTGCATCCTACGCGTACTTACATCAACTCTATATTAACGATCTAAAAGAAGACTGATTTGTAGAAAGATTTTTCATATTTTTTATAAGCGAAATTTATCTACTGAACTAACTTGCACAGCTTACACCTAAGTGCCTTGATTAGAAAATATCTACCTTCAAGGTGGTGTAGACTAGGAAACACTTTTCATAATTCATTTTCTTACACATACCTCCAGGTGTTAATGTTTCATCCTTGACGTAGAGAGAGAGTCCCCTAGCGATATGTAAATTAGCCCGGGGGCAGTAGTTGCACTATAGAAGCTGTTACAGCTTCCGTCAGTTTGAGAGTTACTATTTCACGCGATTCATCGATCGCCCTGATACTCTAGTGCTACTGTTCAATTACACCTCCCTCGTTCTGCCTCTCCTATTTTCTCTCCGTGTTTAAGAGCACAGATAATGCGCAGGTACACCTGCAGATATGGTTTTCGTCCTCATGACTGATAATCGGAGATGACGCTGATGCACAAGCGTCTCGTTATCTACTTTAATACACACCTGTCATTCAGCAGATATCGACGATCACATTATTTTTACATTATTTTTTTTTTGCTTGCTCAGATTCCGGAAAGTGGTTCAGAACTGAATAACGGATCCCCTAGTTGGCTTTTTATGGGAGTTTAAAGCGCGTAAAATCTCTTGGTCATTAATATAGTCAGTTTTCGTGGTGCACGAGATTCGGGCGCGGGTCATCCGTCACCTCTCGGGTGTAAACTGGAAAGCACCCCTCTCTGGATGGAAGGAGAGAAAAAATATCTTTGTTTCGTGAGCTCGGGGTGGCCCATGTCCGCCGGGCAAGAAGGGTGGTCGAGGGGGGACTCACGTAGATGAGGGGTTTCGGAGGTTAAACAAACATGTGATTACCGCTGCCTACAGCTGGCTACATTATATCTGCCTACCAAGGTAACCATCTTCGTCTCGTCCGTCCTTCCTCCGTCCTTTCTCTTCTCCCTAGCCATCGACAAGGAGAGCAAGAGAGAAAGCGAGATAGAGAGGGAGAGAGAGAGGAAAATAAAAGAGGGCTTCTTCCTTACCTCTCACTTTTTCATCTCTCTTCTTTTTTTATCTTTCTCCTTTTTTTTACCTCCCTCCATCTCGAAGATTCCGTGACTTTGTGGCTCGGAGCTACGAGTTACAACTCGCCATCGTCGCCGTGGAGGTGAAAGAAGAGCAGAGAAAGATGGAAAATAATAATAATGAGAGGAAGAAGGAGAGGTGTACAGAAGAGTTTTATGTCTTTTTGAGGCGCCTTTAATATCTTGCATCCAGAAAGGCCAGCAAAAAGTCTCCTCTCGATTGGACCACCCTGGATCGTGCAATAGTTGGACAAGCGTTTTCCTAATTTCGCATTTATTCTGTGGAAAGCTGCTGATATTAAGATCTCGCAATTCTCATCTACGCGAACAGGTGTTTTCTTATGGTGGACGACCAAGTTCCCACGCGAATACTCTTCCCAGAGTTCAGAAAAACAGATGTTTAATTACGCTCTGGTAAAATGCATGCTTGTACTTGGATGAAAATTAGAGTCGGGAAAGATACACTTACGTCTTTGTTATGCATCTTCGTGCTTCAATTGGCCCCTCTATCAGCTTCCCTTAATCCGGTACTTACATTCTATTTAATCCCACATCCTCTCGCAAAAATTAACATCTGGATATTGGCTTCTCTTCCATTTTCACATGATAAGGATATAATTTGTCGATACTCCAACAAGTAGTTGTAATGAATAATCTCTGTAAAAGTCACCTTTTGGAGAGTACTTTTGGAGGTTAACCTTGGATTTAATAAGGACTCCTTGACAAAATGGCCGTTACTATTGGTCTTGAGCGAATTAAGGCTTCCGTCCTGTTATTCGAATCGAGAGCCATATTGAAAAATGAATTGAAATGATAAAATGTAATGTGCTGGTTAGGGGGATGCTAATGGGTCCGCTTCGGCGGGACGGCATCCTGCTTAACGCCGAGCCACTCGCCACGTCCGCTCGTTCCCGGCCACCCAATTCACTCGTTCGATCAATCCACCAATCATAATTTATATCAGAGCCACCTCCGGGTGACGATTCCGACAATCATGGGGAGCCTATTGGCCGGACGCCTTTTGTCTCCCTCACCCGCTCGCGCGAGCCCAATAGACCACTTCGTGACACGCGTACCATTTTTTATTGACAAAATCATTATTGTAAAACTCCTAATTCAACTCTAGCATTTCTAATCCACTAATTCACAGTGGCAGAACTGAATGTTTATAAAAATTAATTTAAGTATTTTGAAAGAAGAAAATTAATAAAGGCTGAAAATAACAATGATGAAAAATCTTAAGAAACTTTTGAAGCTTGCGTGATACTCGCGCGAAATTGCAGTAAGACGCCATGGTTTTATTCTTTTTATGTGAACTTTAACGAACCAGCGAGAACACACACGTTTGACTTGATGTCTACAGACATCAATTTCCAAGAAATTTTTAGTGAAAGAGTCTCAGAAAATTATTGCAATATTAAATATATTTTAAACTAGATTATTTAACTTATATTTCATTAACAGCAGCAGTTAAGAAAACAATTAAGATTGTCGGTATTTTGTCGTTCATAAGAGGGTAATTTGTCAAGCGAGGTTCACTGCAATTGACTCCCCCTTTGGTACCAAACTCTGGTTCCCTTTACGTCTCTGGTTGCGCTCGCAGACATTTTTCTTCTTTTCTATTCTTTCGCTGCCTTTTTTCTCTGGGAGTCTGCCTCAAGGCCAAGAGGCCTCGAAATCCACGCAGTAAGCGCATACAAGCGGCTTCTTTAAGCAAATTGAAAACACCCGCTGGATTCGGCTAATTACCGAAACATAATGAGGCCCCTCTTTTCGCGACTTAGCCCCAGAGCATTTCCTTGTACGATCCAGCGGTGGCGTTTGCTCTTTGCTTCTCGCGTTTTCTAGCCCTGGCGCCACCAAAATACGAAATACACGGAATTCCCGGTGCCTTCCCGGACTTCCGCCTTGTCCTCAAAGTCTAATTGTAAAACAGACCGCTCTGAGAACATTTTTTTTCTCTTAATTCAATTAGCATATTCTGTTCAATGCTGCAAAAATTAAAGTTGGCTGTGACTTTTGATATATATGCTTCCAAATAGGGAAAGGGCTAAAATTAAATCTATTCCTAAAAGGATGATAAGATTTATTGCCCTCGAAGAAAAGTCCAGTTTTCTCTTTGACAGGTAAAATGTTGTAGTGACTATTTGACTAAGAGATTATTCAAAGAAAGGAATGAAATTAAGGTCTGTATTTGAAATGGTCCAGGTACTACAGGGAGCAGGACAGAAAACAAAGGCTTTTTAGTCAATATTGACGGAAAGTGAAATAATGAGGACTTCCTTTCCTTTTTTTTATTTTTTTTTGTGTTCCTTTGGAGGCAAAAGCGACACCAGGATCTTCATCCGTTTTATCCTAATCGCGGCCTTACATCACATAGAACGGGAGGAAGACAGATGCGCCATGTGAATGGCGCCGGATGCGCAGACACGCGACACTAACGGAGTGACGTTTGTACATCTGTTTCATATTACTGAGTAGGGCGAAAAATGGTCTATTTAGAGTCGAGAGAGATGGACCTTGACGAATAGAACAATGGCACAAAAGTAATGTCAATACGGTCAGTAAGGACCACAGGGGTTTCGTATACCTTGACCCCGATGTCACACAATACCTGGAGCTGAGTAGCTATTAAAATCTTCAATAAGAGGACTCAAACAGGTCGTTATTATCGAGACAAATGTCAGTTTTTATTGCGAATTCCAACGCTTTAGTATTTGGGTGTTTCCAAAAGGAGGTGATCATTTAAAGTAAAGGATTTTTAAATGGATCAGTTTCCAAATTTGGGATTTTATTGCGTTATGTTGACTTTCTGCAGTTATTACAGAAAACAAATTTTTGGAAAATAAGATGATCAGTTCAGAGAACGATGTCTGAAATCTTCAGCGCTGATGTTGTAGGTACAAAATTATTATTATTATTATTAATTTAGGAATGCTTCGCTACCACGATGGGCTTGGATTACGACCAAAAAAAAAATCGTTGGAGGGATTGTTGAACAAACTCACTTATTCATTATTATTTGCAAGTTATCACGTATATTTTCGTTAAATAATTCTAAATCAGTGATTTGGCGACTGAAACTTTGTAGCTTGACATCGAGAAAAGTATCTAAACATTAAACATCTTTGGACATCTGAGATTCATTCAAATTTTGAAAAAAGTGTGAAAGTTGTAATTATTTCTTGACTATTTCTATACTGTTAAGCATTCTACTTCGAATTCATCACAACAAAAATTTAACTGCATTTGATTTTCCGTAAAACTGAAAAAAAAACATTTTCAACTCGTATATTTCAGGAGATATTCCTTTATAAATTACATTTTTCTGAAAAATTTGATAAAATGCTTTCATTTTATCAAATTTTTCAGACATTTTTTCACACATTTTTTCACAGACATGCATCCCGAGATATTACAAATATTACAAATTACGTAATGTTCTTAAAGAAACCTGTAATGTGATATTATGAAATTTTGTAGTCACTATTTATAGTTTCCCCTAAAGTTCATCATATAACTCCCTAATAAAATTTTACAATATCACACAAGCGATTCTAAATTGAAAACTTTCTAAGCGATAAAAATACTTTTCAATTTCCTCATAATCTTCGACCCTACAACCGTAGAAAGTTATCATCTCTCCTCTTTATTACCACCTCGTTAATTTTTAATTGGCTCTCCCTTCCTCTCAAGATTGTTTACTCAGAGGGCGTAAACTCTACTTAAGGAGAATGAGATTTGATGATTTTCACTCTAAAAATTGTCCGGATTTTTAAATACTAATCTTCAACTTTAAAATAAAAGGGTCTGTAATTCCATTAAACGTCTGCGACATTCCAAAGTAAACGACAACGAATTGAATCCTATTTCCAGGATTTCCAATGATTTTATGGAACTATTGAAGAGACGAGAAAAGCGTTGCTTGCGCAGATTTACATTATTCTCAACTCGTAAATAGACGTACATGTGCTTGTTCGTATAGAGAACATTCTGAAGTGCATGGGATTTCTCGTAATAGGTATACGTTTGTTTGTCGAACGACTCAAGGTGTACCGAGAGTCGCCGCTGAGAAAAGGTGTCTCCAATAGGCAGGCTAGGGAAGGGGGGAGTCATGCAAATACAAGCGGCTGTCTTCTACAGAGGCAGTAAGTAAGTTGGTTAAACAGAGGTCCTAAAACATTCAAACGACAAACAGTAAGGAAGCGAGACCCAGGATCTTTTCGACCGTCGCGTCGCTCTGAATGTCCATTAGCCAAGTTTGCGTGGCGGCCCCTCTGATCACCACCGATCACACAACTCTCCACATTCAGCAAATAAACGCTTACCAATTTCCCTTTCTCTTTTGATCTTTTTATTCCAACAATCCAAAAAGAAAGAGTAATTATTTCAGAATTTGTTGCGTCACTTATACAATATCGACGATAATAATTGATAATCGATGATAATTGATGTCAATTAAACCAAATTCTTTTACTCTTGTCCACGGATTTCGTTCCGCTGACTAAAAAAAAATTAGGCGTTCCAAGTCACCCTTGCGCATACCACTTGAAGTTTTCCAATAGATTTACAAAGTGTTTAGGCGAACCTACCCGGGTAAAAATATTTGGTCTTGATTTTGTCTTGAGTAAAGACCAGTCCAAGACAATTCCAAGTCATTCTGTATGTCTAGCTCGTGAGACGGAACCAGAGTATTCTTGATGTCTTAGGACGAATATTTTTAACTTGAAGACACAAATTTATGTCTTGAGGGTCATCACTAATCCGCTTCAAACTTTATAGGATGTTTAAATTATTTATCTTCATGGTATTTATTGTTTATGTGTTGATAATTTCATTGGTCTGCAATAGTTATGTTGTTTGGATGGCGAATCTAAAAATGTTGTCCATTTTTTCCTATCTCCAACAGTTCACTAGATACTTCTAGAAAATGACAGTTTTAATCTTTTCATCAAAAATTTTATATGCCTGCAGTTGTTGAGACAGACAGGTTCCGAATTTCTTATTTAAAAATTATTTATTACAAAATTACAAGTTTTATCGGTTGTAAAATTTTAATCCTCAGCAGATGTCAACTGCTTGGTCCTCACCTAGCTACCTGATTCCTGGAAATGGCAGGCCCTGTCTGTGGGGTCCATAGTTTATAGAGGCCGCAGTATAATGGACAATAAAATTTACAAACTAAAACTTCTTTACTTTTGACCCTGGCAAATGTTAAGGCCACAAACTGGCAATATAATTTTTTTAAAGAGCAATTCGTTATATTTATCAGGACTTACACTTCTTGTCTTGAAACAAGTCAACCTGGTATTGTCTTGGCTCAGTCAACAGTCATAAATGCAAGCAAAGCCTGTATATCTCCAATGTCTAGCTGGTGAGACGGAGCCAGATATCACTGTCTTGGAGACATATTCGAGACATATCGAAGACATACAAGACAAAACCAAGACAAAATATTTTTACCCGGGTAGCCGCCCTTTTCTGTTTTCCTGGATTCACCGAAAATATTGGTTCTATGCTCACCGAATTTTAGTGAAGCTGTACACGACCTCAAATTTATCATCGGGGAAAGAGTGCACAAATAAAAAATGCACAGAAATTTCTCATATCTCATACGAAACGTCGCATTTTCTGCAGTTATGAACAATAGGGGCCCAAATTTTATGAAAAAAAATCCTGTTCACGGCTATAAAAGAGGTTTTGTAATTCAGAATTTTGTAAAAATCCAATGGGGTGGCATTTTGAATTAAAAAAAAGAAAGTTTATGTCCAGAAACCATGCAATCGGCAACAACGGCGATTTTGAAGAAAAAAACCGAAGTGACGGTTAGTCAAATTTGAACTATTATTCATTTCTACATTTTTCTACGGAATCCTTACAAACTTCTGAAATAATAACGCTCATTTTTAAAAACAATATATTAATTGGTAACAAACGAATTTTTGAAAAAAATCCAATATCTAATATTTCTGTATTAATAATTATTGTAATCTTTAAAAAAATCAAATTGACTGTCTTGTCAAGTTGGAGAGTATTCTGTTGGAAAAATGGGAGAATAAATAATTTTTTTTTGAAGGACGAATGATATATTAAAGTGTTTAGAAACTTTGTGTGTCACAGATTATTGCATAGTTCACGAAGACAATAGTGAGAGGATTCCGCTAAAAAAAGTGAGAAATTAGTTATTTCCTTTATTTTACTAGCCGCCATATTATATTTCTTCCATATTTCGATTTTCATCCATTTCCATTGTTTCTGGAAGCAAACTTGCCTATTACCTGCGCAATACTCATACTTGCTAAGTATGAGAGGATTTCGTTTAAAAATTGGGAAATTTACCTTTTTTGAATCGCAGTCATTGTATATTTTTTCAAGAATTCAAATTTTTGATATCAGCACTTCTTATGTAGCCATTAACAATACTTCTGCAAAAAATTTTTACCTGTATTATTGATAGTTACAGAAAATATAATCTTTGTCATACCTTATGGCTTATGAGATGCATTTTTGAAAAATTGCAACTCGGTGGACAAATGATTTGAACGGAAATTTAGCAGCTTATGCGAATGTTTTCATTTTTTCACATTTTTATCTATGTAGATCTGATGGAAAACTTCAAGTGACTTACGTAAGGGTAAAATATTAAAGGATTTGGTTATCATCTGAAACGCATTTTTTCGTCCATTTGAAAAAAATCCGTAGGTGAGAACAGAGGAATTTTGAGTTGGAAAAATAAGAGACATTCTGATGTCCAAGAGCTCGTAAATGAATAAATGATCTCATTTATCAGATAATAAAAATGAGCATTCGATGTGTATTAAATATACAAAGTTTCGGAATCTTGGAAGTTAAAGTATTCCAGGGTCGAACTTAGCTACCGTGATACCGGTAGCATTTCCGGTGGGCTTGTTAACGTATTGAGTAATTATAATATTTATATATGTGAAGTCAATACAACGTCATGTCGTCATTAGAAGTTTAGCTCGTTAAGCAAGGCCTTTAAGTATAAATATTTGAATTTGATAGCCTTACAAAGTCCTCTAAAATAATGCCAATCAAGCAGAATAATAGACAAATAAATATTCATTTTTTAGCGACCTTTCCTCGCTGTAAATAAAGACATATATTATTGTCATTGTTACGTCTGCTAGTTAGCGCGTATACGCGTCTTGGCGATATTATTTTATCAGGCAGACGACTGCAGGACAGATTATGACAGAACGTTTCGAACTTCGGGGTTATCGTATGTCAGAGATAGCAAGGGAAGAATCAACGGAGTAACTATAGAGTTCGCGCAAAAAGTAAGTCATTCTTTGGAAGAAGAAAGGAGACGATTGATTTAAACCCTGGGGTTATAGAACCGACATTTAAAATATTAAACATTCACGATTAACTTAATTGAGTTTAAACTCGCAATTTATTTCTCAATTCCTCGAAATTTATTACTTTATATCATCACACTAAAATCAACTGCAAATTTTAGAAATCTTATTTGCTTGGGGCACTCTTGTAAAGTTTATCCATCTCTGAATTTAGAGTGTCAAGTAAATATTTCATTCTGTCTTCTCAGACGCCTCCGGGGCAACTTCTATCGCGTATACAAATTGACCTGTTTATCTGTTTCTTCTAAGATAACAAAGCGAGGCGAAATCAAAGTTATAAGTGAAACTGCGGCATCAGCTGTCCTTTCTTTTGTGACAGGGATGATCGATGTTCGAAAAATTGACGTTAAATTGGCCCGAACCGGTCAAAAAGTGTAATTTTGCTTCATCACGAGGCCACGTTATCGAAAAGGTTTTATACAAATTGACCTTCACACAATGAAAAATCACGAAGTTGATTGAACGCACTCTTTGGTCAACCAATCTATACTCAAGTACGCAGTGCGTACTTTGCGGTTATACAAATCCCGAGAAGGAACGTAAACAAGTACATGTCTGTTAATCATCAAAGGTATATTCAGAAGCGTCTGCCTGAGAAACCTGATACAAGGAAAAAATCATTTCAGAATTTCTGGTAGTGGAAATTTATATTCTTGAAAGCAGTGGGTGGAGAGAACGATTATCGAGGATTTCGGTTGGCTGGGTCGCTGGGAACAATAAGACGAACTGAAAACGAAGGGGTGGTTTCTGTCGTTGGCAGTATCGGAGAAACCACGTAGGGTAGTTTCAACGGGCTTTTTCAGCTTTTTTTACGTTTGACCCGCGACCAGAAAATTACAGGGTCCAAACACTTCAAGCGGAAGGAAATCCTCGGGTGTCACCGCAATACCAATGCGGCAAAAGGTCAAGATAAATCAGAATTGCCGATTTCAATCAGCACCATTGTTGGTCAGCATAATGAGAGACTGGAAATAAAAGAACATGAGAAAAACTCCAAGGGTTCTTTTTCTTCTTTCATTCGCAAAATTTCAAGAACCTGCTATTCATTTTGATAGAACCTTCAACAATTTCCATTTTCTCAATAAATGTTCAAATTGAAACCTTCAAAACTGAGTAACTTATGATTTAAAGTATTCAAAAAAGAATCTCCATATTACAAATATAATGTGGAACAATTATAAATTCGTAGAATTAAAAATCAAACATTAAAAATTCAACAACAATTTCAAACTCAACTTTCAACAAATTTGAAGCTTTTGAAACGACATAATCTTCCAACGAAAAACATTTAAAATTACATATTTCCGAAGTAAAAGTAATATAAATTGAACACTTTTTATTTCAAAGTATTGTAACAGAAAAATAATACAAATTGAATATTTTCAAACCGAGCTTTTCCAAAATTAAGACATGAAATTTAAATATTGAAAATAAAGCACTAAAAATTGTTGAACTGTTAAGACTTTCAATTAGAAATTATATAATATTGGGCGATTGAAATTGTCTCATTCATAAATTTTGAACCTCTCCTATTTACTTAATTAACTATCAAGGCTGTCAAATAGAAATTTCACAATTTTCAATCCTAATTTAGTCAGTTTTAAATGTAGTGAATTTATCATCGTTCAGGTATTATAAAAAGCTTTAATTTTTTAATTGGACAATTTTGAACTACTTCATTTCCAACAAAAGAATGTTGAACTTTCTCATCTAAAAATCCTAAATTGATCACTTTCCATAGAAAATTGTTTCTTCCAAATTAAAGTGAAATTTTATGACTTTGAAAGATTCAATAACAAATTATTATATTTCACAAGCTACTAGTTTAAATCTGTCCGTTATAAAGCATTGAACAGAAAGTATACAGTTTTTATCTAGTTAAATTGAAAATAATTTATCTTTGAAGTATTTCAATGTAAAATTGTTGAATAACGCTTACATTCGTCAAATTTGAAGTGTGTCTAATAGAAAATTGTAAACTTTTTGAAAATGTAATGTAAAGTTATTTAATTTCGATTATTCTGAATTAATAATAATAGGATTATTAAAAGGCTTTAATTTCTAATTTTCCAACTATGAACGATATACTTGGAATAATACGGATTTTAAGAAGTAAATTTGCAGAATATAAAAGCATTCATTTTCAAAATCTTAAAAATGATATTTTCAAAATGAACTGCTTTAAACTTTAAATGGCACAATTTTTAATGTTTCGAACTAGAAGCTGTCCAAGTTCTAATATTGGAATTTGAAATAATTGAATTTGCAAGCATATTATTTACGAAAATTTCGACTATTAATGCTTTTATTTGAAACATTGTTAAATCCAGAAATGTTCAAACATTAACATTAGTTGCATTTTCTTATAAAATGATATGTACTATATATTATAGATTCTTAAAGTGAACAAGTGACATGGCATGCTTATTAGAGCAAAAACATTCAAAATTGTACATTTTTGAATTACAGACGTTTTAAATTAAAGAATCGAAAATTTGAAGATTTTCAAATTAAAATTTCAAACCGCAGCCTCAAAATTCAAAGCTATTCCGTAATAAGTCTTTAACATTCAAAAATTTAAAACACATTTCAAGACTATCTCGTTCAATCTTACATTATTTCATATGATATGAAGTCACGTTTGAGATAATTGGATGAGTTTCTTTACTAAAATTAAGAATTAAAAAAAATCTTTGTCATTTCCCAGTTTCCCTGGTCTCCCGGTCCAGTTACCACCCTTATTTCTAGATGATTTCCCTTCAGATCGATAACATCAAGTAGAAGGTGTTTTCCAGAAAAGCACTTCTCGGAATAGGATGTAAACTCGAATGTATTCCTAATTCTCCTTTTGAGTTGCTATCAAACTCTATATCAATTTCACACTTGCCTCTCACGGGCCCTTATGGTATTTCCCATCTTCTGAAGCATATTTCCTCGAGATATCGACTGAATACGCCTCAAAGAGTTTTCCCGAGGGGCGTCTTTTGTACGATCCGCTGTAAGCAACCAGCTGATTTCCGTTTAACGTTCCCTCCGCGAGTTTCACCGCAGAAAAATCAAGAAAAAACTCACCCTTGACGCCGAGACTATATTATATACAGCTACTAGGCAGCCACCACTGAAAAAAAATATATCGTACTCTGACTCTATTCGCGCGACATTAAATTTTCAACGCTCGCCACTCCTGCTTCTAAGGAATAAGCTAAGGAATAATATTCCACATCAAGTAGACGTGCTTATGAAATTAAGGTCTTACTTTGCCGAGGGTCTATGGAATTACAGTCATTCACTTACCTAGGGTTATTCTCTCTTTCTGTAAAAACAAAAAACTAATTCCAGAGAGGCCAAATGCTTTTTGATCCTAACTTTAGTATGATCATTATTTTAGATGGAGATATACAAGTCATACAGTCTTGGTAAATCATTTCAATTAATCACATTTCCAAAAAGTCCTTTCCATAAAGGAAGTATTAATGCAAATAAGGATTCCACTCTCTTGAGAAGCATCAAATGAATAGCTTTGTCTCTCTCGCAGAGCATCTCGTAAAACAAGATGAATCTTCGTCGCCCAGAGGTCAATCGCCTTATCTAGCAGCCTAAGCGAGATCGTCGACTGAGTTAGGCTAAGTTCGACCTTTCGAACGGCATGGCGGTCTAGTTGATTGGCAGGTCTCGTTAGGGTCTATCGGCCATGACGCCCGAATCTCTCAGGAGCCAAGTTGTTCGATTCGATTTTCCCGAAGGTGGATATCCCGTGGTTTTACTTCATATAGTCATATATCAACTAGATACGCTGGTGTGGCTTTACGGCACCTTCTTGTTTTTCTCGATGACTGCGATTAAGAGGGCGGTAGTCTACGGGAGCGAAGGTGGCAGGGTCGAGTCCAGAACGCGTTCTCTCTATCTCTCCCCCTCTTGCTTGCACGAGCAGAAAAATCCACCCCTTTTTCGACCGGTCGATACCAGGATGAACGCCAGTCGTCCAGCCTTTCCTCCACATCCACCTCCTCACCACCACCTTCACTTCTTCCTCGTTCCACCCCCGACGACGATGTCTCGCCTTTTCTTTCTCGCACCCCCTCGTAACCAGGGTGTGCTAAAAGTTTCTCTTCTCTGCCGCTTCCTGCCGAGGTGGCGCCACCTTTGGCACCACGCCACCCTTTCATAAAAACCTCTCACGTCTATATATTCCTTCCATACAAACTCGAAAGTCTGAGTGCGCTCGTGTCGAACTAACTACATAGTTACTTTATGTACCGGAGTCTAAGTAATCCATGGACCATCAGCTAACTTCTTAACCCTCAAAGTGAAAGGGGCCGTCTCCCTCTTTCTTTTACCGCTCTTTCCTCGCGATATTGCCTATGAAGCGCAAGACTTTTCTTAGACCTTTTATGAAAGTTTTGTCTCTTCTCGAAGAAACTTCTTTGGCTTACCTTGAGGTGAAGCTGACGGTAACAAGGACAATCACCCGCTCGTTACGGTGGGTGCCATCGTGATCTAACCAAATTCTTAGTTGTAAGTTCATCGCAATTCCTTGAATTCAGGAATCAAATCTTTTTCACTTCGCTGTTCCGAGAGGAAATTCTTCAATAGAAACCTTTTTCCTTTATATAAAGCAGTTTAGAGAGTAATTTTGGGAATGAGGATGCAGTATAGTATTGCTATTTAAACTGGTCTATATAAACAAGAAGTCAGGCTGCATCTTAGACCACAGCCTAAGTGTTCTTAATCCAGAATTTCAGGTTCTCATCAGCTCAACCATTCGAATCAGAAATTTGGTCTTCCAAGATTAAGAGATTGAGTTTCCAAGCCTTACACGTTTTTTATCTCGGGAAGTGGAACCGGTAATGACGTTGGTAGAACTTGTTCGCTGTTTGTCTCCCCAGAGGAGGAAGATCCCGAGGAAGATGGACGCCGGCGTCTATCTGGTCAGGGTGAACGGTTCGAAGCCGATCGGTCGTAAAGCACCTCGGGCTCGTGATTCTAAGTAGGTGGGCCTCAGGTAGCCGGACAGATAACACCCCGAGATTACTTCGGACAGAGTCATTAGCCGCGTCGGCTTCTGTGTGCCAGGACTCCGCGCTCTCCTTCGAATCTCTTCTTTTTCCTGGGGTTTATCTGCTCGGTCAATTCACGCGGCACATACCAGTCGGTATATACGCGACGCTCCTGATCCTGGTTCCATTCGCCTTCGCCACCGCTTCGACTTCCCCTGTCGCCCTTTCTCCGGAGCCACTTCCACCTTCACCTCCGCCTCCATCTCCTCCCTTCTTTTCAACCGTTCCTCTTCCATACCGGCAAAAGCTACCAAGCGACGCGACGCATTTCAGCTGCGCAAGTGCAGATAGTCTCCCGAGAAATACTAATTACTCCCCGTGTTCGCACATACTTCCCATCTAGCGGAGTTATTTGAGCGTCGTCCATTCGTCGAGAAGATTCTCAGGTCGAGGGGGAATCGATGCCAGAAGCATTTGGCTTTGATAGGCTAATGACAAATTCCTAGATTAGCCTATCGTCCCCGCTAATTATTTCCCTTTGTGGCTCACCGGCAAGTAATGCTAATCGGATATTTTATTTATTGCTTGCAGTCTTATTAAGTTCGTTCGAAGACGATAATTGGTCTCGGAATCAAATTGCAAGATGTTGATGTCTTCCAAGAGAGGGAGGATGTTTGAGGTGAATCAGGTTTCCTGATGATGACCAGCTTAAATCCCTCTCTTTGACCCTAGTTTAAATGATGACTTCTGAATCCATCTTGATCTCTTTAAGACCCTAACAAGCCTTCAACAACAGCAGGCCTCTTTGTTTTCAGACTGATTGGGACTATCTCCCGGAACGCTGATTTTCTCACACATTTCTCATCCCTCTCTATCGGACGGCTTCCGGCGAGGCTTCTTTCGCACGGCATGAGTGGAGTCTTGAGGATCTGTTTTGCCGGACTTCGACAAAGCATTGAACGGCTAACGGCTCTTTAAAAGCAGCGTTTATCATCAAAAGTTTTATCTTTCAACGAGCAAGCATTACTGCCACGGTCATGATTACTTGTTTACTTAGAATAAGGCTTTATGAATGGCGAGCACTCGCCGTGTGCCGGTACCATTATCGCCGCTCGAAATGGTCTGACGCTGGGCCGTAATGTACCCTATGGGAGGTACGGATCGGCCGGAAGAACGGACGCTCATAAAAGTACTTCTCCATGGAACAATGGTCGGCAATTACCCACGCGAAAGCAGCTGAATCCTCCTTCCATTGAAATGGTAGCGCATAAATAGATTTATCGGCCCCGGGCAAAACATCCGTTCCTAGGCCAGAATGTCGCTCGTAATCTTGTTAGTCGCTTCTGGGCAGTCGTGAGCCCCGAAAGGAGATAAGAGAAAGAAGGAGAAACGCTTTTGCATCACAAACGCACCTGGGTCTCGATACTGCCACTGTCTTTTGACCAGGAAAGTAATATTCTTCTCATTAAAATCTTTCTTCCTTCTTCAATTGAATTTAGGATCAACTTTCGAAACATTGCTCATTCGAGTTGGATACGAAAAACGATTTCCATCAGTAAAAAATCTTTATAAACAAAAGCTGAAACAAACATTACAGAAGCCTTCCCTGCACTCAGCAATATCTTCCTCACGGGTATTGTACTACTTTTTTACAATGCTATGAACAGGGCGAGTATCCATATTATTACTTAGCCCATTTCTGTTTTACTACTCACAGCACTTGCACTTTAGTACCTTGAATCACGGTAGTAAGTAACGTAAGCTCAGTGCTCGCTAATAAATAACGTAATAACAAGTTCTCCGCTATTAAAAAAGAAAAAGATATGCTCTGTTTAAGAGAACGTTTTTGGTGACATTTATAATTACCGTAGCAATAAAAGATTCAATTTTCCAATAATCATCTTTCACCTTTCTAATCGACTGGAATTCTGATCGACGAATTCTAATGGGCTATTGAAACCCTTGGTGGTCGAAACAAGTTTTTGCTGCGAATTCTTTTGTGAGAAAGTTTGGAATTGAATCAGCAGTGATACATCGATAAGTGATTCAATATGCAGTGAACGTTCAATCGATGTATATCTCGTCTCTCTGGTGAAAGAGGAAGAGATTTTCTGATCGTACAATCCTGGGTGGCCTGAGAGTACGATGTCTGCCAATCGATCATTCCCTGAGCAGCGATAGTCGTTGAATAAATTATGCTTCTCGTAATGGTGGTCAATCCTCCAGTGGCGGAAATAACCCAACGTGGGGTGCAATTCGCGCTTGCGAATCTATGGGAGGTACGAGCATGGTAGTACTCGAGGTGATTGTCATGCTTGGTCATTACCATTGTCGAACCACGACGACGACCGCCCATATCTGCATAATACTCGGGCTCTCGTTGCTCTCTCCTCTCGACGCCATTTTTCCTCCTTCATTATTCAGGATGCGTTCCTTGCTGTGGACGCCTCGAGAAAAGAGATATATTCCTCCCGAGGCTCCCTGATCTTGCAAATTCTTCACCGGGTAAAGAAAAGAGTAGACGAGATAAAACCGTCCCCTGTGACCTCAATAACCTGAAAGCAACATGTTCAGGAATACCGGAAAAATAGCAGATTCCTCTTGCCGATATTGACCGACCTTTGTGGGTTCTATTCCTTAATAAATTACGCGTGTACTCAAATTAGGAACTCGTGATGAGCTAGAAATAAGTTCATGCTAAGTGATCATCATAGTAATAATTTTAATATTAGACGTTTTTCAATCTTACACATTGCGCAGGTGGTCATCAAACTTTTTCTGCAGAGTGAGTCAGAGGCAATTCTCGATGCATGAGACAGGTTTAATAACGCATTGATATACTGCTTTATGCATGGCAGTTAGTAGCACGATTATGAGATATGTACTATACTTTCACCAACTATTTTTTTTCAAATAGAAAATGTCATCGTCGATTTAGAGACAATATTTAAATTATTTTTTTTGTTTTATATACATGGTTGCATTGTCGATATAACACGTATTGATTGAATCAGTAATGTATATCTACATTATAGTTAACTAGCACGTGCTTGATATTTATTTGTTGAATCAAGTGTAAAACAGTCTGTCCCAATGTATGCTCTGGTTCTTTTTGTTACAGACGATATTGAATTCCATGCATAAATACCAGCCGAGGTTTCATCTCGTCCGGGCCAACGACATCCTCAAACTCCCTTATTCCACGTTTAGAAGTTATGTCTTCAAGGAAACGGAATTTATCGCTGTGACTGCCTATCAAAACGAGAAGGTGAGTTTTTATACATTTTTTCAAAATATTATTTTTTTGAACTGTCAGAAGTATGGTTCATATACTATAAAGTAAAAAGAATTGTTACATTAAACGCAATCCAGGGTGTTTTATTTAGGATCGGGAATCTTTTTCTTTTATCGAAAAATTTGCTTTGTTTCTACTTGATCTTATTCTTATTATTTAGTCGAAAATCAGAGAGAGGATAATCTGATTGTTTGTCGATGGTTGCTCAAGATCTTTCAATATTAATTATAAGAGAGTTGAAAATTTTTCTCACAAAGACGTTGAAAGCTATCAAAATTCTCTATAAAAGATGCCAGGATGATGTCCTGGCAAAGTTCAAAATATTGTATTTCACTGTCTAGAAATTCGGATCCATCCAAAACTCAATGTATTCAAATTTATTGATTTTATATAGCATTAAAATTGCATTCTTCGAAAATGAGAATTCTTTTCACTTCACAAATTTATCTCAAACAAAGAAAATTTTAATTTTCTCAAACTTCAATTAATTTACATTTGGAAATATATTGAAATATTTTTTTAAAGATATATAATTATTTTCGTAAATATGAGAAAAATTTAAAAATAAAAAATTACACTTTTTGAATTCAAAGATTTCCTAATAGTGAACAATTTATTACTGATTGACCAATAATCTTTCTACATCTAAATTAAAGTCTTTACACGCATATAAGCCGCACCCCGATTTTAAAGCTCCAAAAATCCAAAAAAAGGTTCTACTCATATGCGTGTAAATATGGTAGTTAAAAGTTATTAGTTGAAAAACAAGAAGTCAGTTCCACTTATTTATTTAGTTATTGTTATTATTTACTAGTTTTCAGACAACAGTCACTAATTTTCAGTAAAATTATATAATGTAAGAATTGGAATTATTTTCATTACAGTTGCAGTAAGTTTTTCTACTTCAAACTATTGAAATTAGACTTCAATTCCAAGTGTCGTAGTTTTTCATTGGAAATCAGTCAGTTTGAACGTCGAAGGAAAAGGCAGCACTTTTACTGATCTTCAGTTACCTTTAACTTAAGAATTTGAATTTAAGGCAAATATAACTAGATACTAGATTTTTGAGGAATAAGTGAATAAAGTATTGTTTTTAAAATCATTTAATTCAAGCCTGAAAAGGCGTAATGTTTTCTAAACAGTTTTAATACTGAAATTCTAAAATCATAATTATATAGCGAGAGAATATTAAATATTTGAAACCCTATAAATTCGAAAACATTTAAATTCGAAGCAACTGAAGTGCAATCCTCAAAATCAAATTGAATATAAATTTGAAACGTTTGGAATTAGCAATTAAGGAAGACAGATTTTATTTTTATTGCATAAAATTTTCCCCAAGACCTTTTGATCAAGAACATCTAAAAATAAAATTCGGTCTCGAAATCTGCATTTAGTTTCTGTGCAATTGCAACACGTGTACGGACAATTGCTCCTTCATTCAAACCGAAACTATCGAGCTTAATCTCGTATCGCGTAGTACTTTACAGTCGTGCTAATTAATATCTACTCTCGCCGATAGAGCTTTCATTTCAGGGAATCGTCGCGTTCTCGGTACGCATTATTTCTGGTGCACTTACACACGCGCCGCTCCTTGATATCATTCGCCCGATCGTAAAGGCTCGCCTTTGTTCTCTTTTTTTCCCTTTGATTCCTCTTCCTCATTTAATTATCTCTCACGAAACGCGACGCTACTGGGCCAGATAATATCAGCTTTACGTATTTGTGAATCGTGACGGGGTAGGAATGAAACCGAATGCAATTCAGATAAAAGACAACGTTCTTTTGTTCTTGTGCCAAAAAGAAGTCATTCAGGTTTCCGAATTTGATAAGATTTTTGATGCTTATTAATGATTCCAAAGGATGCGTTAATATCACGTACACTTAAAAGCCTAAAATTTATTCGAATGACATTGATTCCTAATATAATTTTTGTATCTGTAACCGTTTCGTTGTTAGTAGAAATTACTATAGAATGTCATTTTTTATTTTTCAGATCACGCAATTGAAGATCGACAACAACCCCTTTGCCAAAGGATTTCGGGATACCGGCGCGGGAAAGCGAGAGAAAAAGTGAGTATCGCTTTCAAAACTTAAAAATCTTCTTCATTCTTCATCACCTCGCCTCATTAAAGCTGATTGATACACTGAAAGGCATTTTTTCAACCTCGAGACTATATATCAGGGTCGTTATATCGGGACCTTAGCGGGTCACCCCTGAACTGAGAGTTGGCTCGTGGGGCTCATTTGCACCCCGCCCGCAGCCTAGATGGACGCATCCATTTGTATTCAATATTGCAAGTTTATGAGCTTATGTCAGGCACCCCTCTGGGCCATTGTTGCTACCACCAATGAAACTCATTTCAATTTCATTGAGCGCGGGGTGAAAATTCAAGTGGAGTTTGATGACATTACGTTAGTATGCATAGAATCCACCTAATAGCGCCCTTCTTTTTGCTCATCACGTTATAGTCTATTTAACGTCTTCTTTGGTCAATTTTCATGGATGATAAAACAATCAATGAAAAAAAGAATATGAAAAGACAAAAATCCACAAAGGTAAATGTATTAAAATTTCAAAGTAGAAGCTTTTGAAATTTTAACAATTATGTAGCCTCTCTCTGCTTCTGATACATTGATGTTTAGTAACATGATTCCTTAAACCACCCTTTCACACCTGCTAATCGCCTTTCCACGAAATTCGCTGCGTAGGGCGTTTCTACTCGGATGTACACTTAATTAGGCTGGAATTAAAATGGCCTGGCTGCTCTCTGCTCTCTCTTTGAAAGGCCGTCGCGGATTCGCCCGACTATTAGTATCATCGTCGCGGTGGTGTTGTCCCTTGTCGCACGGAATTATAATCAGCCCTTCGATTTTGCGGCTACATTCACCCTTCCCGATCCCTTGTAAGCACCCTTCTGCCTTCTGCCTTCGGCCGCTGGGCTAACAGACTACACTCTGCCTGTACATTTAGCCCCGACAAAGTAGAAGAGATCGGTTCGTTCAAAGCGATCCGAGACCGAGGCTCGACCCCACGGTCGACCTTGGATTAGGTAATGTCAGGGGTTACGCGAGTGCGAATTCTCTTCCGTGGTTTCCCGTCTGCATTTTAAATTACAGAGCCCAGTATCTGCTTGACAGTCTGTCACTGACGAAAAACGCCTCCAACCCCAGTTTAGCCCTAAAAAGACCTTCGCGACAATCATTGGTTCTAAAGAAAAACTGAAAAGACTTCTCTAATGTACTTGGAGCTCGAGCTACATATGAATAGTTGGTGCTTTCTTCAAATTCTGCGAAAATAAGCTAAGTATCAAGCGCAAGGTAGTGGGGATAGGTCCCAAACGTGTAGCTTAGGTACTGAATAGTTTGAGCAGGCGACAACTATTTAGCTCAGGCGAGAAATACTTGGAACGTACAGACGCCAAATATTTAGCTTAGGTGCGAAATAGTTTCAACAAGCGCTAACTATGTAGGTCAGGCACTCAGTATTTCGAATAGACACCAAATATTTCACGCAGGCGCGAAGAAGTTGGAACAGACGCCAACTATTTAGCTAAGGAGCGAAATACTTAGAACAGCCGCCAACTATTTAGCTCAGGCGCGATTCCTTATAACAGGTGCCAACTGTTTAGCACACAGATGATTAGTAGTTGGATCAGACACGAAAAATTTAGTTCAGGTGCAACTTAATTATACCAAATAATTATTGCCTCAGCTAATTAATCGGCTCTTGTGTCAAACACACGCTGATTATTCTAACTAATGTGCGAACGAGCTAACAAACCAGCATGTGTACTAAATAGTTACCGCTTGTAATAAATATTTGGTTTCAGCTCTAAATACTGAGCAAATGATCTAAATAACTAGCACTTGCACTCAATAATTGGAACCTGTCTCAGTCACTGATCAGATAAGTTAAATATTTCACACTTGCATCAGAAAGTAGTTGGCTGTTTCACATACTTGATGCATAATCTAAATACGTAGTAAGAATTGAAAAAAAAAATATTCGTCTGTTCCAAGTGCTTCACATCCAATAAAAACACTTGATTATTAAACAAAAATTCGGAGAAAGTTTCTTTTTCTCCACTTGAACTTAAATTAAAACTAGAATATAAATACAAAAATAATCAACAAAATAATACCAATCTACGGCTGGACATTTTGCATCTACTAGACGTACGTGAAAACACTTTCTTCGTGCGATTACACCTGTGTGTTTCGGTACACCACTGAACTAATTAGAATTCAATTTTTATTAAACAGCTTTATATTTCTGTGAACGTAATCACCCAGCTATAGAGTTTCAAACACCTGTCAGACTGCTCTTGTCGGCGTTCATAAGCTCGATTTGCGTTGCATCGATAAATTTCGCTGTCCCACTCGGAAAAATAAATATCGCGATTTTACGAGTGAAAATATTATAAGTCAGCAATCAAAAAAATAGCATTATCGATTAAACATCGGCAGGCTTATCACCCTTTGCAGTTAATCAGCGCGTTTCATGTAATTAATGCAAATTGAAAGCTGTATTCTGACATCATTTTCAATTACAGGCATTACAGCAGGAGCCCAAAGTCTGATAAAATAAATTATTACATTAATCAGTTCATGTAGCTCGAATTAAAAAAAATTAGAAACATGGAAACAAGTTGTATAAAGTGGTTGTTAAATATTTCAAAACTATTAATAAGGTAGATTGAATTAACATTTTTATTTTCTTACTTTATTTTTCTTCGGTGTTAAGAATTTCGTGATATGAAAGCCGACTTGTGCGATAAGGACTGTTGGTAATATGAATTTCAAAGCTACCAAGTAGCACCCCCAACCCCACCTTCATGACAGCGACGCCCCTGAGCATCAGTATGCTAATCTGATGATTGGCTATGTTCCAACCTCGCCCCTCTCGTCGCCCTCTCGGTTTATATCTAGCTTCCTGGTGGCTTCGACCACCCTTAACCAAAACCATAAGCCAAAACTAACCCTTATTCTAATTAGGCAGCACCACGACGCACCCCACTTTGCATATTTTCTCAATTAACTCTCTTCTTTATCTACTCGATGCTGCATAGTTTCCCAAAATTACCAAATCCAGCGCCTTCCTGATTTTTCGATGCTCGAAAACTTCGCGCGGAAAAAAATCTATCATGCAAGAGAGAGCGTAAGAACAAGATTGATTGTGTTTTTCAATTTTGTATTGCCTTCGAAGGTGATAAACTGATTTTAGTCTCGATTAGAGAAAGATTTTTATGAACTCTCGTGATAAGAAGTCAAAGGAAAGTTTTATATTTAAAACCTTTCCTTTTAGCTCAGTATTCTAATGGTTGTGCCTTATATCTGGTTTACCATTTTCAAGAAAAGTGTCATCACAATTGTTGGCTACAAAAAACTGAAAATGCTTATTTCAAGTATTTGTAGCCTGCGCTAAATAATTAGCAATTCGACTAAATAGTTAGCGCTTGTACTAACTTCTTATAGCATCTGACCTGAATAGTTGGTGCCTATTCCAAATACTTTGCACCTGAGATAAATAGTTGGCGCCTGTTATAATTACTTCGCATCTGAGCTAAATAATTAGCACGTAGGATATATATCATTTGTTCTTGCGGCAACTTATGAGCGCCTAAAGTAAATAGTTAGCGCTTGTTACAACTACTAGATGAATAATAAAAAATATTTTTATCAAGTCTCGTGGAAAGCAGTTATTGTAAAAATCTCAAAATATTTTTAAGCTCAAAATTCTTTTTTTTTTTTAACTCAAAATTCTAAATTATAAAATTTTAATTCAACTGATAGTCAGGTCTTTTCAGAAACCCAGAAATAATAGAACAGTTCCAAAGCATGATTGGTAAGAAACCATGACAAATCTTTTTTTTTTTTATGGGAGGAGTCATGTGGCCGGTAAGAAAATTCGCAGAGACCTACTTATGTGCAAATTCCACGCTATCTATGGTATACTATTGATTTAACGCACCCGAGAACCTGTGACGGAGAACGGGGAAGTGTGTTCTTGTTGCACGATCCGAGTTAGTTGCATATGCATGTGACATGGTGTTGGTATACTGATCGCATTACACGGTATTAGTGACTGGTAAGCTGCTCACAGTCTCCAACACGGCTTTGGTTGCGACTTACACGAGCTTGAGAATTATAGGGGTTGAAGGTGGGAATCGGAGATTTAAAAGTGACCTTAATTGCGATTCAGATATTCAGCATTCGATACAACCTTTCATCGAAATCAATACAAAATAAAGCACTCTTCGATAATCATTATATCAAAATTAGAGAGGACGTTTTCTCCGAATCTTCGGATGAGAAAAATACTCCCCTATCATTATAACCAGGTGTTATGAAAGTTATGTAAATAGTTACGAGCCACATTGAATGGAAAAAGCATGAAAGCAATTTTGCATACGCTTCACATGCGATGTATTGGCGCGTATGAAAGGCGTTGAAGGCGCAATTAAGATAATTAATTTAATACCTCGCGCGTCATAGACAGTAGCTACTGGGCTTGCATAAATCCTCTCTTTATCGCCCGCAGTGGAGAATTATTGCTTCGTATACATACGAAATCTATAGCCAATCATTCAGGCTTCAGCTTCATCGAACCGATCTAAGCACATGTCCTTTTCTACAAGCATCCACTTATATAAGAACACTTAACAATTTTCCTTGCGCAAGACTAGATGTTAAAACCCTTTGATATACCCTCCAAGCGACGCTTTGACGTTAATAATAATATAAGCAGTCTACTAGGATTTCTGCAAAATTATATGCATAATTATCTCGAATAAGTAGATTGAACACCTTGTGATTTGCATTTTCTGCTCCCAATTCTTCGTTAGGGATTCGTCTTCGATCCACTTAACTTCATCCCTTTGTGTGCAGAGCCTATCGCTTTGATTATATAATTATGAAACATGGAATTGAGCGCCAATTAGAAATTAGCCTTTTGGTGGATTCAATTTAAGTTATTGATATTGACTGATAAAACTCGTTCCTTTCCGGTATTTATAGTCTTGATGGGGTTTTTCTATTGAAAATATGTCTAATCATTGGTATAAAAATTTGTTTAATTTGGTATCATTGACCCGCATTTCTACACAATTCTAATTATTTCCAAGCAATACTTTCTAACTCTCTTCTACACCAATTAGACAACCAAGCAATCATAATCGTGTTTAAAAATAGTCAGATAGCTTCCACCTCTATCTCTTTTTGAAGACGCCAGTGTATCAATCAGCAAACAAAAAAATCCTTTAAATAAGTTCTGACCTACGAGGGAAAAAACATAGATGATTCAGTTAATCAAATAGTTAGGAGAGGAGCTAACGTATATTATGATTATATTAACACATCCTAGTTGAGAAAATAAAAGATTAGTTGAAATTTGTGCTAAATGGATGGCTACTGAGCTTAATATTTTGCACTTGCTCCAACTGAATTTTATCACCTGTTTCAATAGTTGACGACTGCTCCAACTAATTTTCACTTGAAATAAAATGTTGATTCTGAAACAAACCCTGAAATTAATCATGTGTAACGGTTGAAATTGAATTAAATCTAAGCTTAAAGAATATCAACAAACTAATTGTCTACTTAAACAACCTCAATTTTTTGGTAATCATTATCTTGGAATAGATCCTAAAGGTCAAAATTTTTCAAACGATCCAAAATTAATTCATCTTCATCTCCTACATCTCCCTTCAACCTTTCACCATTGCTAACACATAGTCGTTGTTGCAGAAGACAGGCGCTGTTGTCGGTCTCAGGAGGAGGATCTCGATTAAGTTCTGGTGCTCCAGCCTCTCCAGAGAAGCGACGCTCATCCAACTCCGGAAACGACCTTATGGACGATGACGACAAACTACTAGACGTTGTAGGACCTGATACACCTCACCCTGCTCATCATCAACGAGAACGTGAACATTCTAGAGACAGGGACGACCGGACGAGTGAGCGAGGGGAAGGTAGTGATTCTTCAGGATCAGAAAGTGGTGGAACAATGGGTCAAGCGACGGCTTCGGAAGGTCCAAGGCCGGATGTTTCGGTCGGACCTCCCCTTCATCCACCGCTCTTGCCCTACCTCTACCCCCCTGTTCCGGGACTCTATCCGGGTCCAGGGCACTTGATACCACCGAATCCTCTGGGTCTCCACGGCGGGGTTACCCCCGGCATGATCTTTAATGCCCAGCTGGCCTTAGCAGCTTCCCAGCATCCAGCGCTTTTCGCTCATTACCCTCACCCCCTTGCAAGTCCACTCCATCAGCTCAAGGGTCATCGCTTCGCACCTTACACTCTTCCTGCATCCTCGCACGGGTCTGCGTTTGAAACTGTCACCCCAGGAAGTCGCACACTCAGTCCAAGATCTCCACCTCCAAGGCCACCTACTGGGTCTCCCACGCCAGGAAGTGGTAGTCTAGCTTCGGCAACAGGGGACTTGAAGTCTATTGAAAATATGGTTAATGGTCTCCAGGAGAAAAGGAGAAGAAGTCCTAGTCTCACGCCTGGACACAGGGGCGACGCAGAGACTGGGGGAGGGAGTCCGTGACAGGAGAACGACCATGTGACCAGTACAAATTCTAAATACCTCGAAGACGAGGAACGGGATGGATCGAATTCGGAGGATTCGCTAGACGAGGAGAGGGAGCTCGAGCCGGACTCGACGTCCGAACCATCGTAGCCCTGGGGAAGAGTCTTTTCCGAGAGGGTTTCCTAGAGAAAGGAGTTGGACCCACTTGGTGCGAGGAACGCCGCTATGATTCTTCCGGTATGACTCGTAGGATCCAGAATATGGTGTAGGAAGTCACTGTTTTCTTCATCCGGAAAACGAAGTTAAACTACAAAGTGCAATTTGACGAGATGACAAGGAATCAGCAACAATCGACGCTGTTCTCGACGTGATGCCCGTCGTCGAAAATCCGGGTGTTCGTGTGAGTGTATATAAAAAATATACCGCGGTTTAACTAGATTATCAAATTATCAGTGAAGATGATTTCTTCCGCGGAGAGATGAACACTGCAAGGTGTCCTGTACATTTACTCGTGAAATAGGTAAAGAGAGTCGAATTCTACCTGCGAATACTTAGAATAAGAGAAGCTATTATAACGATATTGCAATATATAAATGCACCTCCACTATTTGCAGTCCCTGTACATATGTACCCTAGTGATATATATTATATATGAATATAAATACGACTATCCTCTGTATTAATTATTGAATATATTATTGTATGGATTATTAGAGTCGTAACAATCAACGCAGTAAGCGCACGCTCTTGGGATGCGTCCGCAAGTCGAAAATTTATATCGGTCCAACCGTCGCGTCGGGACGTCACACGAATAGGTACAATTTCATAATCAACATCTATTTTTTTCGAATAATTGTCAACTACGCGCCAACTACATGCGAACTCATTAAGCAGTGAATGCAGAGCCAACTTCCTGTCAATTTTGTTTACCGTACTATTTTTAAAAGGTGGGTGTCTGTACTAACATGTTAGCGCCTTCACAAACTACTTGGCTCCGATGATGAACATTTTTCTTCCGTACTAATGACTTGGTGTCTTGAAAGATTAAAGCTGGAACTGAATCCTCGGCGCCTGTTCCAACTGATGGGCACTATTGCTAAATAATTGGCGCCTGTTACAACTGACTGGCGCTGGTGCTAAATACTTGGCTCCTGTTCCAATTTATTGGTGCTAGAACTGCATACTTGGTGTCGGTTCCAACTTATTGGCGCTTGTGATAAATACTTGGTGTCTATTCCAACTGATTCGCTCTATTTGTGAATACTTGTCGCCTCTTAAAACTGATTGGCGCTGGTACTAAATACTTAGGGCCGGTTACAACCGATTGGCACCTGTACTAACTAATTGTTGTTTGCGATAAATAACTGGTGCTAGTGCTAAACAAAGGGCGCCAGTTTCAAATAATTGGAACTATAAATAACATAAATTGGACAAAATAAATAATTTTTAATGGTAAAAACAATGGTGAAGAGCGCTCTGCAATTCAGTATTATGAATGAGTTTGCAGGTAATGCTGGCGCAAATGATGACTGCTCTTTCTTTCGCACCCTATGACTATCTTTGCTGCGCTAATCGCCAGAACTCGGGTTATCAATCCTTATCCTGCTCAAAAAAAAAAAAAATAATTTGGAGTTTGAGTTTTTCGAAACAGGGGTTCACGATTTCTCTTCTGCCCCAATGCTTCACATTACTTTCAGTTTCCTCCTTTTTTTCCTACTTCTTCTTTTAAATAAATATTTTTATCTTTTCCCGCAATAGCTTTGGATTTTTCAAAAATTTATAATCGTGGATTCCCAGGTTTCAGAAAAGAATTTTAAGTAATTAAAACAGGCCAAACATGAGGCTAATTTTGAGTAGGATGTTTGATGGTCCCGTCCAAAACGATACTCGAATCTCGTAACTACCGATTTTTGAGTCTCGCACTTAAGTGTCGTCATGTGATAAAAAAGCGAAAAGGAAGATTCTCGAAGGCACATGCTTTCCATGAACCCTTTCCTTTTTCATGATTTTATGAATCGTAATTTTCGAACTTTTACTCGTAATTCGGAGTTGACTGTTCTTTCTCTTAACGTGATTGGCAAAATTATCTTTCCTGTTGTAAAAAAGCAATAAAAATCTAAAAATCCAAGAATTTAATGAAATCTTTCATTACATTTTTGTGTGTAGAAAGTTTGACATCACGTTGACAGAAATGACAAGCCGACTTGTAAATTGTATAAAAAGTAGAGGTTTCTGTAGATTATTGCAAATCATGTAATAGGACGTCGGTTACATCTACAATCAACTCGCGTGAGTCTTCTTAGAGAATACACATCGAACAACCGCGCATTAAACTCTCAAATACATAGAAACGAACATAAATACACAAACAGAAACCGAAATACACAAACACCACATAGTAAAAAACTGCGCTAAGAGCAGGAACGGAGTAAGTTAAATTTCAGATACAAAAGTCTATCATTTGTATGCGCCGAGGGAGTTTACGTATAGATATATATATAAATATATTATGATTTCTTTCTAGAAATAGTGGTCTCAAAAAAAAACGGCGAATACAGAAAGCTAGTAGTGACTAGGATAGTCTGAGAGCTGCACCTGTGTATGTCGTCGATATTGTTATTTATTTCAAGTCACCGAAATCGAAAGGAGGACAACTTTCAAGTTCAAACCACTGATCAAGAAACGGTTTCAATTATATTCAATTTTAATTTTTTCAAATATTGAAGTTCATTTGCAAATTATTTCACTCATCTAAACATTGAAACCTGTCCTTCCATGGTTTGAAAATCGTCTTTGCTCCAAATCTTTCCTCCTTGTTTTTTGTTCAATTGGATATTTCGGAAAGGTTTGGAGCGAACGTCACGTCACATCTCTCAAGTGAAAGTCACTCGAAATAAAATTGTCAAGGCTCGTGGCATTGAAGTTAGACCTTAATGCAAAATTGACTGTAAATAAATTTTCCAAAAATTGAGAAATGATGAAGGAAAGCAGCTCGGAATTGATTCTTCAAAATAAATTTGACGATATGTGATGATGATGGGAAGTTAGTTACTACAGATTTCGAAGTTAGGTGCAGCTGATTCACGTTTTCGAGTTTCCAAGGGTACGATAAATCGGAAGTAAGAATTTTTCGATCTTTCTTCATCTTGAAATTGGCTGTTACGTAAATGTTGAGTGCAAATTAAATGTTATGTAAATGTTGAGTTCGTGTGCGACTTCCGAAACCCTTAGAAACCGAGACCGCGGTTCTGAATCCGTGAAACTCTATGACTGTCTTTTTAGTGCGGAAAAAAATAATTTAAAAAAAAAAAACAGTTTATACATTGCGACAAAAAGTGAAAGGACACGATCAGCACAAAGAATATTTAGAACTATTTGAAATGCAAAAGGGCACAGGTCAGGGCCGTTTACGTTAAATGGCCTGGTTTTTAAAGCCGGGCCGAGTTCGTCCTCTGTTTATTGAGAATTTGCTCAACTCGTTGATTTCTTCCAGAGCAAGCGGCCCTGCGCTCTAAAAATGGGCCCCTCGAAAAAAGCAATAATAAGGCCTTGGTAGGCCCTATCACCCCTCTGAGAATCATATTCCTATCGCTTGTATTGTATATTGTACACTCTGGCCCCCAAGCCCTCCGAAAATCCACATGATTAAAAATTATATATTAATTTAAAAATAATACTGTGCGTACTTATTCGTTTACCTACATGTCCTCATCCTCTCATCCACTTTGAAATTTACTCATAAGATCATTTATCATGATATTTTAGTATCCATTCGACATTTTTATTTTCTATAATTTTAATAAAAATGTTACTTGAACTTACTTACATAATTTAAATTTCAAAAGATGATACAATAGTTGTTAAAAATTATGTCTACAACTAGAAATTAAATTGCTGAGAACGCCTCAGAGGCGTGTTAACGAATAAAGTAATATTAAAATTTAAAACGATATGATTTTTTATTTATATAAAAAATTGCTTTAAAAAAGCACTATATTGATCAGAAATAATGCAGAAGCACTTTGATAATCTAAATAATGCATTGAATATAGGTACAAATTAATTGTTATAAAACATTTTATGAATAAGATGTTTTGCTTAAATGAGAAGTAAGTGAACAAAACGCGATAAATCTATTTGAGTTGATTTCTCAATATTTAAGGATACATTGTAGCTTGAAATCCATTGATAAAAATTAAATTTGAAATAGGCTATTATAATCTATCAGGTTATTCAATAAATAAAATATTTAGAAACTGTTTAATTCAATGCTGTTTTGAAGTTATTAACAAGATGAAAATGGATTTATTCGCTTTTGTTTCATGTTCCAATGATATGATTTCACAATTTCTCGTTTACATATGAAATCAGAAAATAATTATATGCATAATTACTATATTTTTGATGAGAAAAAAATTGAAGTTTTGTGAAATTTTATATTATAAGAGAAAAATTGAGATGGATTTATGAATTATAAACAAAATTTATGTGTTTAACAAGTTTTACCTATTTACGTAATGAATCTGTGATCGGAAATTTAAAATTTTCTAAACATTCATTTTATTTTATGGATGCAGTTTAAAACCGAAAAGAACAATTTTTTTGCCAACTCCAGTTTGATAATCGAATTGATGATAGTCCAAACATACAGAAACAATCATTATCTCAGTTTTTACGAACAGTGAATTTATCACGTTGTGTTCGCTAGTTGATATTATTTTCGTAATATAAATTTTTAGTGCGATCAACTCTCAGAACAATACTTAGTATTAAATTTGTCCCCGTACATCAGCGATTGCTATTGTTTGATTTAATTATTTGCAAAAATATTAAATTGGGTTGTTATCTCTAGAGGCCTCTAATGATCGTTTAAAAAAAATGCCTATCTCTAATATTTCAGTATATAAGAAAGTTATTTTTTTGCTATACCTACTGAAGAACACCTTGATATTAATATTGTTATGAATAAATGGAGTAAGATTTCAGAATAATTAATAATAATAACAAATATTATAAACAATTGCTTTAATCTCTAGTCTCAGAGGCACGGACTCTCTCAACCAGGTTTTCTAACGTATCGTGTTCTATGTCGCAGTTGTGTTGTCCTATAGTTTCACCCCCCAATAATTCTTTAAAGGAGTCTTAAAAAGCGTCTAGTATCCCGTCTGTATCGTATAGCATTTAACCCTTGCTATTTCTCATCCTGACTAACTCCGTATTTCTACTTCTTTTCATACTGATCAATGCCAGCTTATAAAACAGTTTCTTGCTTCTTCCAAAGTCTATTTGCATTTTATTCTTTTCTTCTGTTTTGATTTTATTTTAACTTTCCTTGACTAGTAGTTTTACATTGCTCTTTTTGTCTCTGTAATCATTTTCAAGTCTATTTCTCTCATCACTGAGGCCTCTGGCATTCAACTTTGTTCGATACGCTTCTTTCTTTTCGTGGGTGGCTGAGAGGATTTCATCATTCCACCACGCATCACCAGACATTCCTCCTACAACCGCAGTACCACACACTTTGGTCGCAATTTTAGTAATGTCATCTTGTAGCACAGTCCATGTGCCTTCTATATCCTTATTGTCTTTTAGCACCTCCCAAGTTGCCTGATCTATGTGTTCGTATACTCTATTCAGAAAATCTATTCACACTTGAGATTTCTGTAATTTCTAGATTTTGATTCGCGTTTATTTTGTCTTAAAAAAAGATACCTCAGTATACATAATTTAACAAATTCTGTGATAAGCCAATTAAGAATTTATGAAAAAATAATATGAATAAACTTAAATAATCGCAATCATTAGCAAATTTATTAAAATATTAAAATAAAATAGATGTTTGTAAAAGTATTAATCGTTGGCCTAATCCTAGTGTGCGATAAAATATTTATTTTCTTTTGAGAAAATTCAATCAAAAAAGTAATTTCTACCAAGAGGGAATGTTCAGTTGAAACATTTGTGTATAATATATATCATGATATATATATATATATATATATATATATGTCATGAATATATATCATGAATATCAATTGTTAACTCTTTCTTTATTTATTTGTCCCAATATAAGTATAAAGGTGTATTTTTTATATTTATAGAGCAAAAATCAAAAATAAGTTATAAGCTTAAAATCTTTGAAATTCTGTTTTTTTGCTTTTAATATTACTATAAGATTTGGATATTGATGGTGAAATTGGCTTTGGGGTCACAAAAAATTAGTCTTCATGCATCCTTTTTCCCTACATATTTGATGAAATAAAATACAACATATTTAGCGTAGAGGAAAATAAATAATTTTTAATTAAAATTTAACAGATGGCTTTAAATCTTAGTACAGCAAAAACATGTTGTTTTTAATTGTGACAGTTCTGATATTCAATATCATGAAGGATTACCGCGAAATAACAGTAAGTGTAAAATACATGTTTCAAGAAAAATTGTATAATACTTTATTATGATTATAAATAACAGACTTTTACAAATATAATATTATTATATTTGATCTTGCTATTATTTATCAATTATTTTTATACTCCTGATTGAACTCTACATACCTTCGCTTAAAATATTTTGCCCGTTTTATTGGTTCGATCAGAAATTTTTAGAAAGCACTTCAAACAAAAAAATGTTCACACGACAAAAAACTAATTTAAAAATAATATGCCTGAATTCCACTACTAACTTAATTCATAGAGCAACTGATTCGTTAGCGCGAACGCCTGCATAAATGAAGCATATACCATCTACGTCGGGACTTTGAAGTCGCACCGTTTATATTTTCCTGTTCTGCTGAAATCAAAAGCGAGAAGCATCGAATAAAATTATGTTTTTAAATCCAGTGTCGTAAGCGAACGTCACTAATTGCGGAGATTGCAGGCCATGAGATACCTAATTCATCGATCTGACATTAAATAATCTTAAGAGCTTTTCTAATAGTGATTAATGTTAAAATTGCACTTAATTTATTTATAAAATTCAATTATTGAGAGATTTTGAGATGAGATTATTTTGCAAACTATTATGTAACTATTAACTATGTTTGCGTTAATTTATTATTAAATACTTTTATAATTATGTTATTCAACAATCAATTAATAATTATCTTAGGATTTTACTATTTTTCATTAGGCTTCCGTATTTCTGTAGAAAATCAATAGAATGTTGGAAGAGGGTTGTAAGTCAGAACGCATTGAGCCCGGAAAACGATATTGGCAAATGAGTTCTTAAAATATGGTATTTAAATATTTTAATTGTATCGCCTTCACTTTAATAAATTCTGCAGACGCTCTGGTGAGAAATTCCGACTAACTCAAATTTAAATGTCGAACCAGGCAATAAAAATTCCAATCTTCACGGTGAATGCAACTCGGTAATTGCAGGAAGGCAATTACACATTGCGAAATAATTAATGGCATACAAACATACAAAGTACGCTAATAGATTATTAGGAGAATAATTCTCCTCTTCTGTGAATTTCTCAATTATTTCAAATCGACATTCGCGCGAAGATAAATTAACGTCAAAAAAGAGGAAGGAGCTTATTGCTCTTCCCACTTTAAATTGAAACTAATTACTATAAAAATTAAGTGTTTTCTATTCTGGAAGAATGTGAAGTAAGATTTCATTAGAATTTAAATCTGGCTCGCTTCACGTGTTGTAACTAATTTGAAAATGTAAATGTCATCGCAGTTTGCACAATTTAAGTAGAAATAGCTGTTTCGCACCCGCCCGTGAGGCCTCGTGTATTGTATAGTAACCGTTTACGAGGCTAGATGACACTAGTAGGTGATGACTAGTGGTGATGAAAATTTTTGGTAACCATGGTGAGCATGTTGCTTACCGGTGAAAACATTTTGCTCACCGATGTTAGGGATTTTGCTCATCGCCTTCACCCACGATGCGGAATCTTATCATTTTCGATGAGCATTTTCGGTGATAGTGCAGCAATTCAGATTGCTCTTGCTGTTCACTTCCAAAAATGATTATACCAGTACCAGAAAAATAGACCAAAAATAGTAGTAAAATATGTAAAATTTATGAGTAGTTCTTTTTTTCTTCCTTTTCTTGGATTTTAATTAATGCAGTTGCTCACCTTTGGACCTTTCTCAGTTTCAAATGTTCAGTTCTAAGAAATGCGTTCTTTATGTAACTTTTTAATATGAAAAAATTTATTGTAAATATCAAAGGTTGCTTAAGATAACCAAGTTTTCTTATTTTCGAAAAACTTTCCACAGTTTCTTTAAATTTTGTTTAATCAGTCCAGAATCCAATAAGAAAAGCTAAATATATTGATTAATTAAAAAATAGAGAGCACTAAGGAATGACATTTTCTACAAATAATTTGTTCAAATTTAAAAATTGATAACTTTGTTGGAATTTTTTTTCTTGGTTCTAAAATATATGTTGCCTTAATATTTCTCTAGTAAGTAAAATATCTCGTTGACGAACGATTCTGCAAGTTGAAACGTACAGCTTGTCTGATTTAAAATGGATTTGTTCAAAGGAAAATTTAAAAGCTGTCTCAAATGTAAAATGATGTAGTGCGTGATTTAACAACAGGTTCATGTCCCGTGAGTAACTAAGGAATAAATTAATACTTGAGCAGAGAAAGAAAAAAAGTGGTTATCGAGTTGAAGGTGATTTATATCGGCCGACCCTGCGCAATGCTTGCGTCTCATTTTTCAATTCTCTTCGTCTCTCATGAGGGAATCGGAAGTTAATCGGTCGCATCACGAGATGAACTCGTCTTTCCGTCATTTTAGAATCCGTGTCATCGTACGATCGTCTCTGCATAAAAGCAATGCAGTTTAAAATAAAGAAATGTATAGATTTCATTTTGATGAAAAAAAATACAAAATAAAATAAGAAGGATCATAATCTTCCTTTGCTTCTTGCTCAGATCAGATGATTTGTTAGGGGACCATCTTTATTTAAGTACTGGCGATTTTATAGGCGCGCTATAGCGGTACGGGAAACATTGAATTGCCAATTAATAACATACAAAATAATATAAAACAAGATTACTGTGATTCCATTTTTAAGGTTGACAGTTTAATTGCTTTGAAAACTAATAACTTGTGAGGCATGATTTTATTTTTCAGGCAATTTGTTTTCATTTTTTCACAGATTAATGTGAAAGGGGTATTGGCAAATCGGAAAGCGACAACAAAAATATTTAATTAATAACCCGTGGTAGGCACACTGGTGCGAATTCGCACCTAAGAAAATTTCTATCATGTAGAATTCCAAGGGAAACGAATTCAAATTTTACATCGGATGGCATATTCACTTTTCAAATTATCTCTAATTTTCATGATGATAACGAACTTCAAAGACGGAAAATCCCGAGTCGCCCCAGTGTGCCTATAGAGAATGCGTCAAAGGAGTGTGCCTACCACGGGTTAATAATGTTTCATTCTTTTAAATCGATTTTGCAATGCTTTTGAACTCTATCAAACCCCTTTATATTCTTCTAACCTGCTTGTAATCTTCTAAATTCCTTCAAATTCCCAGATATATCTGAAATTATCTGAATTCTTTGAATTCGTGGAATATCCTGAATTCTGATAACTCCCTAAATTTCAAGAACTTCAAAATAATGCAGAGAATTCAGAGGAAATCAGAAGAATTGAAGGGATTCAAAAAATTCTATTATTATATACCATTAAGCCATTTCCCTTTCGGGGTAGGCGTGAAACTACCCGATTCGGGTAATGTTTCTATATGGATTATTTATTACTAGTACTACTAGTGTGGGCTCACCACACCCACGACGGGCCAACAGCACGCAGCGTTCTAGAACGGTCACCCATTCAAGTACTAACCGCGCCCAACACTGCTTAGCTACAGTGATCTTACATGAACTGGTGTTTTCAGTGTGGTATCGCCATTGGCGATAATTAATTAATTAATTAAGAAAATTCAAAGAATTCAGAAGATTTGAAGGGATTCAAAGGATTTTGAGAATTCAAAGAATTTCAGGAATTTCGAATATTCAACGAATTCCAGGTATTCAGAATGTTCAAGGAATTCAGGATATTGAAGGATTAAATGGAATTCAGAGAATGTCACGGCATTCAAGAAATACAAAGAATAGAGGGCATTCAGAATATTTGAGGAATTCCATGAATTCAGGATATTCACGAAATTTAAAATATTCAAGGCTATCAGATAATTCATGGAATTCAGAATATTTAAGGAATTTCAGGGATTTAAGATAAATCAAACATTTCAGAGAATTTAGGAATTCAGAAAATTCGAGGATTTTAAAGATTTTCAGGAATTCAGAGAATGTAAGGAATTACAAATATTCAAGGAATTCAGGGAATTCAAAGAATTTTAGGCATTACAAAGCGCTTACAGAATTTAAGGAATTCCAGGAATTTAGAAAATTGCAAAATTCAGAGAATTCAGAATATTCAAGGATTTAAAAAAATTCAGAGGAATCAACGATTTCAATGAATTTAAGGAATTCCGGAATTTTGCCAAATTTTCATTGCTCTGAATATAAAACTATAAATTTTGAAACAAGAAGTACAAATTTTTATTTATTTTTTTTTATTTTTGTAAGATGTAAATTTAGAATTTTGAAGGTTATTAATGTCATACGGTACCCTTTTCTAATTATTCAAAATAAAAAAATTGCATTTTTATTCGCTCTGAAAATGAAAAACGTCTTTGAAATCGTCGTTGAAAGTGTACAATTTTAAGTTTTACTCATTTACAGGTTGTATCATATCGAAGACTGAAAATTAAGAGGTGTCAACTTTAAAAACATGAAATTCAAAATGTTCATTTCTTTTTAGAATATTAGGACTATCTTAACAATTTTAATTGTTTATTCGAAAAGTTCCAATTGTTTAATTTAAAACGTTAATTCGAGCAATGTTCTATACATTTCAGGTTAAAATTAATTATTTAACTAGTTACGGTTTTCAATTAATTTTTAACTATAAAATATAATTATTTGCATACGATACAATTTTGAACGATTTGAAAACGGAACTGAACCATTTTCAATGTTTAAATATATATATATATATATATATATATATATATATATATATATATATACATAAAATTCAAGATTATTTAATTTGATTGGTTTCCAATATGAAAAAATTTCATTTGGAAAGTTTGAAGCTTAAAGATGATCAACAAGATTGAAAATTTTCAATTTACAGTTTCGAAAGATTTAAAAAATAAAAAGTCATAAAACTTTTATAATATACCTATATAATCATTCTGACTTTTTATATAATAAATTAAGATAATCAAAGACTCCATTCATGCTTGGAATTAAAAAGTTGTATTTGTAATAAGTTTTAGCAATTTAATTATTTTCACTAAAACTAACATCAGAAGTGAAAAAAGTTAGTGGTTACTTATTATTTCCAAGTGTTTCAAGTAATAAAACAAAGTTAATGAAAAAGTTATTACCTAAAATAGATGATTAGGGAGATATAGTACGTAAAACTTCAAATATAAACACTTGGAATTTTAAAAATATTAGTTTCCAATTATTAATTTCATTTTTTTCATACAATCTCGAAAATTTTAAATAACCTCAAAGAATTTATTATATTATAAAGTGAACATTGTTTCATTTTACACTTTTATGTGTTTCTGAACTTTAAATAACTAGCATCATCAATCGCGCGCTATGCGCACCTGTAGTTGTCCGATTTGCCGGAAAAAACAATTTATAATATAAAATAAAAATTTTGAATAACGAAATGAATTTTGAACATTTCAGACGTATCGGAAAAGAATCTAGAAAATTATTTTTTTTTATTTCACAGACTAAAAGATTTTTAGGATCTTCAATTATTTTTAAATTGCTTAAAAATGTCTGAATATCTCTTAAACTTACTCCATTTTTTCACAAATTTTATAATCTTTTCGAAATTTGAGGAAATCTTTTGTAATTCATTTTTAGTAAAAAAAATTTTCGTTCTTTTTTCATTATGTTATTTTTGTCTCTAATGAGCCGAAAAGTTGAATTGTTTTTTAATTTTATTTTTGATTATGAATCCTTTTCTAGCTTTTTTGAAAAAATTATTCATGATGAAGTGAACTTATTTTCAATCTGAATTTAAAAAATGAATTTGAAATGTTGCCATAAATTATTATTTTTTGACAGGTTTTGAAATCTTAAAAACTTAAAATTAATATTTTAAAATAAAAACTAAACAATCTTCCCTGAGAGCTTATTCTCGATGCCGGTAATATTTTTGTTACCGAAATCGACATTTTTTTACTGATACCAACAGTGTACAGTTTAAAAGATAAACAAACTAAAAACAGCCACTAAAACTCACATTGACACAGTCACGCAATTAATCAGGTTTTCGACAACAACATGTCCGATACTTTGAAAATATTTGGTAACATCACTTATTTATATAGGATAAAATGAACCAATGAAAGAAAAGCAGGAAGAAAAAAACAAAACCATTTCTGCAAACGAACATCATGCTGCGAAAGGAATGTACTCGCATTAGTAGATGCGAACAGAATTTATTAGCTGCGAAAAAATATAGATTATTGTTATTATTATTTAATTTATTCAATTTATTTTTAAGCGATGAAGGTTTAGAACCTTGTACTTCAAATACAAAAATTTGTATATGTATATAAGAAAAGAGCACAGGATGAATTAATTACATTAAATCTATAAGATCATGTTAAGAAGAATAAACAATTTTCTAACATTCTTCGGCTACAAAACTAATAATAATTGAGAGCAGTATAATTGATTAAACATCCAAAAGACCTTTCCCCATTTTTCACTTGAGAGTATCTCTCGCCCTTCTTAAACGTTCGGCGAAAGCCAAGAACGTATTTCGTTGCTTGTTGACAGTTTAAAAGTCGCCGCTTGCCGTCGTTATTCAGGTGTCTCGGGTCAATCAATTTCGAAGTTAATGGTTTTAAAACAACTTCGGAAATTCCGCGAATATACGAGATATATCCGCGACTGGGTAATAAATCCACAACTGACCCGCTCCCAGTGCATTATGCTTCTATAAATCTTTATGAATCGAGTCCTCAGCGTTTCGAATGATTTTTTTCAATTGGTATAAAGCTCGATCAACAGAGCAAATTAATCTTTGAAAAATACCGCCTCGTAAATATTTGCTCTAGTTCTAGTCGCTGTCAAACCAATTTTGCTGATCAGTCTACATTTTTCACAAAATTTATGAACCAATAAATCAGTTAATAAACAAATTAAATCAGATACGTTAGTATTTCTATAAATGAACTGTACTAGACACTTGGAATATATTGCTTTAATTCTTCAAAAGTTTTTGAACTAAAACTAAAAAAATGTTCACTCCTCGAAAATCTAATAATAACGGTAGTGATAGTGATGGACGAAAGATCAAAGTTTCTAAGTTTTGAATAAGTTAAAAGCTAATTTTCAGTAAAAAAAAACACTCAAAAAAATGTCTGGTTAAATCAACCAGAATCCTGGTTAAATATGGCCTTACTATTTTTTCTGGTTAAAGTAATCAGAATTCTGGTTATTTTAATCAGAATTTATGATTAATTTAAACGGAATTCTGGTTAATTCAACCATAATTCTGATTAGTCTAACCAGAAAAAATAGTAAGGACATATTTAACCAGAATGCTGGTTGATTTAACCAGACATGTTTTTGAGTGAACTAATCGTCAGTTGGAAACAACTGAAATTTTAGTCCAATTTCACTAATAATTAAGCTAATTTCTCATAATTTTCTATTTCTTTCTGCCAAATAACATATATACGCTCTGAATCTAATTCAGTAAGAGATCACTAATAAAATAGGCAGTGCGAGTTCGTTTATTAAAATGATTATTGAAAAATTACTAATTTGCTCAGTAAGATAATTTCTTCCTAAACCATATGTAATTGCTACATTAATAAATCACACTAAAGCAATAGGAACACAACTTGGTACTGTTTCATTAGCAACTGCTTGCTAATTACAGTTTAGAGAATAACCTACAATTTTTACTAAATTATTAAGTGGAACTTAACTAAATATTAGAGACTTATGACTGCAAATTAGCAAATCATCACTAAATGAAGTGACAGGCTTTTTTTCTTTCCAATTAGTTATTTTTTACTATTTCAGATTTAGTAAGTAAATTCCCATCCATCAAAAATTGTACACGTCTGACTATAACAGGCCTTTTCTACTTCACATAAGTTACTCTGGAAGCCTACAATTCCCCACGTACTTGACCATAGAAATTCACTTAATTGTTATAATTTCACACCACTCAACTGAGTAATTATGATGGATTATTGACCTCCTGCATAATTACTTCACTACATATACTGTTTGAAGCTTAATTTCAAATTGTTTTTCCCGTATCAATAATGAACTCAATAAACAGAAAGATTAACGCCACGCGCCAAGTAAGCATTTTTTTTAAATTGCTCAAGTTATATCTCACAAATTCAGTATTGATGATGATATAAAAAAATTAATTTGTCTGATATTCTCTAAATTTAACAAATTCTTTTAAGTTACTAATCTGGTTAGTGTACACGAGCAAAAAGTTAATATAGATAGTAATAATTGTGATATTCAAAGAAACTGAAGTAATAGTAGTAATAAACTGTAAATTGCATAGAAAAGATATAGTACAATTAACAGATATTTTTCAACATGAAAAATGTGAAACGTGAAATAAATGAGGAATGATAATTCTGAGAAATTATCAATAGAAGAAAAGTAAAAGCTCTGAGTTTGAGTCCGGGCTGAGATAAGTTTTTTTTCGTACTTATAAAAAGCTTCACTAGTAAATCCACCAAAATCAACATTAAATATTTCAATTCAGAATATTTTTTGTTTGGTAAGGAAACTTTTTCGAAAAAATATAAGAGAAAAATCGAAGCTGAAAAATTCATTCAACGTTTCTCCCTGATGTGAAGAAAAGTTTGCAGCCAGGGTATTGTGCATAGTCGCGCATACGGAGATCCGCTTGTACACGTAATTATGTCTCTCAGCGCGTAGGACATAGATCCCTGCACTTCTCCAAGGTATTATTACCATTTTTCGTCGATTCGAAGTATTACTCTTAACATCCTGCACTTCAGCAGGTGCACGTTTAATCCTACACGAATGCATATACGCGGGCAGAGGAAAAAACACATTTCAGCTTAAGAATCCATTACTACTTGTAGTGTGCTTTAGAAACTATATCAAGGTCCAGAATTTATTGTTAAATGACTATGATATTTTTGAGAAAAAAAAATACATTAGGGAAAACCAGTACGAGATGAATAGGAAAACTGTTGAAGACCTAATATTGATAATTGATGAACAAGTGGGGAAATATTACATTCTAAACCAAATCAGAAACATTCATTTTAAAGATAGCAATGTCATCACATGAATCACCCATGTGGAGAAATTATGTATAGTCTATCGATACTTTTTGTATAAAGTAAAAATTATTGATAATATATTGAAAATATATTTTTTAATGCATTATCACGCATATTTTTCGATCCATTATACGTAATTTTCAGTTTACACACAAACTACCGATAGATTACACATACTTTTTCCACCTGGATGTATTGTCCATTATATTTTATTAATTATATTTTATTTATTAGATTATACTTTATGCAACGTTGAAATTTTATTAAAATCGTACTCTTCTGGTACGAACCGAATATTAAAATTTTGAGCCTTTCCGATCAGTTTTCGAAGGACATTGTGTATATATATTCGTGGAACACTAAGGCAAAACTTTCATTCAAAAACATTTTTTCATTTATACAGCGATATTTTTTAATATATTATAAAAATTGTACGAGCTTCAGACACTCTAAGAATGATTCTATATAGCTATAATGGTAACAGGAATGAATATTATTGTTCATTCAAAAGTTATATAATTGGTAAGACTTGCTTGTTTGAGCTTGCAACCTTAAACGTTATTCATCTTGTACTCTTCTCGCATAAACACGTGAAATATGTACTCACGAAGCAAACTAAGAGAATAATCACTTAGCAGTTAAAATGATAGAACTCGTTTTCAATATGGCTAATTATAAAATACTACAGAACTTTTGCTTTAAAATCTAGTCACTTTTCCCCATTATTCAAATCCTACTGATATCCACCTCGTACTGGTTTCCCTACACCGAAAAAACGATATTCTAATATTAAGAGTGTCATATTCTTACAGGCATATTCTTAGTAATATTCTTAATGAAGTAAGCGAAATTCTCAATTTAAGAGTATCTTCTAACCAAAAGATGAAATGCGCCTTCATCTGTCCAAACGTTTCTTTTGTTTTGGGCGACGTGCTCTTCGGTCAGTTTTTCGAATTCGTAATAAGTGAGAAGCTCGAAGAAATGCAACCAATTCTTAGGATAAATCGCGTGTGCACATCCGTCTGCTTCTCTTCACAGAAAGTTAGAGTGGGAAAGGTCTGATTTGACAGTGAGGTTGAATACCGTTGTACCACACCGAGACATAACCTCTCTACATTATTTATTCGTTGGCGTGTGACATCAAACTTTTCTCACCTTAAGGTTCTCTGCGAAGGGAAAGAAATAGAGTTAGAGATGTGCACATGCGATTTATCCTCAGAATTGGTTGCATCTCTTCGAGCTCGTCACTTATTATACAATTACAGCGACAGATTTTGGATGCAACTATATTCTTAAACTTAGTGGGGAATTCTTACAATTAGACAAGCATATATATTCTTAAGGTAAGAGGGACTCCATCGTACATTAAGAATATATTCTTGGCGCCTATTTAGGTTGCAAATATTCTTAAACTTAGTGGGAAATTATTGAAATTAGAATATCGTTTTTTCGGTGTACGCAATTAAAGATACGAGTATTTTAGAATAGAGAATTTAAGAGTGCAGAAAAGCATTTTTAGTACAGCAATTTCACGGAAAATTTTTATGCATTCTTTCAACAACGAGCTGTACGAATTAAGCTTGAAACCTAATTGAGAAAATGGATTAGAGTGTTCGTTACAATAGTTATTCTTGTACAATGTTTGATAAAAAAGTGCACATGCTTTATTTTGGCAAAATACAGCATTTTCACGTGAAAATGCATTAGTAGGTTAGGTGTTGTTGATGTCTATATCGTTTGTTTCATTTGGGAAAAAATTTTGTTTACAAATTTCGGTTGCCAACATGTTCTGACCTAATTTCTAAGTCTTTTTTAAGGCATAAAAACTTTAAAAATAGAGGTACAAAACAATCTAGATCAACGTATATCAATAAAGAGATCCATTTCAGCAACAAATTAAACAGTTATTGC
>CAKNXH010002365.1:74561-185755 GCA_932178445.1 Andricus quercusramuli | reverse complement strand
ATCCATCCATCCATCCATCCATCCATCCATCCATCCATCCATCCATCTACCTATCTATATATCTATATATCTATCTATTAAGCACACTCGGAGACAAATTTGTTTTAAACATCTTCCTAATGCACATTTTGATTTGCATCATGTGAATATATTTTTGACACATGCGGTATAATTTTACTACAAGATTAGGTAAAATTTGTCGCGCGAGAATTACGTGTGCTGCAAAAGGATTCCTTTTGGAGATAAACTTAAGCGAGGTTTCTACTTGTTTCAAAAAACATCCTTTTGTCAAGCAAAGGTTGTTCTTCCAAGTGAACACTGCATACTGATCATGCTAATCATATTGTTCATCAGATTCAGGAAACCTTATAAAACTTGAAAATATAGAAACTGAAACTATTTTCGCGTGTATTAGACATCATCGAGAAAAACTAGGAAAACAAAGCTGAAACCTCATAAGAGCAATAAAACTTAAAAAAACAGAAACAGTTAACGACACTAGAAGATGCGAATTGAAATTTATGAAAATACTTTCCACAACAAAATTATTCAAATTCCACCTAATCGAAATAAATTTTAAAGTGAAAGTGATTCTCGATTCCAGCCAGCACAAGAATTCCCTAAGGAGTCTTCAAAGCTCTTAACCGGCTTTGATAATTTATGGACGCCGCTTAATTGATAATTAGGTGTCAGACTCTGCTTGTAATGAAGGTTCATAAGAAGAAATATCAGAAGGTGAGCGAAGAATCTTGTCACATGATTCGTTCCGAAAATCGTTGATGGTACAGAAGCTGTGATTTGCACCTGGATCGCGTAAGAGCTGCTTGCACGGTCAGTCGGTACACTTAAGTAGGCACACATTCACACACGCTGAGGCCGTTCTCTAAGAGTCCAAGTAAGAGTCCAAGTCTAAGAGAGAAGGAGATGACGGCAACGAGGACGGGACAGGGAGAGGCTTCTAGTGAGACAGCGTTTGTCGGCTCGTTTGTGGGACCGAAGCCGCCTTGAGGTTTAGTCAGAACGAAGCAGTGCAGCCAGAGCTGGCCGCATCCAACTTGGACCATGTAGAAGGTTTACATACGCAGGTTAAATACCCATCCACGTACTTACGCGGGTTCTTCACTCACAAACACGCGTACTGCGAGAGAAGGTGATCGGAAGGAAAAGCCAAGGTCGTTCGAAAAAAATCAATATTGCTGTTTGCACTGTGTGTTGAGATATCGAGGTTCAAATTTGAAATTAAAAAATTTGTTACTAATTTTGAGGAAAGAATGTATTAAGAAATTCTTTGGAATGATCAGTTTATGTAGTTTGGATTAATTGATTTAGGAGATAAGCCATGTTAATCTTCTTAGTTATCATATATGTACACAAAAAACTTAGGATTAAAGGTATCTCCAGAAAATAATTGCAAATATGAACGATCTATTAGTTTAACTATAATTGTTTTTTCAAGTTCACAAATAATTATTCGTGATTGTGGATTTTTATTTCTATAATAACACACTCATAAAGGGCTTTAATGCGAAGAATAAGAAACAGATTTATTATGCTGATGTCCCATCCGTGGTCAAGCCAGTTTTTATACATGTATACCTAAAGCAGAAAATAGCTTGGGTCTAATCAAAAATAAGCGGCTTAATTTTGAAGGGGATGAACCAGAACCAAAACGTTAAAAAAATACCGATTATATTTGATCAAGCTGAATTAAATCCCATGTGGAAATCGGCCCAACTTAGCCCAACTTATAATTGGGCGCCAATGGGGCCCCAATGGTTAGCCCAGATAACGAAAAGTGAAATTAATTAACAGATTATTTTAATTATATGAGTAAGTGGATGCAATCCCACCCGAATCCTGAAACTTTTCCAAGTATTCCGACTTTTTGATTTTCAAAAACTATGTTAATAAAGCCGATCAGTGTTTGATTTCTTGTTTGGGCTTACATTGGGCATACCCATAAAACGCCCATAGTGGACTTTCTGCATTGATTAACAGATTATTTTTATTATATGAATACGTGGATGCAATGCCATCCAAACCCTGAAACTTTTAAATTTATTCCAATTTTTTAATTATAAAAACTTATGTTAATAAAGCCGATCAGAGTTTGATTTCTTGCTTGGGCTTACATTGGGCATACCCATAGAACGCCCAATAGTGGATGTCCTGCCCAGTCAAATCGGCAATGTCCATCTCGCGTCCTCACCTTGTTAGATTTCTTTCCTGGAAAATTGGGATTAGTCAATGGCGAGGATGGAGAAACATTTCACGAACATATAACGACAATTGAGAAGAGATATTAGGGTGAATGGATCACCAGTAGTCTTGCTAATGCCCAGTACCAAATTCAGCACAAGTTTTCAGAAATTGAAGAGAACGGTGTACATTTTTCAAGATATGACAAAAACAGAAATCCAAATTTAAATTTTTATCGCAGATAATTATTCTTCATGAAAGAATAAACACTTCGACCTATAGTTTATGTCAAAAAAGTAAATATTTCCTGAATTGCAGTGCATTGAAAATGAGTCTCATCTCAGAAATTGTTATAGATATCACTAAAGTAAGACGATATTCGCAAACTGCGTTAAAAACGCATTGACATGACCTATGGTGAGGGGAAACAACGTTTTTCGCCTTTTAAACAAACGTTTAATCAATTTTTTACTGAAATTTTTAATTTCAAATATCTATTGAACTAGACCTGTTTCACCTGATAGCAACAAACGAAAGCCAGATTCGTGTTCAGCATTAAAAAGTACTTCGGAAATGATATGTCGCATTCAGCGAGCACATAGGTCATATTTGTTGATTGGTGTAATACAAAAATGGAAAAGAACAAAACATATATCTGGAGACATCTTCAAACCAAAAGAAAATTATAGACCATGCTGAAGAGTTTTTCACCTGCTTCATCCAAGAAGATGCACAATCCCTGAAGAAAATATTCAACGATTACAAAAAAAAAACACTACAAGTAGTGGTTTAATCCTTCAATACTCATCCCACGAAGGAATAGTAAGGAGTAGTATCCCTGTAAGTTGGGAGTGGGACAAGCGACGTCCAAGAATTCGTTAATGCTTGCCAAGAATGATAACTTGTATGCAAGATCGTGCACATGCGCACTGGCGGTTGCCATGCCAACGATGTCGTCACGCGTTTGAAGTTTCGAACTTGTGTATTGAACGAACATAAACAAACGATCATAACCTACATGTGCATCGAAATGTCAAAATATAACATAGGGAAGTGAGTATAACACGTGACTGCGAAAGCAGCTCTGCGCATGTGCACGACCGTGCATACGAGTTTTCATTCGTGGCAAGCATTAACGAATTCTTGGACGTCGCTTGTCCCACCTCTGCTCATCAAACACATGGGGCGATACCACTCCTTACTATTCCTTCGTGACTTATCCTAAAACTTTTTGACAAGAACTGTGACCAAAACAACATTTGTGATTAGAATTCGAATCACAAAACAATTGATAGCTACATTCAAAGTTGCCAATTATTTTCTTTCTTTTTATTTGCCGTCTATCATGATTTCATTAAGTTTACCGATAATAAAAATAGATAAAACTACCCTTAAGAACGAAACAACAGACTGGGACAGATTTGCATATATACTGAAACAAAGCATATACCTCTGGATGCATAATTATTAACAAAAAATTTCTTCGATTTTCATGATATTCACGTATGTTGTAGTATATATCGACCCAAGATACCATGCAAAAGGATTTGCCGATGTAGTTTGCGATGACCACCCAAGCACAGGTAGACTATTTGCTTGAAATACGTGCCCGGCTCGCTTGAAAAACAAATAGCACCTGTTAGATTAATTTTATTTTTAACTTCAAATATGGGGGTTTGCCGGAGACGCGACCAGAACTTTCGTCTTTTTTTCTATCAGTAAATAAATGGAATATATGTTTGGGCCATATCTCTGCCTTTTATAGTAACTTTTACAAGTTTTCGAATGAAATAATTGAAATTTTATAAAAATTTCTTAAAAATTGTGAAGTGAAAAGTTCCAAAACAAATCTTAAGGCACACATTTCAAACTTTCATCTTACATTCTAAATACGTATAGAAACGCATATTTTATCATGGTCAATATTTTTGAGCATGCGTGCAGTTTGCACAAAATATTGAAATTAGTATGCCCATAAACTTAATTGAATGAATAATATTTTAGGAATGGAAGATCAAGGAGGGTTTTTTCTTCTTTTTAAATTCTCAGGATGCTTTCCAGTAGTGTGTAATTCACTATATTATTGATTACAAATATATAACGAGTGTCTGCAAAGGAATAGTGGGGACATTATTTGAAAAATTCGAAACTTTATCACCAAATTCCAAGTCATCATACTTTATTTTTTATTTTAAATCAAGGTCGGTTGTTTTTCCAACACTGAAATGATATCCTGACCATTGAGAATATAACAATTCGTAAATTAAACAGTTCGAAGAAAATATATTATCTTATTTATTATTCTTATCACGAAGTGTTTCGAAATATCACAGGAAAGTAAAAGTTAATCTATATTGCTAATTATTCTTTTTCTATTGTGATCAGCTTTCTTTTAAGCTTCTGCTTGACGTGTTGTTGCCTGGTTTTTCCTTTTTCACATTAAAAACTCCTAATTTATATTATTTTTGTTCAACAGTTATGCAAATAAGTATTCCATAATATAATTTATTTATTATCTGATGACATTTAAAACAAACTACTTTGAAATTCTTCTGTAACAACGATCAAATTAAATATTTTGTAGAAAATATATAATTCTTCAGTGAAAACCAGTGTGAATAGAACAAATAATAATTACAAGTGAATACATATCTTCATTGTAATTTTAGTAACAAAAATCACCATTCACTTGAAGAAACACATACAAGTATATACTCTTGTATATAAACGCAAATTATATGGATAATTTGATTTAATACTAAAATCTTTCGTTCAATAATTTGTTACAACTTTTTTTTCAAACCCAGAGAAATACATACTTAATCTCTAAGTTCTATTGAATATAAAAAATGTTGTTTCCCGTGCAGAAATTTCCCCATCTTTCCCTATTTGAAGTTGGGTTCTGAAGGGGCCCCTATCAGAATATCTAGACTAGAAAAAACTGATGGGGGCCCTATCAGGTTCTAGTGAAGAATTCCATGCTTCGTATAGGTATGGCGAATCTATCTGTATCTAGTGGGGCCCCGACCAGAAAATTCCTAAAATCTTATTCTTATTACCTAAAGTATTAACTTGTGGGGTTCTGGCGTTCGTAGTAAGCAGAAATAGTGTTTCTTCGTGTGCATGTGAGCGCTTTTTTCCATAAAACTTGATTTAGGGCATTATTGAAAATTTGGTTCGGAATCAGGCACGCATGTGTCAGTTAAAGTTAAAGAGGTTATGTCAAGTACAGCTGTTCAGTGCTTCGCCAGAGCTTTCAAGTTTTGTGTTTTCATTTCTTTATGTCATTTTTTTATTGTGTTTGACAATTATTCTTCTCCACGATGGAAGAGAAAAGGCGCCTGCAAGAGCAGAAACGATTTCGCAGTCAAAAGTTTCGCTTAATGCAAAAAGTCGAACAAGAATGCGATGAGAGTGAGGTTATGATTTTCGGAGCTGCTCGCTCCGACGATCACGTAGAAGGTAAATAATGTAATAATAATTGAATATATTGTATTTGTACGAATAATTTCAGAGTAAATATAATCTAATAATAACACAAACTAAAAATATTATTCTCTTATATTATAATACAAAAAATGTCAAATAAGTAAAATTATAAAATTCGGGGTACGTATAAAAATGAAAATCAATCAATTATAATTCAGCAATTGGCATATTTTAGTGTACTATTATTATTTCAGCTGCTAATTCCAACACACGTAAAGATTCAATGGGCCAAAATATCGATGAGAAAGTCTTCCTCATGGAATTCAAAAATATTCTTCTCAACGCCGAAGACTGAGAAGGAAGATGGAATCTCCTAGCTGCTAACTTAAATCAAACACAGGGGCCTTGTAAGGGCCCTTCTCTTAAATGGGGTTGTAGGCGGGCGACCCCCACTAGAAACCTACTAGAAAATCTAGTGAGGCCCCTATGGCCATAGCGTTACGTTCTAGATGGGGGCCCGACTAGTTTTCCTCACTAGAGCCCGATTAGAGATAGGGAAAACTCGTCGGAGCCCCAATAGAGCCCTATCGAAATTTCTGCACGGGTACGTAATAATACAAAAAATGTATTGCATTATATTACAGAGCTTGATATTATAATTCGCCAATATAGATACAATATAATATATTATATAAATAATATTTCTGTTTCTCTCTCTCTCTGTTTTACTCAAATAAAATTTGATGGAAATTATATTGGGATGTATCACAAAAAATGTACTCTCAATAAAGTAAGCAAATGAAATTGCTTAAAAATTGAAACGTTAGAAAAGGGTTAACTTATTGTAATAATGATAGATTTATTTGCTGAAAAATTGGTATAAAAATTATTTTTTATTCTGTATTTTCACTAAAATACGATAATATTAGTTAGTCTTGGATCGATATATACTACAACATACGTGAATTCCATCAAAATCGAAAAAACTTGTTATGCCCACTCCCTCAATTTTCCCATTGAAAATACGTGGGAAAAGCTTCCATTTCTACAAGTATGAGCATCATAATCGTTTTGTATGTTATTATGCAAGGTATTAGTCAAGGATGTATTATGTACTCTTGGCTATTTAATATATTCATCAAAAAGTCCTCACCAAAAGCCCTCCTCAAAGAAGAAGTTGTGAATCTCGGACAGTGAGGATGCGTGGGTTAGCGTTCGCAGATGATAAGATTGTTATGGCAGGGTCAATCGAAGAGTTACAAAGAATGTTGAGCTAACTGAGTACAAGCATGGAGAACATGGACCTCAAAATTAACGTAAATAAAAAAAAAACTTATGGTGTTTCAAGAAAAGGGTGAAAAAACAATATGCATCATTGATCTAAATGGGGAGAAAATAGAACAAGTTGATAAGTATGTATATAAGGGTGGTCCAAAAAACGCTTTTCGACCTACAGGGCAAGGCCCCCCCCCCCCCCAAAAAAAGTTTCCATTTCCGGAGAAAAAAGCTTTTTAGGGGTTCAAGAGGAGTACCTATGAAATGAAAGCATACTGATAACTTTAATTTTTAACCCATCCTTAGCCCCCCCCCCGCCCCACAACGCTCCAAATATGATCCAAAAATTAAAAAACTACATTTTTACGTATTATTGTTACTTTTTAGCAATTTCCGTCGTCTTTTTCATACAAATAATTCCTAATGGACAATTCGAATATTTCCCATGACTTTTTAAACAATTTTTAATTTTTTAAACAAATGTAACTTATTTAAACAATTATTTATTCCCAAAGAATGTAAAAAATAATCGTATTTTCTGATTGAAATTTAATAGTTTATCATTGTTTGGAGTAGTATTCTTTTTAAACATTATGTAATTATTTAAACAATTACTTATTGTTTATTCTCAACATTTCCAAAAATTGACCCAGAGATGTCCAGTTTTTTCTCAAATTGGTATCCTATGCTAGTTTTTGTTAAATAATTATATAATTTTGATACATTTCTTTTAATTTTTAATAAATGTCTATTTGTTTAAACAATTTTGATTTGCTTAAGCAGTTTTTTTTCGGTAACTTTACAAAAATAAAATACATATAATTATTTTTCTGACGGTATAGTGTATAGAAAGAATATATTAACAATTTTTCAAATGTTTAAACAAATACAATTATTTTTCAAAACATATTTGTGAAATTGTGAGTAGTAAGTTCTGTTGAGAACGTCGTGTCATTGTTCAAACAATTTGTATTCGTTCAAGCAGTTTTCTATTAATAAATGTGGATCAATAATATAAAATATTAAACATGGAATTATTTTCGTGAATATATTTTAATATATATTTTTTGTGTCTTCTAGTATGTCAGATTGATATTCATAAAACTTTAAAATGCTATAATGAAATATAATCTAAATCCATTTCATATGCAGTCTAATTACAACGCTGATCACAAAATATTATTTTTTGGCCGAAGACAATGTTTTATTTATGATATCTGGAAACAGTTTTCTATAATTTTTCACTACTTGCAGTAAGTACTGTTTTTGCTCCTCGTTTCTTGTTATCAAGCAGTTAAAGTTCGATATCAAATTAACACCTCTTTCAGCAGTATAATTCACTAATGTTAAAGTATATCGAGGTAAAGTAAATGGCAGCGTACCCAGAGGCAGACCAAGGGAAGGATGGTTAGAATATGTGAATGAGATCCTAATTCGGAGAAATATGAAAAGCCATTGAAAAATAAGAGCTTGAATGAGGAAATTCATGGACGTGAAGGAAGCTCAAGAGGTATGCTAGGACAGAAAAGGGTGGCGAACAATAGTTGATAAGAAATGTATGATGAAGAGTATCAGTGGAGTGAATGACGCCTGAAACGAAAGACCTTGGATACTAATGAGCCCGAGTGGATAGCTCTACATGGTGACTTTGTGAATCTCCTAGCCTAGGGTGATTGCTAGAGAGATTGATCAGCGACCTGAGTCGGAGCCGTGTTGCGGAATGAACGAGTTATTCAAATAAACAACAAGATAATTCTGGATTAATCTAAAAAACTATATCTCCCTCTCCCTCCTATACCGCCACGAAACCTTCCTCACCAAGGGAGTCACGCTTGCCCCGAAAGTAGTTGGTGGTACAGTAGCAATAAAAATACTCTACCCAATTTGTCAGTACGGATATACGTATAGGGTATATTTGCGTGTATACATTTAGATTGGAAAACGATCCAGTGGTACGTTGGAATTTTCGAGAAAAACTCATTCATATTTGGCGAGTGTCATTAGCGCACGTGATATAGGTATATCATTTTCCCAATTCTACAAAATAAGTATTTTCTACAAAATAATTAAATTTTTAACTAAATATTAGAACTTTTAACCAAAGACGATGTATTATGCACACAAAATAAAAAAGTAGACTTTTCAAATAAAGACAATTAACTTTCCGCCAAAAAATATCACTTTTCTACCAAGCTATGAATTTTCAATCGAAAAGGACGAATTTCATATCCAAAAAGACGAATAGTTATCACAACAGTTTAATTTTTAACAAAATGATTAATTTTTCAATCAAATAGTATAATTTTTACCAAAAGAGGTGGGTTCTGAATGACAAAACTGATAGGAAACTTTCAATATAAAGAACTAACTTTCAACTAATACTATTTTTCGACTATATCCTATCAGGCCATCAAACTTCTGTAAAAATGAATATCCTAATACCAAATTTTACAACTAATAGTTTTTTTTGTGTACCTCGTTCGCGTCTATTAGTACTGTCAAAAGTATTGACCCTCCGTTTACAGACGTCTTCTTCCTACTTTCCGTTTACAGACAGGGTCTTTTCAGTCCTATTCACTTTTGAACTGTTTCTGGATTTCAATGAATCGAGTAAAATTCAGGGTTATTTTTTTAAGTGTGTACTACACGATCCAATTGTTGTTGGTATCAATCGTTAAAAAAGTTCTTAAAAAAATTGAAATTAAAAAAAAATGGTTCAAGGTTTTAAAGCTTAGACTATGACCTTCGAAAAAAATATAGGGGCCATTCACAAAATACGTGATACATTTGTCAAGAACTTCTGACCCGGGGGGTATCTCGCGGAGGGAGGGCGGGGGGCCCGCCCTCCGCGAGATACTTTTTTCATTGTTCTTAACATGGAGAATGTTACTTCTACAGACTCCCCCCCCCTTCCCTAAACGTATCACGTATCTTGTGAGTAACCCATAGGAATTTATCGTGAATCATTTCGAAACAGTTCAAACCATTCCAAAATCGGTATTCGAACCAATCCGAAAAAATTTTTCAATTTCGTTCGATCCAAATTGGTTGAAAATTGATTGATTCGGATTCATTTGGAATGAAATTTTGTTTCGGATTAGGAGTTCAGATTGAACTGGATTGAGTCGGATTAATTTTTTACCGATTTGGATCGAACGAAATGTAGAACTTTTTTCAGATTGGTTCGTATCGATTCGTATTGGTTCACAGATACAGATTTGGGAATAATTCGGAATGAGTTCCTATCCGAAACTTTCGCCAGGGTTATTTGAAGACCTGAAAAATGAGAATATTTTACAGTGATTCATGGAGGTAATTCCATAAAAAAGCAGGATATTGAGTGCTAATGCATACTTATTGTACAAAAATAGTTAAATTTACTGAAGAAAAAAACACAAGAAAAAACCAACTTGTGAAAACACTAACGCGGTTAAGAGACAGGGGGTTTTATGTCACTGTACGCACTTTCACCGCGCACCGCCCAAAGGTTAACTGACGAACTGCAGCGCCAATCACAGGACCTGCCCAATTACTACATAGATTTTTCAGAGGGGGGGGGGGGTGAACTTCCCTATTTCCCCAAAGACGAGACATTCCAGTTTGAAAAATCGTTTGTGCCTTAAAATCCCCTGGCTGTAAACGTAGGATTAATATATTGTTTTTTATTTATTTTGAAAAAAATATATATCAGTACCTTAACAGTATATTGATATACATGAACTACCTAGACAGGGGACAATCGGTAATAATCACTTATCACACTGATTAATGAAGCTAGCATGGGAAAAATCTTACCACAACCCATGTAAACAAATTTTGAGGCAGATATAAGTCAAATGGGGTGCAGATATGGCTTTGCCAAGTCCGTCTGATCTAGACGATATAATCGGGTCTCGTACTGGTGCTATTCAGCCTTCAATAATAAATATATTTTTCCATGTGGCGCAAATACGGTTTTGTTGGGTCCATCTAATCTGGATGGTCTAATCGGTTGCAATTCTGGTGCTATTCAGCCTTCCATGCATTAAAAAAATTCTCTAATGAGACAAAAGTATATCATTGTCATACCAGCATATTTATTTAAGTATATTCATAATTTAAATTTCAGATACGATGCAAGTTTTACATTATAATAGATATCGAAATCACTGCAATCATCAAGTGAAAAAATTATTATACCACATTATTTCTATAAGCATCTGTGAAAAATGTGCCTCAGGAGACTGAAAGTCCTTATTATTCTCATCAAATTAATTTTGGATGTGTTTTCGACCAGTGATAAGTATATATGAATGGAGTTTTAATCTTTTTCTTATATGTAACTTGATCTGAGCTAAATTGAACATACCTTGCTGCCCAAAAAATGCTTGATCATTTAAAAAAAATCGTTTCTTTGGGATTTTTAATACTAGAAATGAACTGCATATTAAAAAAGTCAGAGTGGAAGAATTTTAATATTAAAAATCTTGAAGTATTGGGGAAACAAAAAATAAAACTGGGCGTTAAAGTATGTTTAATTGGATTGAAATCAAAGTATAACTGGAAATAGAACAAACAATTTTTCTGATAATCGGGCCTAGCGACTTTTTTCTAGTCCTACTTAGTCGTAAACGAAAACAAACAAAAAGTTGAGAGTGCCAGTATCCTTGGGTTGAGTTTAATCGAAGCCGACCATGATATCAAATACACGTTTTGATCAAAGGATTTGTTCAACTTCTTGTTTTTTAATACAGTAATGAAAAAAAGTCATGTAAATTTTAGTGAAAATTTCAGCGTAGTATTTTAGCGTAGTATTTCAGCGTGGTAATAATTTTTTTTCTTCTCTTAACGATATTTTTTGAAATTATGTCGATTTTCTCGGAACAGAATAATTTTTTTGTACCAAACATTTGTTATTCTTATTCAGCTGCGCCATATCTCAGGAGCCAGTTTTTATTTGTATGAAGCATTGGAAATTCGATTTTTAGTCGCTACAGAAAAACGATTTTCAACACCTGTTAACTTTTAACATCAAAATTCTTGGATGATTTACTCGAAATTGGTTCACTTTTTTAGGGCAAAACGTTATAACCCTGATTCAGAAACGCAATATCTCGGAATTAAGATTTTATTTTTTATTTAAACTGAAAATTACATTTTTCATCGCAATCCGCAGCCGAGTCATTTACATATTCTGGTCATATTGGACTTAAATCAGCAGCAACATGTTACCTCGGAAGTGGACTTCTGTCTTATCTTTAAATGGCGATTTTGATTTTACAGACTGTTTTTTCGCTGTCCTGAAAAATTCTGATTTTGTTGGTCACCTAGTTCTGTACTGCCACCCTTCACTTGGTGTTCATCACTTATGCTATTGTTCCGCGCGTACTCTTTTCTTAGGATCTCTCGATCGAACCCTTTCTTTTTTCAGTTCACTTTTGATTTTCCTGTCAGGGACTGGTGGTCGTCTTGAAGAAACGCGTCGTAAAAATGTCAAATTGAGACACCGTAGTGGCTCCTGTGCAATTATATTTTTGGGTGCACACCAGTGAGATAATAATTTTGTGCAAAATGAAAACAACATTAGGCAAAAGCACGTTTTTTATTGTGTTTAAACCCGCTCATTATTGCCCGATTAGCACCCAATCCAATCTAGTCCTAAGCTATACAATTTGGTTACAGTTCTAACTAGCACCATATTAGTCCATCTGAATAGCGCCACATTAGCGATTAGATTGTCTATTCTGGGCCTGGGGCCTATCAGAACGTCAAATATATACACTTACAGGAATATAACCACAGATATAAAAATAGGAATTTCGTTAAAATTCTGATGTAGGGGGTTGTGAAAAAAGAATCCCAGCTGAGCTAGAAAAGATTTTCTTCACAAAATAAAACAAACAATATTATATTATTAGTTTTACACTATTACCATATATGACCTATGTACTAGGTAGATGAAACAAAAAAGAAACATAAGGAAAAATTATGGGCAATGCTCAAGTATTGAGATTATTATTATTATTTCACAAGTGTTGTTAGTAAATTATTATATATATATATATATATATATATATTTTTTTATTTTGAAACCATAAGATATTGAACCATTATTTCAACATTTCCTACTGTAATGTTCAGTTTAGAGGGCTTCAAGATATTTATTGCTAAAATTATCAAATTAAAATTACAATTTCCAGAATTGCAAAATTCAAGTAACCTTTAAAGCCGAATATATTTGAAGTCTTTTCCATGTAAATTGAATCCTGATACCCATTTTTAAGCCTCATATATTTCGCAGTTTTCAAGTTACGTGAAAGACTTCTTCAATAATTAATATTCCTGCACCCTGATATTAAATTGGAATAAATAATAAAGGCCCTGAAGACAATAAGCCATAAAATGTTGAATATATATAAAAAGCGCCGTCGCCCGGACACTAATAATTTCTCTCGCGTGTTAATAGAGTGGACCAAATGATCTTTCTCGACTGGTCCTGGCGCCAGAATCCTTTCTCTGTCGCTTGGAGCCCTTTTGGGTCCCGGACTTGTCCGGAACTTGACCAGGACTGTATCAAAGCGCACAAGCATTTCGGAATGCCCATGGCGGCGAAAGTCCTACCTACGAGGAACTGAAGGAGAGAAACGGGCGTCCAGGACGCGGTGGAACGAAGATGCTCGTGGCCGCTTGTAAATCAGGGCAAATTGATCGCAAATCAGCTGCGGTCCCTCCCACACGTATTCGCGGTAAGACTTCACTGCGTGTGTACACTTCACATAGATATATAGTGGGGTCGTGTACCCTATTCCCCCCACTCCTTATTTTACTTTCGACCAATCTCAGGCGCCAGGATAATTTATGCAATATGCCCTTTTTCAGCCATCGCGCATGTTTATTTAATAAGAGGATTCATTTCAATTCATTAATCAGAAAAAATGTGGTTTGGTACGAGAGGGCCAACGTGCGTTAATTTGGCGACTTTCGTCTAATTTGGAAGAGATTTGTAAATATTTGTAAAAAAGCGTAAAAGAAAATTATATTTTCCACGACAAATTTACTATATCCCACCGTTCCATTTCAAATTAGGGAAAATTTCAAGAAAAGTCTAGGTCAATTATTTTTCCTATTGGTAAATCATTCTAGAGAGTCCTCATAAAACTGATAGGATGCTTTCTTTGCATGAGCAGAAACTGTTAACAAATATAGGAAAATATAAAAAGGTGGGGCTTTCCAGAAAATCTTCTGTATTTTATCATTGAATTTCAAAATCATGAAAAGAAGATTTTCAGGAAAAACCCATCTTTATTTTTTTTTAAATTGTCTACTAATATAAAAAACGCATCCTATCAGTTTCATGAAAGTTAAACCATTTTTCTAGCCGGGAATTTTTTAAAAATATACTCTTTAACTTTTCTTGTAATTAATGCAAGACATTGGTCATTCTCCGTCAAAGTGTAAATGTTATACCTGTAGGCCCCTGGTTTCCAAAAATCGAATAACCTCAAGAATTGACCAATAGGAATGCTTTCTCTATTATTATTATTATACCATTAAGCCATTTCCCTTTCGGGGTAGGCGCGACTTACTCGGTTGGAGAATAGTGAATAGGTATATAGGTATAAAGTAGGTCGGTATATGGGTATAATGTATATAGGTATATAGGTATGAGGTATAGATGTTTTAGATTGATCTGGAATTCTCGTGTTATTTATTTAAATGACACGTTCATTCCACAACACTGCTCCGACCCAGGTTGCTGATCAATCTCTCTAGCGATCACCCCAAATGAGGAGTCTCACAAAATTGTAATGTATGGTTCCTCACTTGGGCCCATTAGTATCCAAGGTCTTTGTTTCAGGCATCATTCACTCTATTGTCACTCTGTTTACAAACTATTTGTCGCCACACTTTTTTGTTCTGGCATACTACTCTAGCTCCCTTCACGTCCATGCATTTTTTCATGCAAGCTCATTGATAATTTATAAAAGCATTACTAGCATTACTAGCAATGCTTCTATAAAGTATCAATACAAGAAGCATTTTTCCGAGAAAAATGCGAAAATTCTATTTTTCAAAACTAATTTTTTTTCTATGCGAAGCTGTGGTTGGCCAAGTACGAAACTCGAAAGTACGAAAGTAGAAAAAAATGTTAGAATGTGGGATTTTTGAGAAAATCCACTTTCAAGAATTAAAAAAAAACATCCGCTAAATCGTTATTTTCTTAAACCTGTGAATTTTTTAGAATTAATCGGTTAGAATCTGTGAATGAGACACTAATACGAAGAGACATAAGAAGCCATAGAAATACAAGAGCCTGCATGCAAAAATGCATGGACGTGAATGAAGCTAGATTAGTATGCCAGGACAGAAAAGTGTGGCGACAAATAGTTTGTAAACAGAGTTACAATAGAGTGAATGATGCCTGAAACAAAGACCTTGGATACTAATGGGCCCAAGTGGGGAACCATACATAACAATTTTGTGAGGCTCCTCACAAAATTGTGTGAACGTGTCATTTATATAAATAACACGAGAACTCCAGATCAATCTAAAACATCTATACCTAACACCTATATACCCATCTACCCTATACCCATATACCGATCTACCTCATACCTATATACCTATTTCACTACTTTCCAACCGAGAAAGTCACGCCTACCCCGAAAGGGAAATGGCTTAATGGTATAATAATAATAATAATCAAAACCACATAATCGTCAAATGATTGAAATAAATAAACATTTTTTTCATGAATCTGTGAAATAGGTGTTTCCTTATTTTCACCATAAAATGATATATCCAAATACCAAATCATTCTGACACCCTAAGGTGGACCTATCTGTTTGATTTTCAATGGGATTGGTCATCAGATTATGTAAGTATTTTAAAATAGGAGTCGCATCATGATTCTGTAAAAGTATTAGGGAATATTTTTTAGAATCTATAAGGAGTAGAAAACATTTAATTTATGTAGAATAATAAAAGCTACAGATTTTATACAGGCAAAACCTGAAAATGATTGGATCAAGAACTGGATGTGAGTGAAATAGGGACTAATTTGTAAAAATAGGGTTATACAGAAAGAACAGAATATAAATCAACTAGAACCTATTATAAATCCAGATAATTATATGAGAAATTTTATTATGTTTACTATTTTCAAAATTAGTTCTTAATAAAATTGAATATTTTGGCAGGACTTTTCATAGAAAGAATCAGGATGTTTTTAATAGGATTTATTTAATTTGAAAATGTGTTGTCTACATTTTTATATTCTTGTATCAATGAGAAGGTATTGGTTTTATTTTCACTAGGTACACTCCTATCAATTTTCAAATATAGGTAATGTTTATAACTTGGTCGGATAAAGTTCCGGAAGCGTCGGACCTATGTTTTTTTCACTACGTATCCTCATGTATTTTGATGCGCTAATCACGAATATGATAATAAAAATTGGCGCAAATTTGATTTTGATGGAAAAACTATGACAAAAAGTATAAAATCATGGTTTTTGCATTTATACCCATGAATAATGGAAATTTCGAAAAATATCTCAGACACCAGTTGTAGATCTCATCAAAATGCACATTTTATGCTAGAATAATATCCAGCCTATGAGTAACAGTTTTCGGAATATTCGAAATTAAAGATGAAACATCACAAACACTTCATATTTCTTAAAGTATTACTGTTGCCTATCACAAGTATGGCTTCCTACACCCCATTAAACTTTATAAAGGGGAACCTTTGTGATCTACACTATTTCTGTGACCAGACACAGAAATGTCGAGACGTTAAAAAGGGGAACCTTCATGACCTACATTAATTCTATGATCAGTTCCGCCCCCGATAAGAAGTTGAAAAGGAGAATCTATGTGACCTACATTATTTCTGTGACCAGAAACTGAAGTGCCTTACCGCCCCCCCCCCCCATAATACGTTGGAAAGGGGAACCTACGTGAGGGACATTATTTCTGTCACCATTCACAGGATTGTCTTACCGTCCCCGATGTGACGTTGGAAAGGGGAACCCACGTGACTCACATTATTTCTGTGACCAGTTAAGGGGGTGCCTTTCCACCCTCATGAGACGTTAAAAGGGGGATTATATGTGACCTTGAATATTGTTGTGACAAGTCATAGGGATTCCTTACCGCCCCCGATGAAAAGTTGGAAAGGGGAATCTATGTGATCACCATTATTTCTGTGGCCAGCCACAGGGGTAAAGAAGAACCTACGTGACCTACATTATTTCTATGATCAGTCACAGGGGTGTCTTTCCGTCCCCGATAAGATTTTGGTAAGGAAAATCTATGTGACCTATATTATTTCTGTGACTAGTCAATGGGGTGCCTTTTCACCCCCATGAGACGCTGGAAGGTGGGTGGTATGTGACATACGTTATTTCTGTGACCAATCACAGACCCAATCCCTATCGTACCCCTCCTTGTTATAACTTTTAAACTTTGTCTACCTTTTTCTCGAAAACTATGACTCGTAGGCTAAAAATTAATTAAACATAAAATGGGCATTCCAATAAGATAAACAACTTATGTATTGAATTCTTCTCAAAAATCCTATCATTATGGAAATGAATGGAAAAATCCATGACTTTATAAGTTTTTTAAATGGTTCTTGTCACAGAATTAGGATAGGTCGAAAAAGTTTCCCTTTCCAACGTCTCAAGAAGAGAGGAGGCGTGAAGGCACCCCTGTAACTGGTCACAGAAATAGTGTAGATCACTTTTTAACTTCTAATGTGGTAATGGAAGGAACACCGGTGATAGGTAACATATTTCTGATGAGATCTACAACTTTTGTCTAAAATATTTTTCGAAATTTCTATTATTTATGGAAATAAATGGAAAAAAAACATTTTTTTATACGTTTTTAAAAGTTTTTCCCGTGAAAATCAAATTCGCACCAATTTTCACTATCTTGTGTGTAATCAGCACGTCAAAATACATATAGATATACGCAGTTTCGAAAGGATCGGCGGTTTAAAGCTTTCGACACTACACCCATTTTTTCTATTGATACTCCTTTATACTTTTTTTTGATTATGCTTATTAGAGCTTATCGTACACCTCTGTTGATACTATCACTTCTAAATTCTCGTTACTTATGAGAAAAATAATGATTTAACATATTTTTTCAGTTTACTGAAATTTGGGATCTATATCGTTTTGCAATGATCTTCGAATACGGATGTGTGCTTTATACCAAAAATAATTTGAATTTTCGTAATAACGTCTTAAAACTATAAATCGAAGGAGACACTGCGGCTCAGACGATAGGGTATTTGAATTGAGTTTCCAGCACAAGAATTTAAAAAACGTATGCTGTGACTGGTTCGAGACCTATCTCAGAAAGACAAAACAAGAACAAAACTCGCGGAACTGCGTTTTTCTTTTATTAGATTTTATCTTTCTTTGACCCTATCAAATTGGACTGGTATTTGGTAGTTGGACAAGGTATTTCGTATTCAAGTAAAGTACTTTTTTCGATTAGATCTAACGCCAGTTATGATGAAAATAATGATAAACAAGATCAAGAAGGGTACTTTGATTATAAATTCATCCTTTAAATATTAAATAATAAAATTTGTATTTCATTATGCTCGTAAAAAATACGTAAAGGTAAGTATAATTTGCATAAATAGTCATAGATGCTTAAAATATAGGTTTGGACAAATTTGAGCTATTTTTAACAATGTAATAAAGTAAATATAAATAAATACGAAACTGTGAATCTAAGGATTATCAAAATATTATAATGGAAACTCTTTTTGTGACTAACTTCACTCACATCCATGAAAATAATTGCGTGACCGGGAGACAAAGTAAAGATCAAAAAATGTATTTGCGAAGGTTAATTTGAGTTTCATACATCGTATCCATGAACAATTTTAACGATAGAAAGGGTATGTGATAAAGAATATTTACTTAATGAACTAACTTAGTGATACTGACAACATTACCAGTCGAATGCATAAACTATGCAATATCCTTATTTAATTTCTTTATAGCAAATACTTGACAGATTGAATTTCATTTTTTAAAGTACTCCCGACGATGTTCATTTGACAATAAATTTAAATTTGGAAACTGAACTTTTTTAACAAAAAAGTTCCAACAACTGTCGTATGACCGGAAGACAGTCAGTAACGGGGATATTCAAAAACTAATTCATATACTAAATTTATAAGTAATAAGCTCACTATAAACTTTATTTTCTGCTATTTGATTAGTTTGATTCATAATAAATGCATATGCACATTAAGAAAATGATGAATGTGCAATAAGTAAAGAAATAAGCGCATTATACTTTGGGCAAATATAGTCAGGGACATACGATCGGGAGAGTTTTTCTCATATTTAAGTGGTTCTTTTCAGGCCTGGAAAATGCAGCAAGTTACATTCCTGGCAAGCCACATGGCGGTAAGTCACATTGCGGCATCTCTCATTCGGAAAAACGATAGAATCCTCAAAAAAAGAGCAAAAGCAGTGGGATAACTTGCATTATTTCTGTTACCAAGCATAGCAAAGTTTTCACAGCCCCCTCTGGACCTTGGAGACGGGTGGGGGTGTGAACTACATTATTTTCGTGACTAATCATAGGGATGTCTTCCCAATATTTTTCCAGTTTTTACTGGACTGTAAAATTTTCCGAATGAGAGACGCCGCAATATGACTCTCTGCAAGTGTGACTAGCCGCAAATGTGACTCGCCACAAATCCGCATTTTTGCCAATTCTTTGTGGAATTCATATTTTCCGGAAGCAGACTTGCCGCAATGTGACATGTCGTAATATGACTTTCCGCAAACGTGACTTGCTGAAAACGCGACTTGCCACAAACAGGACTTGCCGAAAATGCGACATGCCACAAATGTGACTTGCTGCAATGTGACTTGCCGTAATGAGACTTGTCTCAATGTGACTTGTCTCAATGTGACTTGCCGCAATGTGACTTTTCGCAATGTGACTTGCCGGGGCCTGACATGACTCAACCCAGCAAGTTGATACACTGCGGTAGAAAAATCGATAATAGTTAATAAGCCGGGATGGAAAGAAGTGAATTGAAAAACATAAGAATAGAATTAATTTGAAAAAGGAATAGAAAAATATTGACGTGAATAGACCTGATTTTTGGTATGTAAAACAGAGGATTAAGAAAGATAGACGGAGAATTATGAAGTTGATACCATAGAATGAAGAAAAAGGTTAATAGTTAATAAGCTGGGATGGAAAGAAGTGAATTGAAAGAGACAGAAATAGAAAATTATTTTGAAACAAAAAATTAAAAAGATTGGCGTGAATAAACCGGGATTAGGTTGGTTTGTAAAACTGGGGCTTGTGAAAGATAGATGGGGAATTAGCAAGTTGATACGCTGCACTGGGATAGAAAAATCGTTAATAGTCGATAATCTCGGATGGAAAGAAATGAATTGAAAGAGATAGAAATATAATTATTTTGAAAAAGAAATAGGAAAATAATAATGTAAATAGATCGGGATTATAGGTTCGTATATAAAAAAGGCGTTTGTGAAAGACGGAGATCCATCAAGTTGATACGCTGGGGTGGAAAAAGGGCAAATAGTTAATAATCGAGGTAGGCAAAAGGGAAATTGAAACATATAGAAATAATATTATTTTTAAAAAGATGAGAGGAATATATTGACGAAGACATAAGAGGGATAGGTTGGAATATAAAGAAGTGAATTAAAAAGATACTTCTTAACGTATCAGCACGGATAGAAAATATCTATACCTTCCTATCCCCTAATTTATGTCTCTTTCTACTTTTTCGTTCCAGTGGGGTCATTCCCAAGTCCCTCGATCTTCATAATATTGAAGCTCATCTTTAAGATGTAAGATAATGATGATTCCATCTAAAATTTAAAACCAAATTCACTTCACCAGCCCTAAATTAAATTTAGATCTCTGCTATAACGACGCAATATTTATTATCGACTTTTGTATCCAGGACGTGGCGACGGTCTTTTCTCGCTTCTCGTAATCGTCTTGATTCACATTAATGAACGCTTTCGACTTTGTCGCTTCACTCGCGTTGGGCCCGGCCGGCGCGGCGCGGCCGTGCGCGGATATTTTATTTGCCACGGTGTTGGGCCCAGGGACGAGCGTAACGGCGCCATGGCTAACACTGGGACTCACAAAGGAGTCATGGTGAGCTGGTAGCCTACAAGATCGGATAATATGGATAGTTATTTGTCGGCGCCGATGTTGGTTTTTCGTAGGATGTGTTACCACGTACGTGAGGCCCCCCTGCGGTGACGAACCCGCTGGGACCCAAGGCCCTCTCTTCTCTCTCTTTCTCTCTCGTTTTCTTCTTTTCCGGCACTCCTCTCTCCCGCCGTCTGCAACTATACCTCGACAGATTGTTTTTTTCACGTAATCTACTCCTTCCACCTTTCTCCGTTTCGTTCCTTTTCATATTTGCTCAGCGTCTTTGGTCCCCTTTGCTCTCTCGAAAGATCTGATGTGAGGCCCTTGATGCTTCGGAAGAGGAGACCAGACAAGTGTACAACTTTACATACATATAGATAGACATAAGCTATCGCCGCTCATATGTCAAACTTATCGCGCACGTTTGGTACCTCGTGTAATATTTCACGCGCGTGGAGATTATCGAAAGTTCCTCTGTACTGGTAGTCTATAAAAATTCTTCAAGTATTCGATCCACGTTTTCCGTATTTTGTTGGATGTGATTTTTTTCGTGATTTTTATGATATATGCACTTGATGTAATCGCCGTGGAATATTGGAAGAATTATAATAAATTATAAGTATATCTAAGAGAGAGGCTCATTTGAGTTTTAAGTAGTATTTGAATAGAAGGTAAATATCGTGAGACAAAACTGTAAGTCTCACGAGTTTTAGCTTCCATAATATTCTAAAATGCATATTTACAATGGGAGGAAGGTTGGTGTCAGAAGCCGACTTTTTATAAACTTAGAGGTTTATGAGAAACGTTAGAAAACTCTCTATGAATTTAAATCGATAAGAATGAGTTTATCACGAACTCATATCTAAAAGTTCCACTGATCAATCAGTGAAAATCCTTACTCATCTGTAATGTGAAAAAGTAGAGTTAACTTAAGATGAAGAAAATAAGTTCTTATAAAAGTAAGACCCGTTTGACTGTTGAACGCCATATTTGTTAAACCCATATTTTTCCATATCAAATCCTTCAATGGATGCAATTAAGCGTTAGATTTTAAATTGAACCAACACCTCTTTTAACCAATTTTCCAGTCTGAAAAATACGAAAAAGTGCTAGCAGAGATACAAACTGCGGTTAAAGTTTTCAGCAAAGTAGATTCTTCTTATAAAGCATTGCAAAACCGATTCTTCCGGGCACTCGCCTCAAAGAGGCTTTTAATAAAATTAATTACAGCAGCCGAGTTGAAAATCCTTGAACTCAGGATGCGAAAAAGCAAAAAGGACGAGGTGCGTTAAGTTTTAGCGGAAAAGCTTTAAGGATGCTATAAAACACGAGAGAGAAGGCACCCTTCCGGTATGGAGAGATGTTGCTTGGACGTGACGCAGGTGTATTCGAGCGATACTCGTTATTTATTGATTTACTTAATTCGCCCAAAGAGAACAGGCCCTCGGCGTTTGAAGAGAGGCGGCTCATTTCGTGATTAAAAGACGTTACGGACGCCTTGGCGCAGCATGTGTGTGGCGGCAAGTCCCCTCCATATTTTAATGCTTAATAGCTCTCGCCTTCTTGGGCTTGTTACGATTAGAAAGAGAAAGAGAGAGACAAGTAAGGCAAACGATGACGAAGAAGGAAATAGAAATGAAGGAATCGAGAATTTTGTGTTCCCACAAAAATTTTATTATGATGACGTTCGGGTCATCAGTAAATTCAATGATTGACTCCGGGGAATGGAGAATAAAGTGCTGACATTTTACGAATTATGTGCAGTTTTAATGATGGGAAATTGTCAATGCTTTAAATTCTTATGATGAAATGTTAATTGAAAACATTTAATTTTGAGGCAATAATAAATTTCCTGTTATTACTACGGTAAAAAATATCCAAATAACCGTTTCGACACTTGACAGAGTCCAGTTGTATCTGCTTCTCATTAAAATATCAAATAAAAAGTCCATCACTATCGTTTAATTATCCGTGTCTGAATTTCAAATTGCAAATCTTCACGGTCTAGTAATTTCGAGATTGAAAAAAATGCTACATGAGGGATTCTGAACAAAATTTACTTGAGATAGTATGCGCAAAATCATTTCTAAAATGCGAATAGGCAAGAGCTGTTTTCCTGGGCGAAAATGTGCAAAAATTTAGAGTTTCGGAAAAATGAACTTGTCTTTCACGTAAAATTTTTATTTCGAAACTCCGGCAACGTTTCTACTAGACCTGATTAGTTAAGAGTTACCAATTGGAAGCACTTAGTAAACGAAAGGGTATATGAGAGAGGGCGGAGGGTACAGAATTAAAAATGAAATAGATATCGGGATTAGAGGGGCTGATTCTGAGGGGTAGCGAGAAAAGGGCGATGAGAGTGCAGAAAGGAACTTAAAAAATTGACTTGCTTGCACTGCCATTCTTTACAGAATTTTCTTAAAACTATCTCCTAAAAACTAACATCCATCCATACCTTATCTCTAAGACCGCACGCTCTTATCGCCTTGCCTTCCTCGCTTCGCCTCGCTCGCATGTCCCTACTTTCTCGCATTGCCAAACTCTGCTTCCGCGGTTAATACCATATACTCATATGGTATTCACAATATCTACAGATTACTTATGAGGAAAAGAATGAAGAGATATAAAGGCGCGAGGGAAGAGAGATGAAAGGGCGAAAGATAATGAGAGAGTAGTTGGGAGGAAAGGAAGTGGAGAGACTATACTGGAGAAAAGGGCGATAGGGTTTGTTATATGGGAGAGGGTGCAGTATACAAGAAATTAAGATGAAATAGATATAGGGGCTAAAGAAGCTGAGGGTGAAGAGTAGCGAGGAAGGTGCGATGAGAATGAAGGAAGGAATATGTAGAGCGAGGAGAAGGGAAAGGAGAGGAAGATACCATGAAAAAGAGGATTTGGAGGGATACGCTGGTAGAGGGAAAAGGAATAGAGTAAATAAGCGTTGAGGACGCTAGGATGTAGTACATGAAAGAGATCAGAGGTTTCGAAAATTAAGATGAAATAGGTGTGAAGGTCAGAGAGGCTGAAGGCGTGATTAGAGAAAGAAGGTGGAAGGGCGAAAGAGGATGAGAGGAGATTTGGAGAAGGGAGGGTGAAGAAGAGAGTAAAGACATGAAAAAGACGAGAGGGTGTGGTGTATAAGAGAGGAATGAGGGTAAACAAATTAGGTGAAGTAGGTGTAGAGGGAAGAAGCGCTGAATATTAAGGGTAGCGAGAAAGGGGCGAAAAGTGTGCAGGAAGGAACATGTAGAAGGAGAGACAAGGAAAGAGGGATGGAGAGACAAGTGTGAATGAGAGAAGGGTTAGGAGTAAAATGGTTTAATTATTACAGGAAACGATAGGAAAACGACGAAAGAGTATACAGGGGACGATAACAATAAAGTGACAGGGAAATAAGGAGCGAGGGATGGTGAAGAATTTTTATATCAAGGTAATCAGAGGGTATGAGAGGCGTAAATTTAATATCAGTAGAGCATAGAGCGATAGGAATAAGAAAAGGAGATGAGGAAAGGTGTACATAGGAAAAGCAAAGAGGAATAGAATCGGAGTGTCAGAACAGGTAGGGGATAGAGGAGGAAGAAGGGGTGGCGTATATGATGTTGGAGGAAGAAGGTCAGCGTAAAGACGTGGATAGTGTAAGAGGAGAGGATGGAGAACCAAAGAGGGAAAAGAGTACGATAAAGGCAAGAGACAGAGTAGAATTTAGGGACGAAGGTAGCAGAGGATGATTACGTTAGAGTTTATGAAGGTTGAGAGTCACGAAATTGAGTATACAGAAAAGTGTGATTAAGATGCGAGAAGAATGGACGTTAGAAGGGCTGGTAGGGATAGAGGCAGCCAGGACGGGTATCTATGTTGAGAGTTGCAAGTATTGAGGAGTTGGGGATAAAATGAAAGTAGAAGGAGAGGTTATATGGTAGAGGGTAAGTTTTAGGGTGAGGACGAATGAGGCGCAGGGGGTGCGGGGTAAAAAAGGACGATTAATGAGAGAGTTCGATGAGAGAGAGAGGGGCTGAGGGACATCTATAGAGGAGCAAAAGCTGCTCAGGGTAGAAGGGTTCTGCTGTGAACCGATCAAATTCCAGTTTCTTTTTTCTCAGGTCATATTTTTACTTGAAATTACTGAACAATTTTCCAAAAGCGTTCAAACTTCTCTTTTCGAATTAAAACAAAGAATATCGGAACCTAAAGCACCAGTGGATCAATTAGTCACTTTTTTTCCTATCAGCACCCTGGAGTCAGCGGCTGGAATTGGCAGAACTTTATAAAGGTTCCCTCGGCCGGCAAAGCGCGACGAAGGTGGTCGTGAAGAGGAATTCAGTGTACGATTTCTCGACATTCCCGATAAGCCACACGATTCGGCGGCACTCCGGCAGCTCTTTTACTCGGTCGGCTCGTTGGACGAGATAAGGCGGCTGAAAAAAAAACATACTTAGTTGAAAGCCATTTGTATCAGTTAGCAGCACCTGCGGCTCAAAGCAAACGGAACAGTATAGGCGCACAGTGGACTCGATAGTCGATAGTAGGTTAAACGTATACGGAGAAGGTCGTTTCAGACACGTATTTTTCCCTACTACGTGCAGCAATGTGTCTTGATCTATGTCTTAATTCCCTGAGTGCTCGAGATCGAAGTCTCCAGAATCAGTTCCACCTGCGTTCATAATTTGCAATCAATTCAATCATTCTTTGAGGAGGAGTCGTTTCAGTGTTTTGAAATTCGAAATTCTGATTGGGAAATGTTTGACTTACAGAGGACGAAAATAACATTCATATAAGAGAATTCTGAATGGGGATTTTCGTTGGTGAATTTCAATATTTTAGTTTTTTCAAACAATCAAATTTCTAAAGCCTTCCAAAAGGAAGAAATTTTTGCCAAAAAAAAGTGATGTACCTTTGGAAATTAATATTAGATTTTCTGGTACCTAAAGGCTCTTTCAGTAAAGTAAAATTAAATCCAATAAAAACAAATTAAAACGAAAGACTCAAAATTAGTGTTATGATGAAGAGTGGCTTTCTTCAATTAAAAAAGTTCGATGCAAATAAGTGAATAATTGAAAGACCACGTGACCGAGGAAGAAGTTAAATCATCTACGCTATATTATTCGCGCACGAAGGTATGACATGTATGCGGTTTTACCTACGCATGGGTAATGCAGCGTTCTCTCGCTGTTTTAGCTGCGCGATATATGGATACTTTTTGCCATCGTCGGGACTATATTATAGCAGAAACAGCAAGAAAACATAGTGGTATGTCAACCGGTGAAAATTTATTACTGTCCGAAGGCAATACATACGTACTTGTAAGCAACTACTCCCGACGCCCGTGGGGTATGAGCGAGGCGACCGTGTTACTGAATAATGGATCCTGCGGCGATATTTTTTTCCACGTAGGAGTGAATTGGCTCCTATTCAAAGATCCTGAGAAATAAGCAATTAAGAGATGACTTAAAAAGGATACGCGACAGGAGTCAGACGGACCAAGCCGCTCGGAGCCATGAAAGGCAGCACGAGTTTTTCTTACTGGTTGTTAATGGTCGCGATGAGGTCATCTGCCAAATAGACAACTAGATTTCAGATTGTCTTATCATATTTCACGACTTCTTGACATATTTTTAATGGCAACTTAAGCGATTCTTCGAAGGGTGGAAGTTATATAATTACGATAATATAGTATAAGGAACAGTAATACATTTTCTTATCGACAAGAGGAATGTGCTAATGTGGTTTAGTTTTATATGAGAGGAGAGATTCTTATACATTAGTAATTGCTTATACATTAGTAATAATTGCTTTCCAGTTTTTTATATACGAATAGATTTGAGTTCTATATTTACAAAATTCGCTCCATGAGTATCAATACTTTGACATAATCTTTTCCCATATATTCAAGGAATATTAAGAAAACAATTTTTTTTTGGCACTTTTTAAATTCCAACTTTTGATTCAATTGAAATTCGGAAACCTCTGTACACTTACTTGTTCAAAATGCACTACACAAGCCTATAATGTACACACAAATCACTAATCAGTTTGTTATTTTTGTACAAGTAAATAACTATGGACTTTTTGATTTGGTTTACATCTTGTAATAAAAATAAGAAACCATTTTCTACGGAACTTGTAGAATATATATTTCATACCCATAATATCAATTGACAAAAGATATGAATTTCGTATTTTAAAATGTAGCACATTTAAAAGTTCAGTTTCCATAAAAATTGATAATTTGAAAAACACATATTATATGTTAATTTAACAAACTTGAGAGATTATTGTTTTTACTCCGAGAAGTTTGAATCAGCAATTCAATTTTTAATTGATTACAACTTGTTTCTCTTTAAAGGCTCTATACATACCTGCTGTTCCAATTTCCGACCTTTCGCACCGTTTTAAACATTTTAGACAATCGAACAATTTATCTTTGTGTAATATTTTGGTTTTTAATTATAAATTCTTACCCGTGGAAGGGAAGTGATATTTTTCGCAATCAATTTGATCAATCTGGAAATCTATACCCCCCCCCCCCCCTCACATTACTCCAAACATCACCGAGTGAGTTATGCCTACCCAGAAAGGGAAATAGCTTAATGGTATAAAAAAATAATAATTAAAAGGACTTTCATTCAAATCCAACTCATTTCCAGTAAAATATTTTTATTACTTCAGTTTGTTCAGTTTATGATAATCCTTTATTTTTAAAGGTTAATGAAAATTGTACTAACATTTTCATTCCTTTCTGATAGATGCCTTTCAACTACGCCACGCTATTTTGCATTATTCATCATAAGACAAAAATAATAATAATTTTCAAAGAACTCTTTTTGTTTGTGGATTTATTTTAAGGATCCATCATTAATTACTTCCAACTGATTAATCTATCAGAGAAAGCTTCTTGGTAACTTGATTCGACATTACCTGATTATCCTATTTTCAAAGAACTGGTAAAGTAACAATCGAAAATTCAAAAGTTTCAAAATTTGAATAATTATGGGAGATGAAAATATTCAATATTGATAAGCACATGAGATTGCAATAGCAACAAGCTTGAGAGGAAAGTGAAATTTTAAACTTTCAATAATTTTTCAAATATTGAAGTCCCTTTCGAAGAAATATATATCAAGCAGAAGACTGGGGTCCAGTTCGAATTAGAAGTGGGTCAAAATCCATATTTGATATTTTTTTATGAAGTAATTTAATCTTTTTGCCTGTTTTTTTCACCATTCAAAAGAGCTAAGTTTCAGCTGGAAAGTCCTTTTTTGTTTTAAATTATTCAAAAAAAAAAAAAAAAAGTTATGCAACTATTTGTGTATCTATATTTTCCTTTTTGGGGACACACCGCTTCATTGATAAGAGGTTTTCTCGGAAGTGGTTGATTCTTTCAGAATGTTCTTTTCGTGGCTTGATAAAGTCAAGTAGTAGCTCAAAAGAACTTTCTTATTTTTTTCTGAATTCAAAAATAAAACAATTAGGCAACTTTTTAGGTGTCAAAATTTGATTGTTCTTAGGACGCGCCGCTATTTGACAAGGTCTTTCTCGCACATGGTTATTTTTTAGAGCGCTCATTTCGCGATTCAGTAAAGCTAACCAATAGTTCGAAGGTACTTTCTTGATTTTCTTCAGTTCAAAAATAAGAAAATATGCAACTCTTTCTTTATCAATATCAGATTTTTTGGGGATGTGCCGTTTCTTTGCCAAAGGTTTTCCCGAAGAGGGATACATCTTTCAGGATGTTCATTTCACGGTTCAATGAAGCCTATCAATACTTGGAACAGTTTCCCCATTTTTTTTTAAATTCATTGCGTAAAAGTTAGACAGTTTTTTGTTTCTACTTTAAAATTCGGGTTTAGACACTTACGCCCGTATGCAGTGTGGGCCTTCATTTGTATTTGCCTCCAAGAAATATTTCCTTTAATGTACAACATGCTTGTTTAATTTGAAGACATTTATTTCGGAATTTTTGTCTTTGTATTAAGATTGATTTTATCATTGCGTGTGTGATAGTTGAGAGCTTGATCAGATTTTTATGAGAAAAAACGAATTTCAAACTACCATATCAATATCTTTTATTTTCAATACGTATTTTTGGAATTTTGAGAGAATTGGAAAGAGAGATGAGGAAGTGAAAAAAATAGCAAAGGTCCATGGTTGGAGAATTGATATTTGGAAAGGGTGTGGAAGCGTGTTAAAATTATCACCCATGACTAATTGGGGGTAATGGTATTGTAGGGTGGTTCAAAAATGCTAAAAAATTTCTTATCCTGCTGGAAGTCAAATATTCCCCCAATTCGGTTACAAATGCGAAAAAAGATATCGCATGCATTTTTCTTAATCTTGATTTTAATGGGCGCTCGAAATTTCCCATGTAAATTACATGACAAAAATAAATTTTGGGCTTTTCGGAATTACTTCTGTGGATTTTAAAAATTGTTACGCGGAAGTATGGAACTTGTAGAAGGCATTCCAACAAAATCTACCCGTTTGAACAATTTATTTTCATTTTTCCCCAAAACGTATCATTGTTGTTGTAGTGGAATATCTATCAATATTTTAAAAGGCAGCCTAGATTATGATTCTGTTAGAAAAAGCTGATTTTTTGAAGAAAAAAAATTATTTAAAAAAATGGAATGAAAAGAAACAAGAATAATGTGATAAACGGTGTAGATTACGTGAACAATTGGCATTTTTGGACGCAGGGGTACTTTTCGGGGCATTGTGGGGCAAACCCATATGATTGATGCACAGAATTCTTAATTGGGTGTTCCAAAAGTATCACAAATCTCTGTTGGAGGGTAACTGGATAGGCGCAGGCTGGTCATACAAAGTGAAGTGGGGTTGGGGGGGTAAACAAAGGATTAACCCTCCATGGTGGGGAGGGGGTTGCTTATAAAGGGGCAGAGGTTTAATACAATTATTAGCAGTCGCTTGAGGAATGAGGAGGGAGTTATTTTAGAAAGGGAAAGGGGTTTGATAAAATTATCAATAATGACTGATTGGTAGTACTTGGATTGGGAGAGAAGGGGAGTGTCAATGTCAAAGTTATCACCAATGACTGATCAACGGTAAGGTGGAGGGAGTGTGACAAAACCATCACCAATAGAGATAGCGATTGGAAAGGGGTCATTCACAAAATATGTGACACATTTAGGGTTGGGGGGGGGGGGTAGTCTGTTGAAGTACCAATGGGAAAAGTATCACGAAGGGGGGGGGGGCAGTCAGAAGTTTCTGAAAAATGCATCACGTATTTTGTGAATGGCCCGAAAGTGGTAGATTCACTTTTCTAGCAGAAAGTCCTATCGGAATCAACATTAACAATTTGTGTAAATATTTTTGAAAAGGCAACAATCTTAACATGAAAGAATCGACATCTCGATTACTATTAATCACAGAAAAAGCTGTGTTTTCCATTAGAAGAAATTTGTTGTTCCTAAGGAGCTGCAGCAAAAAGGAACCCCTCTTGATGTAAACGAATCCAAAACTACGAATTTGTTAGAAAGAAAACTCCATTTGGACCTCCAAGGAACCCAGCTTTAACGGATTCTTTTCCCAAATAACTCATTTTTCGCTTTGCCCGCTTCGGCATTTTATCTAGTTAATAACCCAACTTTTAGGTTAAACCATACATGTAATAGAACTCTGACGGACATAATTTAGTGAAGAGAATTAATGCACAAAATACTGTCGCAATCAAAATAGATATAATGATTTACCAACCCCACCTTGCATGCGGTTCGTTTGGAACCCTTTTGGGTCTCCACAGGTTTCTATTGGTTTGCAAGTTCTAATAAATACCAACTTTTATTTAGGCCAAAACCTAATGAATCCACAGTTTTTTTGTGGGGATATTGATTTTTTTATTTCGCCACGGAAATAAATAATGGCTCTTTAGATTAAAGTTTAGGCATAACAAGAAACAAAAGTTTGTATTTTGAACTTGAGGCGTTTTCTGTAGAATTAGTGGCAGAAACAGGTGCACTCGTTAACAGCGTGTAACTACTGGCACCTACTTAATGTTTTTCGTCGAGGATGCGGGCTGAGTATGTCACAGAAACGAAGAAGTCGTTGTACCGTGAAACACAGTGTTGCAGGAAAGGTGCTAACGGTATATATAAAAGAGCGAGCGACGTTTCCTTACTCCTGGCTAATTTCTTGCACGGCCTCCGATGAGAACTAAACGAGCCAATAAATCTCACTCCACCCAGTTCATTGTCGCCATAACCAACATACACGTTTCACGCATTCGTCTATATGGACGAGTGTGTAGAAGCTTCAGTTTATGTTTTATTTAGTATCTACTCAGCCTTTTAATTGAAATGAGATCAAGAAGTGAAAACCACTCTTTTCACCTATTCAGTGATGTAATCTACAGTAAAAAATCGATTAGGAAATTATATAAATTATACTCAGGCGTCACGTATTATTTTAACGGCCCCAAAGATAAGGAATCAAAAAATTATTTTGAAAAAAAATGTCAAATACGCTAGGCATCAAAAGCACACTCTATTAGGATGCGAACGGGACTTAATATTTTGTGTAAGGGTGGGTTGAAGCCCTTGGGAGTAGTTCAAATAATAAATTCGAAGAAAAGTCATGTTGGGCAGAAGAATTTAATTGTTAATAAATGTCGTATGAATGAAAAACTAATTGCAAAAATATTGAGAATAACTTCACAATTTTTTTTCTTGACCAATAAAACTTGAGTTTCAAACATTTCTGCCATTATATCACTAGGGCGTGATGGAAAAATATTCAATTTTTATTTCAAATTCGAAGGGCGTCCGAAGGTTGCAGCTTGATACCCGGATCTCCTATAAAAAAATACAGATAAAAAAATATATCTGGGTTGCTAAAAAATCTCAATTTTGATATTCCCTGACTTTTGCCTGTTACTAATTTCATTAGCATTTCATTAACTTCAACTTGAGTTTATGGAAAACTCCCTGATTCTTTTAGGTTTCTCTTGACATTCCCTCATTTTTTTGACATTTTTAAGTTCCCGGCCTTTACAGAATTCTGTGATCTGTTAGTAGTTCGATCCGATAAACATTCTGCATACATTAATTGAGGCTTATTACAGAAGTCGGATTTAAAATTCGAGGACATTTCCAGGTTTACCAGGTCACCTTTTCAAAAAATACGATTCAAAATCTGCACACAAATCCAACTCTAAGCATTGTTCTCTTTAAAATATAATTTCCAGATGAATTCTTGAACAAAAATATTGCAAAGAACGTCTAATTGAGATATTTTAAAAAATTTGGAGAACTCTGGAAATAATTAACATTTGTTCGAACTCTTGGGCTCATTTTACTATTTTACCATATTTACTAAATTATTAAGATATTTGTAAAATTTCATCCCTTTGAAAGAATTTGGACTATTATTACATACTGAACAATCTTTCTTAATATAGTAACTAATAGTAGAAAAAAGTAACAGGTAATATGGTTCCCGCGCTCATTCAAATTGTTAGGACGATAATTTAATTAATTGCTATCAACCTGAAATTGTACAACTGAAATCGTGGAAACGTAATAATACATAGATAGCAGAAAAGTACTAAAATAAATTACTTAAACTTTAAAATGGAATGACAATAAAATTGCCCAGGCTATCTTCCTAAAAATTATAGAACCTCTCCTACTTGTGTTGCACATCTGTCATTCACTGCGAATGCAGAAATTTAACTCAATTCACAGACGAAATTTTTTATTTACGATTTATCAATTAGACATTAAATACAATTCACCCTGTTCGAACTAACTTTCGTTTTACTAGAATATTCTCAATTGACGATTTCAATTTCCCGATTGTAGTCGATCAATTTCAATTCAATCTTTTTTTTTCATTGACCGAAACGAAATTTTATTTCAAATTTGGAGTTTTTTATTTAACTGTAGACAAAAATATAGTCTATGAATCGAATGGCATTATTTACTCAACTTCTTCGGCGGTTATATCTGTACCATTTTGGCAAAAGTAGAGTGTCTTTAGGACGCTTCGATCTTATTATATATATTTTTCATAGTTATGGATAAAAAAGAGTGAGAAAAAAAACGCGAATAAAGGTTGAAAATTTACAGAAACCGGAAGTGCGAATAGACTTTCAAAATAGGTTAAACGAACGTATATATTATTAAACAATAAAGATATAGAGGGCGCGTGGACTTCGATACGGGATATCATCGTTAAAACTGCGTCCGAAGTATGTGGTACGGCGGTTGTAGGAAGAAAATCTGGTGATCCATGGTGGAATGATGAAATTGAGGCAGCCCAAAAAGAAAAGAAAGAAGTGCACAAAAAACGCTGAACATCGCAAGTCTTAGCGACGAGGAGAGAAATAGGCTCACAAATGATTACAGACACAAAAAGAGGAAAGTTAAACGACTACTCAAAGAGAGTAAAGAGAAAATCAGAACAGAAGAAGAGAACAAAATACAAAACTACTTTGAAGGAATTATGAAACTATTATATAAAAAGTTGAAGGAAGGTAAAAATACAGTTTGTCAGCATGAGAAACAGCAAAGGTGAAATGCCTTATGATATAGAAGGGATAGTAGACGCTTTAAAAGACTCTTTTAAAGAACTATAAGGAGGTGAATATATAGTACAACAAAACTGCGACATAGAACATAAGGCATTAGAAAACCCGATTGAAAAAGTCTGTGTCACTCAGGTCAGAGATATAATTAAGAACTTGAAAAATGGTAAGGCTGCTGGTATAGACAGTATTAGCGCTGAAATGCTTAAACACGGTGGCAAGTACATACCTCACAGGTTATGGGAATTGATAGATTTATGTATCGAGACGGGAGACGTCGCACACGATTGGAAAAAAGCGATTATCGTACCAATATACAAAAGAAAGGGAGATAAAAGCAACTGCAGTAATTACAGAGGTATCAGCCTACTAAGTACCGTAAGTAAAATATACTCAAAAATACTTATTCGTAGGGTAATGGAAATCACGGAAGAGAAGATATGGGAAGTGCAAAGTGGATTTATGCCAGGAAGATCATGTACAGATCAGATTTGTAGCCTAAGACAGATCACAGAAAAAAGCTTGAAAGTAGGAAAGAAAGTTTTCTGTGCATTTATTGACCTAGAAAAAGCATTCGACACGGTAAATAGAATTAAACTTTGGAAAGTCCTTAAAGAGTATGGAGTAAATGGAGGGCTCCTACAAGAAATAAAAACAATATATACAGGTAGTAAAGCGAGTGTAAGGGTAAATGGGAAACTAAGTGACTGGTTCGATATTATACAAGCAGGCGTGAAGCAAGGGTGCGTTATGTCCTCGTGGCTATTTATCATATTCATGGATAAGTGTCTAAGAACTGGCCTATTCGACGAAGAAGGTGTAGATATCGAAACAGTCAAGGAACGTGAGTTAGCTTTCGCAGATGACAAGATTGTTATAGCAGAATCAGTCGAGGACTTGCAAATAATGTTGAATAAACTTAATACAAGCAAGAAGAACATGGGCCTCAAAATTAACGTGAATAAAACGAAAATCATGGTGTTTGAGGGGGAAAGTGAGAAAACAATGTGCAACATTGTCCTAAATGATGAGAGATTAGAACAAGTTGACAATTACGTATATCTAGGTAGTCTATTCACTAACGACGGAAAAATAGATGGGGAGTTAGATAGGCGCATAAATAAGGGTAAGCAGGTAGATCAGGGTCCATCCTCACAAATAAAAACATATCAAACAAAGCTAAAATGCCCATACATAATTATATATTCGTACCGACTGTACTATACGGTAGCGAGACATGGACCTGTCAAGAAAAGGACATGAGTAAAATTAACGCGATCGGCATGAAACCTCTGCGCATAATATGCGGGAAAACACTAATGGACAAAGTCCGAAACGAGACAATCCTCAAAGAATGTGGTACAGGAGAGTCACTAGTTGGCATATGGGAAAGAAATCAGTTAAGATGGTTGGGACATCTTGAAAGAATGGAAGATGAACGACTGACGAAGCAAGTGTATAAAGGTGAAGTAAATGGCAGAATGCCCAGAGGTAGACCGCCGAAAGAATGGTTAGAATCTGTAAATGAGACATTAATCCGAAGAGACATAAGAAGCCATAGAAACAAAAGAGCTTACATGAAAAGAAGCATGGACGTAGAGGAAGCTAGAGTAGTATGCCATGAGAGAAAAGTATGGCGACAAATAGTTTGTCAACAGAGTGACAATAGAATGAATGACGCCTGAAACAAAGACCTTGGATACTAATGGGCCCAAGTCGGGAACCATATATGAAAATTTTGTGAGACTCCTCACTTGGGGTGATCTATATACCGACCTACTTTATACCTATATACCTATCTATTATTTTCCAACTGAGCAAGTCACGCCTACCCCAAAAGGGAAAAGCCAAAAAGAAAATGCCTTAATGGTATAATAATAATAATAATAACAACATTATGGTTGCAAATAGCGCACTGCATACAGGATACACTAGGGCATGTATGGGCCGGTATGTGAAGCCTACAATGTACGATGTATACGGATTTTTCATTGGTGCATAGTTTTCGGAGGGATAATTATAGTTGTAAATACTGATTTTTAAAATAATTTTCATCTATTAAAACATTGATTTCCTACCGTTCTAACAAAAAATTGTTTCTTATTTGTTATTTTAGGCTTTATCGTGGATTCTCTTAAACCCCCTCCACATTTGGAAAAAAATATATATTTTTCACCCTGCCCTAATGTCTACCTTTATCATTTGTTTCTTAATTTCTTTCCTTCAATTTAAGGTTCCACTTAATTAAATAAAATATATAAAATTTAAAAAAAAAAACACAAAAATCTGCCCAGATGTTTTTTTTCTATTGTTCGATTATAATAATTCTTAATATCTAAATATGAAATTGACCATTCATGTTGCGGAATTGTGCATTTTCCCTATCAGAAAGTGTTCCATATTTCGAGATCTTGATTTGCATTCTCCCATCTCAATTTCTCGCCTTCGTGGTTGAAATCGGTTCGTCGATAGTGACGATTTCTCCGATCGTGTGTGTATCTTTGGATGTGTATGTACACAGCACAGCACCGGTTTTGTACAGACGTCATTTCAAGAGATTCAGGGGGTTAGGATCGCGATGCTGATGAGATAAATCAGTTGTCACGCGAACCGACTTAATTCAATCGAGGCTCGACGCCGAGCGACGCTCTGAACGCGTCGACCTTTAGCGGGTGTCTCGACTCGACGTGTCATCAAAAAGTGCGAAAGCTTAATTGGGAGAATTGGACCTTTCGCTCGGTTGCCCGCAATCAGATAATCTCGTACAGCTCAGCTCGGATTCTCTCAAACGAAACGAGACGGACGGACTAACTTCCAATCGTTATAACGACGTTCAAGAATTCCTCGATTTGATAACTTTTTATTTGCAGGAACTGTTCGGCCCACAATTCCAACTATTTATACATTTATCAGATACCATTTTTTGTTTATGTATGACGGAAAGATATTTTTAAGACAGTTAAAAAATGGGGATGTCTTGTAATTAGGCCATTTGAAATTGTCGATTTTTTCCTGATGACAGTTTTTTCCCCCGACGAATTAAAATGTCTTTTTGTAATTTGTCCTAAACTAACGTGTAGAGATAAGAATTTCAATAATATGGGTAATTCTCAATGATCTTTACATTTGATGTCCTAGTTAATTATTTATTTTTGGTGATAGGGTTAAGATTCATTATTGACTACACGATACATTTGTTTAGCTGTGTTTTGTTAAAAAATGATTGTAGGAGCAATAATCGAAAAACTTGGATGGTATCATGTACGATACGTGAAACCATCAGATTCTCCTCTCTTTGATTCTCGACAAAACAACAACAAAATGGATGTAGGAAAAGTAGATTTCGCAATTGAAAAAATTCCCAACCCTAAATGAAATTCTCCTGTTTTTCTTTGTAAAATAAAATTCCCGGCATTTTTCTAGTTCCAGTCGGTTTTCCTTGAATCAAGAAACCTCTTCCGTTCTTGCATCATTTTGAATTATGTTACAGAACGAAGTTTCACTATAAAAAACCGCTTTTCCAAATATTATGCATTACCATAGCTTCCTTACTTTTCAAGCAAATGTATCGATATTATAGTTCCATCGATTATTCTCTAATCAACACATCTTTTCTATTCTCGCATCAACTTTAAATTATGAGAATGAGAATAATTTTAATATAAAAATCTATTTTTAATATAATATAAATGACCATAACTTCCTTATACTCTTTAATAAAATGTATTAATATGTTACCTCAATCGATTCGTCTCGAACAAAGGAATCTTTTGTATTCTTGCATCAACTTTCAATTATGTTAATCAAAAAAAGGTTTTACTATAGAAAAACCGATTTTTAAAATATTATAAAGAGCTAAAAAAATGCTGTTAACATTTTGAGAAATCCTTTGGTCAGTTTTAAGATATTAGTGATGAAAATAAGACCTCCAAATTTCATTAATTTATTTGTAACCGTTTTCAAGTTATCGTGTTAACAAAAAAGTGTGACATTCACATACAGCCTTTATTAAAAACATCGATTTTGTAATTATTGGACCACGCTACAGTCATGTGAGGGGCCGTTAAAAAAATACGTAATGCTTTATCTGAAAACTTTGGCCCCCACCCTTCGTAATGTTTTTTCTGTAGTAAGTGTATGTAACTTTAACATTAGGGTAACGCTCAGGGTGGCGCCCCCCCCCCCCCCCCTAAAGGCGTTACCTATTTTTTTAACGACCCCTAATGATATATTTCTATAGTATATGTGACATGACAACATGAGATTTATTAAATAATAATACGTAACAGAAATTATCATATTGAATTAATAATAAGATTGCACGATTTTTTTTTAGTCTGCGAAAGAAGCGAATATATATAAATGGATAGAATCACTAATCTCTATCTTTACACATGATGATGGATGATCCCACATGTAAAGAAAGATAACTTAGAAAATTGCTATTCCCAGAGTCCACCTTATCAACAGATCTTCATCTCATTTCAATTCAATAAAGCGCTTCTGGAATTAGTAACGTCTCCATAGGGAACAATCCTCAAAACAATCATCACGTTGTTTTGCATGTCATCGTGAAAACAGAAGCATGAAGTAGTATATATTTTCAAATCTTATTTCTTGCTCTTTCTATTCTTCGGTGTCGTATATCTTGTAATTGGGCAATTTTCTGTGGGTGATTTTCTATTCCAGAAATGTTCGATTTCAGGCCCTATATTAATTTAAATTTAACTAATTCATGAAGCTTAAATGGGAAATTTTGCAATTCAGAATATTTTATATTTAAAACTATTTACCTGTTTAGTAATTTTTCATTTTCCCTGGCCAGTTTGTAACACTTATAATATAGAATCTTTAATGAATGGTATGAAAAAATTTTAAATTTAAAGTTATAAATTTTTAGTTTATTATTTTTACGACTAGCATAGCCTAATTTACTTTGGAAAAATGATCTATTTGAAATATTGAATGTGACCAGAAATGACTAATTTCATACCCAAAAGGTGACTTAAATGACTAATATCCATTAATAATATGACTAATGTTCTGTTGCATTTCAAAGAATTCAGAAAAATGTTGATCAATTGACAAGAATCAACAAATTATATTGATTTCAGTGAAACTAGAGTACATTGAGGAATTTAAGGAAAATGAGAAGAATTCGAAGAAATTCTTAAAAAATTAAGGTGAATTAAAAAAAAATCATGTGAATTGAAAACAATTAAAAAATATGGAAAAATTCATTGAATTTAGTAATTACATTTCCCGAGAATTCAGGGTGAATTTGAAAGACTTCAGGAAGAATTAAACTAAGATACAATTTTTTTTAATCCATTGAATTGAAGTGAATTTAGAAGAATTCGAATAAATAACAAAAATTCAAGAGTAATCCAACAAATTCCGGTGACTTTAAAGGAATTCACGATAAAATAATAAGAATTCAGCGTCAGTTCCAAATGAATTTATATTAATTGCAAATAAAATTGGAAAATCTCTTCCATTTTTCGAAACCGCAGGAAATTTATCATTTATTACGAATACAATTTTTTAAATCCATTGAAACCTAAAACATTTCGAATCTTTAGAAATCCTTTCAAATTATTAAAGCTGGTTCATAACAAAGTCCGTGGAATCTTTTGAAATTACCTGGAATATTTGGAATCTTTTGAAATCCTTTGAAACTTTCTGAAGCTCTTAAAAATGCTTTGGGAACTTATAAAATACAATATAAAATTAATAACTGAGATCAATTGAAAATTCCTTGGAATATTTTTAAATGTAATAAAATGTTTAACTTTTGAAATCTCTTTAAAATTGCTACAGTTCGTGAAAATTCCTTAGATACTTTAAAATTACCTTCAAATTCTTTGAAATCCTATTGAAAATTTTTAAAGAATCTTTTAAAATATGCTAAAATATTTCAAAAGAATTCAGGAAAATTCAGAAATAGAAATAAACCTGAATTCAATAGTAATTGACCCATGGATTGATTCATTGAAATAAAATAGACGAAAGTGACCTTTCTATTTTGAAAAGTGACTAAATAGTGATTTCAGCAAGAAAGTGACTAAAAGTGACTGTGTGGCAGCAATTTCTTCCGAAATCCTGACTTCCTCTGCCCAATAAAAATCGGGTACTTTTCCCTTATTTCCAGGTCTTCCCTGACCTGCTGAATCCCTTAATTTATTCAATATATAACATTTCATGGTATAATATTATACAAGATTTTTCGATTTAAATTCTCGACTTTTGAATGCTTCATTTGAAATTATTAATTTTAAAGCTTTTTAAAATGAAAGAATGTAAAATTATTTGTCCATGCAAAAAATACGGAAAAAGTGAACATGATTTAAATTACTTTCCTCGATTAAAATCTTGATTGAAATTTAAAAAAATTAATGCTGGTCTAGAACTTTGAAAAAATGCCATGCTTTCTCCATGTTTTCCGTAGCATTTAAAAAGATTCTATACCTTCGTTCAAGTTTTTTAGGGTTTCTAGTAGTAATCACAATACTTGTAGCTTAAGTCTACATTAATTTTAGATTAGCCTATTCTGATTATAATAACCTAATTATTACTGAAGATTTTCAAAGAGAAGGCAACTAAATTATGATTGTAATAAATGCTTTTAATAGAAATCTGGATAAGACCGAGGTGAGGAAAAGGGAATTGAATTTCAGCTTGTGATCAATCACGAAGAACATGGATAATAATTTACTGACTAGTTTGCTCGTTCCTGGAGTCGTTGGTAGTTCTCTGCGCTGAAGAGGATTTAATAAAAAGAGTATTACTGGGATAGAAGAAATCGTCGTTCTCGAGACACTTGACGCGAGATTCATCGAGCTTTCTGCTCGAAAGGCGAGTAGAACCCGGAGAACGACTGCAGGACCAGGATATGTGGTTGCTAACGATTCTCTGCGTTTTTGTCCCGTGCAAGCGACTGTCCGCGCGATGTTTCACTCAGCGCCACTTACAGGCTTCTTCGCTGCGCTGCGTTGTTATGTTGAACGAACGAAAAACTGGAACGTTTCATGCTCGACGTTTAACACGAGCATCGCCTTTTATAATAACACCAACTTTAACCAAACTCCAACCATACCATGCAATTTGCTACGCAGACATTCAAGAATTTCCCATCTCTAACATCAAGATCATTTCAAATTTCTGCCCTTCGATGCATTTGAGAAATTTGAAATAGTGTCAATAGTAGCAATTATTTTGATACCAGCAAAATACATGTAAGACAAAAAATCTGCCACGGACAACTATGTGAATTTGTGAAATTAAAGTTGGTCAAGAAATTTGGGAAAAAGTATTTATAATAAAATATATGAAGAAATTCTTTTGTAAAGGGACCTACAGAAAATTTTCAAAAAATTTTCAAAAGTCTCATTAGACATTATGCAACTTTGCGGGATCCCATGTATTATACAATCAATTTGCTTAAAACATTCGAACCCGTAAAGTTTTATAATGTATATATAATATGGTTTCTAAACATTTATTCAAAAAATTCGGTAGGATACTTGATAAAAAAGTTTATTTATATATTTCAATATGAACATTTTAGTACGATATTATGTTTCTTATATTTGAGAAAAATATTAGTAAGCTGAATTAATTTAATTTATTAACTTACTAAATTTGAAAAATTTAAATAATTGTATGAATAATTTTGATTGAAAAATAATTAAGTTGATTGAAGTAATTTATTTTTTTATTCATTAGATTAATAAAGATGTTTAAGCGATGTTGTTTGTCTGAGTGATGTAAATTTATAATAATATAATATATATGGTAGTTAATGACATACTTCAGACCAAAGAAAGGAGTTCGTTGTTAGATCCTTTATTCCATATTTACAGCTGCCAACGTTTTGAAAACCATAGTTTTCCTCATCAGGACAATTAAAATTTTTTTGTTAAATTTCGAAGTTTATCAACATCCTAGGTTTTTTATAGATTCCTATTTCTCTTCATCTCTCTATAGATTTATGAAATAATTTGGGATTTAAATTATAATAGATTATTGAAAATGTTAGAATTCGATGACATGAATCCTTGGTAAGGATAAACTTCTAAATTTGTTAATAAAGATATAATAAATTATGTCAAAACATAATATTAGTTAGATTAATAAAGATGTTCAAGCGATGTTGTTTCGGAGTGATATACATTTATAATAATATAATATATATGGTAGTTAATGAAATACTTCAGACCAAGGATAGGAAGTCTAACTAATATTATATTTCAATGTCATTGAATTCTAACATCTTTAATAATCTATTATTAATTAAAACCCAGATTATTTCAAAAATTTATAGAGAGATGAAGAAGAGAAATAGGAATCTATAAAAAACCTAGGATGTTGATAAACTTCGAAATTTAACAAAAAGGACCCCGCACACATCTATGGAAAATATGGTCCCGGTCAAATTGGCTCTAACGGTGGTATAACGTAGTTTATAATATCCTAATCAAATGAAGTTCTTAGGCACTGGGTCCAAAAAACGCCAGATTTCGAGATAGGAGGGACCAAATATCACTTCTCATGGACGCTAGATGAATTCCACGGACCCTCGAGGATATGGCATGACACATGACATGACATGTGTCACTTCACGCATGACAGGATATGTAACATGACATGGCACATAACACGACAAAACGTGACACATGACATGACATGTCATATGACAGATGAAATTACATGACATGATATTTCATGCCATGTCGTGTTATGTGCCATGTCATGTCAAGTATCATGTCATGTGATGTGTCATGTCATGCCATGTCATGTGACATGTCATTTCATGCTATTTCCTCAAGGGTCCGTGGAATTCATGTTGCGTCCATGAAAAGTGATATTTGGTCCCTCCTATCTCGAAACCTGGCGTGTTTTGGACCCAGTGGCTGAGGACTTTATTTGATCAGGATATTATAAACTACATTTTACCACAGTTTCAGCTAATTTTACCAGGACGATATTTTCCATAGATGTGCGCGGGGTCCTTTTTAATTGTCCTGATGAGGAAAACCATGGTTTTCGAAACGTTGGCAGCTGTAAATATGGAATGAAGGATCTAACAACGAACTCCTTTCTTTGGTCTGAAGTATGTCATTAACTACCATATATATTATATTATTATAAATTTTTTAATTCAATTGAATAAAACTATATTATTCAATTAAGATTTCGATTGGATTTTTCAATTTCAATTCAAAATGGAAAGAGTGGTTACATTCACTGAACCTAACCGATGCCTTTGCAGCCTAATCTATTTAACCGATTTACGTCAAATTTGAATAAAAAGCCTGTCATAAAATATTCTCGATAAATATTGCAAGAATTCTCTATATCATGAATATTTTAAGAAATGTTACCATTTTGGTCATTTCCGAATTTTCATTTTTTGGACCAAACAAGTAAAATTTTAAAAACTATTCAAGACATCAAAAATGTATGCAAAATGTATCAAGAATTTGTTGCTATGACTTCTCGTTGAAATTTGGTATACCAATCGGTTCGATAGATCAGAATGTAGAGGTGAGTCCATGTCGAAAATTTGTTTCTTTTGTGTATTATTTATGTTTTAATCTCACAATTTCTAATCTACTAACAAAAAATTAAACTCGAAATTTTTTGTTCAAGGTTAGTCAGTCAGCTGCTAAGTTTTATTGAAATTGGTTGAGAATTGGGCCGACAATCTACAAAAGGTCCGAAATGCATGATTATTCCAGATAATGATTCTTGGTATAGCTTTTTTTGTACTTGTCGACGATTCGCTATCACAAATCTTGAACAAAAGTAGTAAAATAGTGTCAACCAATTTTTTAAATACTCAATCAATGGGTTCACTATTTTTTAAATCGAGTATACAATATACATCACGGTGACCCTTAAGCACGTGTAGTTAACATTTTTTTCAACATTATTTTCCTCTCGGGAGCGGGTTTCGTTCCAATAGCCAAACAAATTTTAGCCAAATTAGTTAATACTTAGCTCTAACACACACTCCCTGATGTTTTCGATATTATTAACATGTGAAAAATGTAAGAAAATGAAAAAGCCACCTCACCTTTTTCAGTTTTTGTCGAATTTTTCTATAAACCGAAAACCGCAACTTTCTTCCTAACCCAAGAAAATATCGTAGTGTAAAAATGAAAATGATTTTTTTTTTAAATTACGGTCCCATACAAAATAACCAAAAATAGCATTTTTCATAAATTTAAAAAGAGGGACCCAAACTTCGTGAAAAATTTTGTAATTGCTAAAAAGCAAGTACTGAAATTAAAAATTAAACACGTTTGAAAAGTCGAAAATGACGGCTGTAAGATTACAAAAAATTATTAATTTTACCACTTTTTAAGGATATCCTCTCAAGATATATATATATATATATATATATATGTACTCATTTTATTAGAAAATTTATATTTTATGAAAGCAGTACCAAATTTTCTATAATTAGTTCTCAATGAAGTAAGTATAAATTTGCTTTTCTAGCCAAATTCGTAAGGCCATCGATGACAAATTGACAAATTAAACATTTTTTCAAATTTTACCAGCCGTCATCTTACAATCTTCTGGAATTTTACAAAATCATTCTAAATTCATTATAAAATTTCAAATTTCTTGAATTTTTCTATAATCCTATGAAATTGTTTGAAATCACATGAAATTCCTTGGAATCTTTAAAAATAGACTATATTATTTAAAATTCTCTGCAATTTTTATCCTTAGAAGACCCTTAAAATCACATTTCATTTCATTTAAATGTTCTAAATTCCTTTAGACTTCTTGAAATCTTACCAAATATCTTAACTAATTGGATTTCACGTAGGTCTGATGAAATCCCTACAAATTTCGTAAAATCCCGCCAAGCATACCTTGAAGTTTGTAATATCTTTATAAATGTTTTCAAAACTTTGAAATTAGATAAAACTTCTTGATGTCACAGGAAATATTTGAAATTCTCTGAAAGCCCATGGAATAATTCAAAATAATAATAGTAATTATTATTATATACATATATATATATAAAACCCATAGGCGTAGGGATGTGGCGACCCCATCGCCCGAGAGCTCCTGCTCTTGCAGTCAGCCGCGTTGCTTTGGGCTAACTCCCCAATGCAACGAATTATGCGGTTACGACACAAGTATCGCGCAGTGCCACCCACAATAGGCCTCTCTCGGATGGAGGCCATGGTTCAGTTGGGAGTGGCAATAGGAACGAACCGAGGCGACGACCAGGCAATGACCCCGGACAAACGCGAGAACATCGATTTAAATGGTCGGACCAACTCAGGAGGGACCTTCTTACCTGTTGGCAAAGAAGCTCACCGGCGCGGAGAGGATTCATGAAGAGGTTGCATGACCGTTGGGGCAATATGCACCCGGAATATGCTCATAAAACGCCTCAGTATTTGAGATATCAGGTATCCTTCTTGCGAAAAAACGGATATGAAGCTGTTTATCAACAGGAAGAGGAGCAACATCCTCCAGCGAACATTCCACCCGTTCCAGCAAGACCACCTTTGCAGATAGCCGATAATGTCAACATGAGAAGTAGGAGATCTATCCACCAAAAAGTCTTCCTCAGGATGGACAAATTAGCTGAAGCTAATACTGCTCTTCGCGATTTGCTCCCCGAAGATGTTAATCTCTGGAATCTGAACTGTGTAGTTTACGAGAAGGCGGTCTCCCTGCTTAGCGACGATAGAAGTAACGAAACTTCGGTACGTCTGAGTAAGACACGCGAGCGTATTGCACAGCTTCAGTTCAAAATTGAAACGGCGAGACAACATGCATCAAATGTTCAGTGCGTGATTAGCTACATAACAGCAAATAAAAAGTTCACTCCAAAAGTTAGGGCACTTGCTCGAAACTTGAGGAAAGCAAATCACACGCTGAACAAGTGTAAACTGTCGACCATCAAGCAGCACTGGACGCAAAAAGTAAGATCTCTTTCAACAGCGAAACAGCGCCTTGAACGGCGAGTTAAGTGGATTCAGGAAAATTACACCTTTTCTACTAATCCTTCCCGTCTGTTCAATAAAGCGTCATGTGTAGTTAAAAATCTGCCTAGTCGAGAAGAGATTCAAATCTTCTGGGAGCAAGTATATGGAGATACTCATCAGCTAAATGAAGACGCTTCCGATATATCACTCTTTCGTAACTTTTGCCAAAGGCAAAGGTTACAAGATCCAGAGGAAGAGTGTCCACTAATTACTGCTGAAGAAGTGAAGAAAGTTATCGCTAGAACTAAGAACTTTTCGGCGCCAGGGCCAGATAAAATCAACAACTTTTGGTGGAAGAAGTTTACTTCTACGCACCAACATCTAGCTCGTATATTTACTACTTTCATAAACGGAGAACAACCCGTCCCGCAGTGGCTAGTGGAAGGACGCACGGTATTGATCCCTAAGGCCGGAGATTTGTCATGTCCAAAGAACTACAGGCCCATAGCTTGTTTAAACACCAGCTACAAGCTATTCACTGGCATCCTCAAAGAGAGGATATTGACATCTATCGAGCCGGTATGGAGTGCAATAGTCGAACAACGTGGATGCAAGAGAGGGCTGGCAGGTTGCAGGGAGAACCTGTTAATAGACAGGTGTATTACCCAGGACTCGATCAGGTATCGACGCAATCTGTCCATGGCTTGGATTGATTACCGTAAGGCATTCGATAACACGAACCATGAGCTTCTTATCAAGCTCCTTGAGTGCATGGAGGTGCATCCAAAAATAGTGAGATGCATAAAAGAGCTTATGCTCTTGTGGCGGACAAGATTTGTCATAACATCTGACAAAAGACAAGTGACTACAAGCTTTGTCACATATAAGAGGGGGGTCTTTCAAGGAGACTCTCTAAGTCCGATACTTTTCTGCATTTCCCTCTTGCCTCTATCTATTGTGCTCCGAGGCAAAAGCTCTGGATACCTATGTGGCCCGCCGAACAGAAGAGAATATAAGGTCAACCACCTTTTATACATGGACGACCTTAAACTCTTTGCTTCCTCAAAAAAGGACCTTAACATCCTTGTAGATGCGGTAAATAGGTATTCTAAAGCGATTGGCATGAGCTTCGGACTGGACAAGTGTGCCTGCGTCCACCTACACCAAGGAAGACTAGAAACTACATCATCCAGTGACGATCAGGATGTTCAACTCATAGGCGGAAATACCATTCAACATCTTGGTATTGGAGAAACATATACATATCTTGGAATACCGCAAGCGGAAACCCAAAATGTGCATAACTTGAAAACGGCCCTTGGAAAAAGGTATCGCCAAATTCTCAGAAAAATTTGGGCTTCCGAATTATCTGGAAAGAATAAGATCCAGGCGACCAATATGCTGGCCGTTCCTATACTGCTCTACATGTTTGGTGCAGTAAAATGGAACGTCGATGAGTTAAAACAACTTGATCGAAGCACACGCAAGATGATGACAATTCAACGAAGTCTTCATCCTAGACCTTCCGTACCTCGAATATATCTCCCTCGCGATAAAGGAGGTAGAGGATTGCTAAGCTTAGAGTGTCTTCATCGGAGAACGGTTCTGGCTACAGCCTGTTCAGTTCTAAAAAGCACGGATTCCCTTATGCGACTCGTACATCAACATGAAGTCGCCAATGCTGCGGTGTTTCTATACCATGCAGCAGATAGGGCCGCAGAGGAGCTTGACCTCCCATTTGATTCCAGCAACATTACACATGGCCTAGCATCACTAACACCTCTGGTGCTCAAAAGTCGTATACAGGAAGCAGAACATACGCTCCTACTAAGAGAACATGCTGAGAAACCCCTCCATGGTAAGTTCTACGGCATCCTACGTAGAGAAGAGCTCTCGATGGGTCTGACCAACATGTTTCTCAAGTCTGCTGGATTGAGATCGGAGACCGAGGGATTTCTTTTTGCCTGTCAAGACGGCGTCATAGACACCTTAGTTTACCGCGAGCGCATAATGAATATACCTGTACGCGATACCAACTGCCGAGCGTGCAAGCAAGAGCCCGAAACACTTAGTGGATGCTCTAAATATGCACGCTGCGCGTACATAGAGAGACACAATGCAGCTCTAAAAGTGATATATTACCATCTTAGGCATTTCTATGGTGTTGATCTATTGCCCGTCTTGCCATACGCCCAGGGGGAACTCGAGTCAGTTGTGGAGAATGATCAGTGTAAGATCTACTGGAATTTCTCATTCTCCACCACTCAACGTATCAGTGCTACGAAGCCTGACATTGTCCTCCAAGATCTGAAGAACAAGATCATTTACGTGATTGAATTCTCGGCACCAGCCGATGGTAATATCACGGCAAAGGAGGGAGAAAAACAGGTGAAATATCAAGCACTTCTTTTCGAGCTGAGTAGGCTGTACCAAGGCTACAAAGTCCATCTTATAATTCTCATAATCGGCTGCCTTGGAGGTATGAAAGCTTCATTTATTAGCCAACTCAACAAAATTCCGGCTTGCCAGCGTCAGGCTCATTTCATCGCGAACCGGATGCAAAAGGCTGTTCTCCTGGGATCACTCCATCTGGTCCGTCAACACTGTTCCTCTTAAATTCTACAAAGATTGGTAGCTCTAAAAAAGGATCCAGAGTTGAAACCTTCATCTCCAACTGTCTTGTCTGCCGCGTAAGGTCATCCGCGGCTAGAGACCTGACTCCAGGGAACAGTGTTGCCCGATGTTATCACGCGTAAATTTCCCGCTCTTGCTTACCTTCTAGGACAGAAGGGGCAGAAGCGGATGACGTACACGTTCCAGTAGCTTTGGGATTGGTTTCTTTAAGGAATCATGATCGAAGCTTCCGGAGCCTACAACTTCTCTATAAAAATTATTATTATGAATGCCTTCGACATATTGAGCTGTAAGCATCTCAAGCCTAAGAGTGGAATGAGCTTCATAATTAATATTATCAAACCATTGAGCCATATTGCCTCGTTTCACTGTCGGGTATCAATGAGTTCATAAAAAGTGTACGAAGCGGTCAAAAGAGGGAAGGGAGTTCAGATTTTCAGATCTATCAAGAATTCCTGTATTGTTCATTTAAATAATAGTTTAATTCTGCAACACTGCTCCGACCCAGATTGCTGATCAATCCCTCTAGCAAGCACTCCAGGCGAAGAGCTTCATAAAGTCACCACGTAAAGCTCTCCGTGCGTGCCCATTAGTATCCAGACGTCTTTCACTCAACTGACACTCTTTATTGAGCATTTTTTATATAGGCTATTTGTGGCCGCACTTTCATGTCCTGGCGTATTTCTTTATCTTCCTTTACGTCTATAAATTTCCTGATTGTTTCCGTTATCTGCCTCTGGCTACGCTATCATGCACTTTACCTGAATATACTTGTTTCGTCAGTCGTTCTTCTTTCATTTTCTCAGCATGCCCTAACCATCACAACAAATTTCTTTAACTCTGGTCAAACAGTATCATCTATATCACATTCTTTGAGGATTCTTTCGTTACTGACTTTATCCACTAGCGTTTTCCTGCACACCATCTGCAGGTATTGCATGTCAACTGCGTTAATTTTACTCTTATCCTTTTCTTGGTAGGTCCAGGTTTCGCTACCTTACAGAAGAGTCGGTGCAAGTACAGAATTATATATTGCAATTTTTATTTTATTTATTATATTTTTACTTCTAGTATTGGCTCTTACCCTGTCGAAAACCTTCCTACCCTCGTTTATATGCCGGGCTATCTCTCCCTTAATCTTTCCGTCATTAGTGAATAAACTAGCAAGATACAAGTACTTATCAACTTATTTTATCCTCTCATCATCTAATGCAATGTTGCATACTGTTTTCTCATCCTTTTCTTTAAATACCATGATTTTTGTTTTATTGACATTTATTTGAAGGCCCATGTTCTTTATACTAGTATTCAATTTGTTCAACATTCTCTCTAAGCTTTCGATTGACTGCCATAACAACCATATCATCTGCAAACGCTAACACACGCACCTTCACTGCCCCGAGGTCCACACTTTCTTCGGTAAATGGACCACTCTTAGGGAAAAATGGGGCAAAACTGGACGATTTTGCTTCAGGATTTTTTTTCTCATACTAAAATACTTTTTTTCTCATACTAAAATACTTTTTTTTCCAATTTCACATTATAGGTGCCTTAAAGAACTAAAAATGTACTAAACAAAATTTGTTCACATTGAAAAAATGCCATTTTATACTTTTTTTTATGGATTTTTCGAAAAAAATTTCACAAACAAAATTAATTAAAAAAGAGTAAACAAATAAATAGTACAGTTACGAGAACTTCTTGTAACAAATTTTATTGTCCTTTTTTTATATAAAAATTACCATAATCAGGCCTTACAAAATACGTCTCCGTCTTCACTGTCGAAATCTGCGCAAGACTGATGAGCCCAATTGTCGCATGAACTGCATTGGACCCACTGTTCGATTGAAAAATCGTGACAGTACAAACAATTGGGACCTTGGATTTCTGCATTCAGCAGAAATCGAAAGCAATGTGCGCTCTAACTACATCTCGTGCTGTGTCCCGTTTTGCCCGTGCCCATTCTGCCCCCAAGTACTTTTCACAAAATGACTCCCTAAATCGCGACAATACTCGCAATAAAAAAAACCTCGACGCAAAAGAAGGGCTATTAAGTGCACAACGGAATGGTGCTGAAGCAATTTTAATTAAACAAACATTTGTATTACTTACGTATAGTATAAAATCAGTCAAAATTATAACGAGCACGAAAACCATCCTTGCGTCTCAGAACTTTGAAAATAACAAAATTATAACGAATTGGCATGAGGAATCTCGGGAACGACTGAAGACGAAGTTTCTACAATTTCCAGTAGATGGCGTCACACCATAGAGGAGATATAATCGTTGTCCCGTTTTGCCCCTGTCATCATTTTGCCTAATGTTCCCCTAGATACTTATTAATGAATATACTAAACAGCCAAGAGGACGTAACGCATCCTTGTATAACACCTTGACTAATATTTAACAAGTTACTCAGTTCTCCATATGTACCCTCACACTCGCTTTTCCACCTGCATATACTGTTTTTATTGCTTTCAGGAACCATCCATTGATTCCTTACTCTTTCAGAACTTCCTAAAGTTTAATTCTATTCATTCTATTAAACACGTTGTCCAGGTCAACGAATGAAAAGTAAATTTTTTTGTTTACCCTCAAACTTCTTTCTGTGATCTGTCTCAAACTAAATATCTAATTCGCGCAAGATCTTCCCCGCATAAATCCACATTAGACCTCCCAAAAAGCTATGGAATACTATCAAATCCTTTCAAATACCTGAAATCAGTTCAAATTCTCGACATCGTTTGAATTCTGTTGAAGCCCTATGAAATCCTTGAAAAACACTCAAATTTTTTTTAATCCCTTGAAATTTACACAAATTCCTTGTAATATAATGCAATCTTTTAATTTCTTTTGAAATCCTATGAATCCTTTGACTATTGTAGGATTCCCGGAAATTTGGTCAATACCGTAAAAATACTACGATTTTTGATAACACTACGTAACAACTGATTCCGAAACTGAGTTTTTTTTGTAGCATGAATATTTTCGGCGATCTTCAAGATTTACTGCTCAATATCACATAAAACATATTGAACCTTTTTTTTTATAAAACACGCGAAAAGATAGAACATTTTTGCCTTCAAGTTCGCATTCTACGGAAAAAACTGAAATGTCCCATCAATTGATGATGAACAAAATCTTGTTACCTAGTGTTAACAAAAGTTTTTAAATTTACCAAAACTTTACTACTAAGTTACAAAACTCTGTGAAATTAAAGTTTTACTATTTTTATCGTATTTCTTCACATTTTGAAGCGCTGATTCTGAAGCTTACCTTTCTTATTTTGTAGCATCAATATTTTCGAAAACATAGCATTAGGCTTCAATTTCAGCCATATTAGAAACCTTTAGAACGTCCTCTTTGTTTGACGCGAGGTTTAAAAAAAAGCCAAAAAAGGTTGTTTTTTTCCACTTTTTGAACCTGTTTTTCTGAAAAACGCAAAAGAATAGAACATTTTCTCCTTCAGTATCGTATTCTACGGAAAAACGTACTAAAATCTCCGGTGAATTCTTTGAATCATTAAATCTTTAATATCTTTTGAAATTCCTTTCAATGTTTGAAATCTCTTGAAATTTGAAGTTTTTGAAATCTTGAAAGTCCTTGAGATCTTGTAACATAGCGCAGGTCTAGTGAAATACCTACAAATCCCATTAAATACTTTTAACTCCTGTAAATTATAATTAAATTTGTAATATCTTTTGAAACATTTACAAATTTCTTTAAAATTTTGAAATCACCTGAAATCCGATGAAACTTTGTGAAATCAGTTAAAATTCTTTGAACCCATTGGAATCTTTTGAACTTTAGGTTTTTGACATGGCGGATATTTTATTTCAGACTATCTATCGAAGAAGTTTGAAAATATGTTTATAGGAAAACTGAAAAATAGTTAAATTAAAGAGCAATTTGAGAAAATATTATCATTAGTCTCATTTCTGAAAAATAATATCACAATAGTTGCATCATTAAAAAAAAGTGTCAGAAAGTATCAATATATTAGCGTAAGTCCAAAGCCTGAAATTTGTATGATTTTTCTAAAGCTTGGAATGGTTTACAGATTAACACAAATGCATCTTCATCTTAAATAATTCTTGTATATTCAATTTGGAACAACAATAGATATCGCCGTTTAATTTAATCTAATTATTAACAACACAAAATATAATTTGAACGAAAAATCGATTACAAAGTCGTCGTATCGCAGACAGCTTTTTTGAGAAAATTATCAATTGATATACAGCAGTTATGTCCGTGAAACTAAAGGTTCTATAAAGGATAATATCACACTCGAAAAACTTCAAAACAAATCAAAATAAGAAATGCATTAGTTTCGTCGGTTACATAAAAATAATAAATATCACATTTTTTTACAGAAAAAATTATAAATTAAATAATACTGGAGAAAGTCTCTCAAACTATAGAAGTTTTATCAGTCTTTTATAAGATTATTAATTAAATATAAGATATTTTTGAACAATCAACGAAAATCATTTTATAATTTTTTAATTTTAATAAGTCACACCTCTCCTCCCAACATGAAGAATCATTTTTCTCACTTTAGCCGCTTTGATAATGTTCTTTGCTCTTTCTCGAGTAAATCCCTCCAAGCAAATTCCATTCACAGTCCAAATCTCGTCTCCATTTTGCAATTTTCCTTCCTCTGCAGCTTGACCTTCGGGCTCAATGTTTTTAACAAAAATCCCCATACTTCCTCTGCTACAATCGGATCCACCAGCAATACTAAATCCAAGTTTTTTCGAGGACACTGCTTCGAATTGGATAGTCAATAAATTACCTGGCAAACTCGTCGTCTTTTTTGACTTGGGCGTTAAGTCTGAACTTCTTTTTCGGATAATGTAGAATTTCTTCATTCCTGTCAACATCTCAGTTTCATCTTCTTCTGAATCTGCGCGAAGTACTTTTTCGCCTTTTCTTATTGCACCGACAATTTGACATGAAAATTTCTTACATTTAGGAGCCTGACTCTCTTCAGTTAAAATATCTTCTTCTATGTTTTCCTTTCTAGGATTTTTCAGGCCCCAAATTTCTGAATCACTTCTTGTCCTCGTGATAACATATTCCGGCCAGGCTTCTTCCAAATCTCCACAAAATGCGTATTTCGAATTCCTGGCGATGAGAATTTCCACATCTCCGAAGCAACTTCTGAGAGCATTTCGAGCTTCGACTTCTGACGTACCTCGAATTCTTCGTCCGCAAACTTTAACGATTTCATCACCGATCCAAAATTGCATAGATTTTGCTGCATCTCCGTTAGCATCCATTTTGGAGATGAGATAAAATGGCCTTGCTGCCTCTTTCCTCTCCAAAGAGATTCCCAAGTTCCCTTGCACTTTTATGTTCAGGTTGATTAATTTCGAAACTTTCGGAGAAGAGTTTACATACAGTGGTTTAGCCATTTTCTGCTTCGGGTGCAAATTTTCCAAGATTTCGAGTTCAGATCGAGATCTTTTCGGAGAGTAGTATTCAATTGGATCTACATCCATGGAGAAGGGAAATTTCAGAGCTGGTGGAGTGTCTTCTGAAGGTGAAGCTTCGTTTTTTAAAAGCTCGATAATACTGAGGTTCTTCCAGTCCTTGTAAAACTTCGGAGTATTTTTCTCCACTTTAGGATGCTGCATTTTTGAAACTCGAATTGGTGATTTCTGTTTTAGAGGCAAATTTTTCAGCGGAGTTTGATAATCGATGTTTGTTTTCGACGTTTCTGGAATAATCTTCGATTCTTGTAAGATCTTTCCCTCAGGCAAAAGTTTCGACTGAGATACGGAAGCTGAATCCGAATAATCATCGTTGTCAGAGGTGTCACTTCTAAATAAAAAAGATGGCACACCTGTGAAAGTAAAATCGTTGCAGGGTCTTGTATCTTCATCGAGAATATCTGATGATATTGACGACTCGAGCTTTTTGGAAGATCTAATAGCTGGTGACAAATCAACCCCTTCATAGGATTGAGAAGTTAAACAGAAATTGTTTAGCGAGTCCTCCAATCCAGTTGTAAAGACCGATTTTGGCCGTTCAATTCTGCAAGAAGAAGACAGACTTGTCTTAAAAAATCACTGATCCTGCTACACGCGCGCTACACATTTTAACAACTTTCTTCTCTGTATTTGAATTTATTTATTTTTATAAAGAAATGGCCATAGTGCGAGTATTCGCTTTATTCAAAGTAATTAAAAAAAGAAAATAATAAAAAATCCGTTTTAATTTCTGTTATTTCTGCGTAAATGATTGAGTGGTTAAGATTTCTACATACTATTGTGTAACGAATTATCGCTCAATTAAAACTTACCTTATTTAACTAGTTCAAAAGAGATAAAGCGCGTAGTACCATACGGTACCCCCAGCAGCTGAAGAGATAAACTAAATCATAGAATGAAATGCAGATAATTTTCACTCACCTTTTGAATTTTTTGCTACTTTTATCATTTTGAGATCCTGTTTCCTCTATACCATCCTGTGATTCCTGGGAAAGCGGTGTTAATGATAACAATTCGGGACTTCCACTTTTAGTCCGTCTAGGCTTCTTGAATAGAGGCATCTTTCTGCAAATCAAAATGATAAAAGAACGTATATTATTCTAATGCTGCAATAGTATATTATGCACCTAGGGGGACAAAAAGTGCCTCTCCCCCTTGGCGCATTCGATATTTTTTATAACAAATGGATGATTTCAGGAATTTCTCGAAATACAGTCATGATTTCAGTCCATATTAGATTTTGTATAATAAAGCATGAACAATGTTAACCTAATCTATGGTAATTTTAGAGGTGATTTATGGTAACTTATTATAGATTACCCAAAATTCATTTGTTTAAATTTCCATAAATTACCAGAAATTTGTGGAAATTTTCGGTAATTTATGGTAATTTTACAGGTGAATATGATAACTTACCCAAAATTCATTTTCAAACATTTTCATGAATTTCGGTCATTTATGGTTATTTTACAGGCATATATGGTAACTTACCCAAAATTCATTTTCAGAAATTTCCATAAATTTCCGGAAATTTATGAAAAATTCCGGTAATTTATGGTAATTTTACAGGTAACTCACCATGGAATACCCAAAATTCATTTTTACAAATTTCCATAAATTTCCATAAATTTCCGGAAATTTACGAAAAATTTCGGTAATTTATGGTAATTTTACGGGTATATATGGTAACTTTCCATAAATAACCACAACATTCTATTAGGGGTCGTGCATAAATTACGTAACGCAGTTTTCCGACAATTTTGACCCCCCCCCCCCCTATGTAACTCTTTTTCCGACTTTTCCCTATAGTTTTTCACCATTGTGTAATATTAAGCTGGACCCCCCCTCCCCCCCAAAAAGTGTTACGTAATTTATGCACGAGCCCTTATCTGCAACCAAAATTTCCTCTCAGTTTTTACCGTGAGTGGGCTAATAATCATAAAATGCAAGCTCATAGATGCATAATCTTCATTATTCATCTCTGACGTCACTTTTCAGTCCCTAGGGAGTAAAAAGTAGAGCTTTAGCCCCGCTTCATAGGCGTCGAAAAGGGCTGAAATCATGCATGTGTCATGAAAACACATTTTTATGTTGCGCTAAATGAAATCATTGATCAAATTCAATAATTGATTAGCGAAAACTGAAATCGAAAATTACTATTAAAGGATGAAGAATTATCTTAGAAGAAAGCTAATTAGATATTAATCTACGTAAACATACAATTATGTAACCGCCATTTCTAAAGTTCATGCGGAAAATTTTGTAATTAAATTAAATTGAACTTTAAATGCCTGGTTATAAATATTCTTAATTTTGAAAGATATGTTCAAAAGATTTTTAAATCCTAAAATTTAAAACTATATATGTGACCGTCCACGAAAAAAAGAGACCTATGGCGGAAAAAATAGATTTTTAGTTTTTTACACCAATTGATGCCCTCTTATGGAGTTCCATTGTTGTGCCTAACATGTGAAAAATTTTTCTCAAAAACATTTTGAGGGTGAAAAAGTACAATTTTAAACGTACATTTTAAATCACCCAAATTTTTCAATTTTGAAGTCATAACTTTGGCAATTTGTAATTAGTTGATTTCGAAGTTATACAATATTAAAGCCAGCAAATTTGATATTATATAATTCTTAATGGTTTCTGCTTCAAATTGTTTAATTTCCAATAATATAAATTTCTATTTTCATAAAAACCGTCGCCATTTTGTAAATTTTCATTTATTTTTCATGTTTCCGACCAATTTCGAAAGAGAATGAAAAGGTATTAGTCCTCAAATAAATTATCCTTATATTCCTAATACTTAAACTTAAAATTATTGGGAGCATTTTCCATTCCAAATTATTCAACTACTAGATATTTTCACGTCATCACCACCTACAATTCGTCGAGTACTGGCGGGGAAAACAATAGACTAAATTTATGGGATATATTTTGTTAATATCTCAGTAAAAAATAATTTTGGCACTATAAGTGTTTTCGGAAATAAGTTTTTCTTTCTGAAGAACTGTTTAATGAACTAATAAATTCAGTCACAAGCAGTTGGTGCAACTGTTTCCCCCTCAGCACTCAACGAAGTGAAGTTAGCTGGTTAAGAAGTGAAAATGCCTTTAGTAAGGCTTTTTATTTGAAACAAAATTATTGTACAATCTGGAAGGAATGAATATCAACGAATTTGGAAAACTGACATTTTGAAGGCGTGCTCAATCGATGTATCATCAAAAATTCTTTGCGTGAGAAATCTAAATTTCTGCACATCAAAGTAGGTTTGGAATTGTATTTATGGCGATTGTCTGAAATTTCACACAAAGTGTTTCTCAATTTATAAAGACAAAATGTTCATAAATTTAAGAAAGCGAAATATATATGTCATAAGGTGTCAAACTGTCTCGAATAAAGATACAATTATTTCTTTTAGTTATGTGTTGTCAATGAGTGAAGTAATCTGCTCCTGTCGACAGATAGCTTAGATTTTTTTCCATATAGAATTCGAAATTATTAAATCATTGAGACTGTCCATTTAAAATTAATGTACAACTAGAGGGCGCCATGGTATAACTGTATAAGAGCCACTTTTCTTGAAACACGCTTTATTGGCCTGAAAATTTTCTAAATTCCGCCGTACATTGTAATGAGAAAATTCTTAAAAATGTTCAAACAATTTTTATTCAAACAGTTCTTTTAAATATTCGAGATATGGAAAAACTAATAGCGCCATTCGATTTTGCGGAAAAAATTACCTAAAATCCATGTATTGAAAAATTGTTTGCTTCACCCCATTTGTGATATATTGGGAACCTGCAGCAAGAACAGTATCGCCGCCCTAGCGGTTGACATATATATATAATATCATAATTTTTTAAAATATTTTGTCTTAAAATAGTGTCTAATTTTCAAGAGCTTTTGATATTAAAATTATTCCACTCAGTATGCTTTCACTTTGAAACTGGGTGTCTTTAAAAATGTACAGTTATTTTGATTAAAACAGCGCAATTCAGAATATCCTAATGAAAAATTTTAAACGTTATTAAATTTATTATTGATAAATTCCACATCCTGCTTTAATTTTAAATTCGAACTTTGAATTTGAATGCATCAGAGAAAAATCCGAAATAAAATCTCAGATTTCGGTAAAATCACCTATTTGGTCACGGGGATTAAAACGAGATGGATAGTGGTGTCGCGACCAAGTTCGTTTTCTGAATCGCGTCCAATTGCACCCTATTTTAAGGGAAAATTCATAGGATTAGATTGTCTATAGCTGACTCATCGACTCATCTCCATCAGATACGCCGGTAACGCGGGGGTGTATCGGCATTACCCCATGTGCTATCGCGTTCCAGCATCATCCCCTCTTCTTAGCTGTCTTTCTCATCGTTCCACGCGCCTCTCCTTTACCTCTAGTCTACCCTTACGCAGCCTCACTTTCACCCTAACCACCCTGGATATGTAACATATTTGTATCGGTTCACTTAATCGCCCCAATCGACAAGGGCTGCGTTTATTCGTTTGTGAAATTAGTGCTGGTTTTGTCGTGTTTAGGCGATGGGGTTCTTCGGCCAGTGCCCACAGCTGGGAGTTTTTCTAACGCGAAACCAGCATTCATACTTGACCAAGTTCTGATTATTTGAGAGGGACCGTTCAAAAAATACATACATAACGCTTTTTCCTGAGAATTTTACCCCCCCCCCCCGCTCGAGTTTACTACCCTAAAGTTGTCTAAATTCGCCTGTCTGCAAAATTTCTAGATAACGAAAATTAGCTGAAACAGCAAGGTATTTAGATACTGTAGCTTCATTTTCTTAGAAGACAAAATCCACTGCTTTTTAAATATATGTTTGTGAGTGAGCCACTTTCCCGTGCAGAAAAAAATACTGGAGCGGTATAAATAGGACAAAAATGTAGGAGTTTTTTGTCATGAATCAGACATCTTATATTGAAATTCCGGTTTAAAAAGATTGCACTGACATCGAGATATTCTTGATACGAAGTGTCTCGTCGTCCAGAAATTTTGGGAAGACTAAACTTTGTTAAGACCCTAGAACGGGTGAAATTAGGGAAATCCTGACTTTCGCCATACTTGATTATTTATCAAGAGTAGAAAAGGCTTTTAATTACGGACTGAAAAATAACTAATAAACATTTATGAACTTTAAACAACTTTTCACGGAAATTAAGAAATTGAACTATGTTTTTTTATCCTTCATTTTCTAAATTTTAAGAACTTGTTTTTTTAACTGCTACTTTCTAAAAACGGTTATGTTTAAGTAAGGTGTTCTGTGTGAAAAAGAAAAAAAAATCAGACAAAGTTTTATTTCTATTCAAATTCTCCAAATTGTAAGTAAAGTCAAGTCTCCCACGGACGCACTTTCTACAAAACAGTACGAAAATCTAAGACTTTTGCTACAGTTTAATACGGTTTTCGTTTACATTTATTAATTTATAAATATTTGTAAAACAGTCGATAGCAAAATAAAATAACATTAATTATAATAATCCAGAATAATTCTTTAGTTTTTTATGGGGCATTGACCAGTTTATCCTACATCCCCGCTGATCTTCAATATTTAACCAGTACAAAATAAATTTCTTTTGTGCGAAAGCATTAACATTTTTTTTTACAAGTCAAGAATTCAGCCATTTTCCATCATAGATACAGTTAGAGTTTTCCTCTGAAAAATTCAACTGTCTCTTTCTACTGCTGAAAAAACTCAAAAGTTTTCAAACACCAGAAAAGCATACAGTGTAGAAGCTAAAAATTACTCAACTGTGAAGAATCAGTACATGAGTCCGAAACTACGACTTGAAACAGATTTATGTGTCCAAATTTTCGATAAACGTTACTTGTGTACGCTGAAATCTTCCATAAAGCAAAGAATAAATCGCATGAATTTAACACTGATCATTATTATTTTATAAATCTAACACCAACTGGAATTCTGAGATTTTCCGAATCATTGGGAATTTTAAGCTTTCTCAACAATCCAAAAAACATTCCTGTTATTCCAAAATGTAAAATATAAATTTGAATATATTAAAGTCTACATATTTTGAAAAGCGAAATTATCTAAATTTCAATATTTTATTATTGGTAAAATACAAATGAAAATAATAATTATATAGTTACTTTGTGATTATTATGAGCTTCCTCCCTACGTATTTCGAGATTTCTCAAATCATAACCTTTCAAAATTGCACTGTTCCCACCTCACAGTGCTAAATCTTTTGTCTCTCTCGCATTCGTACTATGTTTATGTCTTTGAAAAGAAGCACTTCACTTTTTTATTATCAAGGCATTTAACGCTCAGACATGGGCTTTACCCTCCATATCAAGGTTTAAGATGGTTAAACATCAAAAGTAAATTCTGAAGTTTCTGTAGAAATATTGAGATAAACTCTGATTATGTCTATAAATTGATTTCATTAAACTTTAATATTATCCAAGACATTTAACGCTCTGACACAGAATAAATTCCGATGTTTCTGCAGTAATTTGAAGATGAATATTGGTTATGTCTATAAATCGACAGATTTTACTTTTATGCTACCTGAGGCAATAATTATAGATCTGACACAGGCATAAACCTCCTTATCAAGGTCTAAGATTTTTGCACATTAACAGTAAATTGCAATTTCGCTTGTATGGCAGGATGAGTAAAGTATGGCGCCGGGCTTTAAATGAAATGTACTATAAATTATAATTTAAATGTGATTTTGATATTTGTATTTTTCAGTGAGAGACACACAGTATAAGGTAACATATGCAATTACTCAAAAGCGTTTCAACTACGTCATTATTTGACATTGAATTAATTCGGGGGTTATGTATTTCGGCCAGCATTCCCCCTACAATGGGGCACGGTGGCCGTCATATTACTGCCGGTTTATTTCAACAATATGAGCCTTGCTGAATAAAAAGTATACAATATAATAATTCCTGAGCGTATAATTTAACGAAAAATATAGTATTCGAATAATATTCGAAATCATACTTTACATAGTTTGGACAGAAACGAAAAAAATTCAAGGAAAATTGTATGGGAAGAAACGAAATCAATAGGAGCTGTAATTGTTCACAAATTACTTATTAAAATCCACAATTTTGTTCCATGGAAAGGCAACCTGATTTAAACATGTTTTCTTTAATTTTCAGTTTATTTACAGTTAAAGATAAATATGAATAATTCACAGTTTATTCCTAATTGGGTTCCATTCTGTTTTTTGTTTAAAATTGAAATTTTGATATAGGTATATAAAATTTCAAATTCAGTGTTGACTTGAATTTAGATATAATTTTTATAATTCAAAAAAGCTTTTCAAATTGTTGAAATAAACTAGAAAAAAAATGCAGGATTGTATGACTATGAAAAAAATTGAACAACATCAAAATTGCGAGATTCTAGTGATGCATATCGATCATTTTTGGACAAAATCGAGATTTGCTTGAAACATGGTTGGATAGAACTGAAATGAAATGGAGATCAAGAATATGCAATGAAAAAAGTCGATCGAGACGAGACGATCATCTCGATTGAGTGATCGTTCGTATCGATGTGATGAGTATGGTGTTCAAGTTTTTGATTTAATCTGATGATATTTTTGAAAAATTTAAAAATGATCGACATGCATCACTACGAGATTCACAAGATTGATTTTTCTACTGGACCTATTAAAAGATACCTTTTTAATACTTCTAGTCTTTGAATATATGATCTAAGTGCTTAATTGCTGTAAAATAATTTTTCATTTGTTTCCGTCAAAACTGTATTTTTATATTCTGATACGTATTTTAAACTAGAAACCGTATTGCATAATTATTTCTCCAACTAAAAGAAGCCATTTTATGCTAATAATAATGATAAAAATCAACAAACACAGGCGTTATTTGTAACTGTCACAGTGCCATGCACCGGCACCATACCTCACTCTCTTTTACCTAAGGCAATTAAAGCTCTGACACAAGCGTTACCCTCCAAATCGCTGTCTAATATTTTGGCACATCAACAGTAAATTTTAAAAATTTTGTAGCAATTTTCAAATAAACATTGGTTACCTCCACACATGGACGTGTTTCACTCTTATGTTAGGTATACCCAAGCCATTTAACACGCTGGAACAAGCTTTACTCTCCATATCACAGTCTAAAATGTTTACACATCAAAAGAAAATTCCAAAGCTTCTGTAGCAATTAAAAGATGATTGGGGGAAACACATTGATACACAATAATGCAAGATGATGAATTTTAAATGAAGCTGAGTTTCATTTTTGCATTGAATTAAGTAAATCACTAATTTTCAATCAGAAATGGAATTCAAGTGCAGTGTCTCCTTTCTGATATAGGCAGGCATCTGATATGCAGGCATGTTGAGTTTAGGATGATTTTCATGCATGCGCTCTGAAATTCAATTTGTGCTAGCCCAAAAGCGTGCGTGAAATGCGATGCTGCGATGCAGCGATGTGCAAATGCTTAGAAGCATGCGTTGACGGAAAGTCAACAAACTTTTTCTGTCTTAAATTAACCTGTAAAGTCAATTTTACGTACATAAAGCGGTTGAGTCTTAACCAAGCGCGTCACTTAAAGTCATTTTATAACCATCAGTTGACTTTCAACTGGCGAATGATCCTTTTGGTTACATCTGAAAGTCAATCGCCTTTTTTTCGTAATTTTCAGATTCTTGCGTTACTGTAACTTTGAAATAAGTTAATAGCCATCCCCATAAAACAACGCGAATTTAAAAATTTGATAAGTAAACATAAAGAATACCAACTAATTCCAAAGAAGCCTTCCAACAAAATTTACATCCCCTAAGAACTATTATAGCTGAGGCTAAAACTGAAGTATCGTAAAGACCATGAAAATTGGAGGAATTCGTGCGACGTTAGTGGACGGTAAAAGTAACGAGCGTTTCAGAAACTCGGCAATAAGCTCGCGATGCGATGCAATGCGTAAGCCAGAAGGTTCTTAGCCGGAGAAGATCAGGCTTAATTAACTCGAGCCGCGAAGCTCGTTTATGCACCGATTCAGGCGGCTCGGTCCTCCATCGGCTCTTCTGAGCGCAACCTAGCCGGATCTCGCATGTCCTGGGTGGTCAAAGATTCCAGTTTCTCGATAATTGGTCGAGGTGTTTCGACACCCGACCACCAATACGAGTATGAGGAATAATCGAACACGTCTTCAGCAGTGCTGTAGCCCCACTAAGGTACACGAGAGATACTCGTTCGATAGCGAAGAACGACATTGGAAACGACGCCTACCTATAGGCTGGTTATATCTGTAGTCTGTAGTCGCGAGCCGAGGAAAGGCGATGGAGAAAAAAGTCAAAAATACCATAGCCGCTCCTCCGACTCGCCTAATCGTCAGCGTGTGGGGTAAAGTGCCTTACCTGGTCACACTAGTCTAATAATTTTCTGCGATAATTATTCGTCCGCACCCCAGCACGTGATGCAGATCTTTTAATGCGAATAGTAGATGATGAGAGTAAGCATGATATTCTCGCTGAAATAGGGTTACCCGTACAATAATTGGTCACTTAAGGGATTTTTCAATTCTGGCAATTTGTAGAAACCACTATTAGTATTAAAAAATTATAATTTACAACTCAGAAACAAATAACCAATTGCAAAATTTGAATCGGTCTGAAGCCTCAGTGAATGGGCAACCTTAATTAGCCCTTTTCCATACCGACCGATTCACTACGATTTCAAATTGAACTTTTTTAAATTTATTTATTGACTATTCATTTCAAGGACCCAGAGTTGGACAGGAACTTGTTACAAGTAACTAAATTACTGAAAAGTTACGTTATTTGTAACTTTTAGGGTAATTTCGTGACTATTTGAAAGAGTAACTTTTAACGAGACTTAGTTACGATTTTGTCAGTGACTTAGAACTTTAACTTTACTTACTTTGAAGTTACTTTAAGGTTACTTTGTGTTTCTTGTATATCGCCCATTAAGATCGATTTATGTTTCAGTTATGAGTAAAAAATTAATCTCTTTTGGTTGACAATTCAACTATTTTAGTAGGAAATTGATCTTATTTGTTTGAGGATTCAGCTATTTTCTTCAAAACTCGTATTTTTTGGTTGAATTCAACTGCGTTTGGTTTCAAATCAAAACCATTTTTGGTTGAAATAATACCAGCTATTATATTCTTTGTAACAAATGCACGACATGTTCGCTTTACGAGGGACGTATAGTGCAATAATTTTTCTAGCTGTTACGCTTGCGCATTTCGAATCAGAATTACTTTCTAGGACTACCAGAACCATAACCTCACTTCATTATGAGTTGACGCTTGACAGACTGATCGTGAGTAGTGAATAGTGATTGGACAAACTCAAAATGACAAGTTACCATAAATAACTGATAAATGACTATAAATTACCGATTAATTCAAATAAATAAATAAGTAAAATCAATAATGCCCTGAATTTGTTACGAAAAATACCGTGTGCAACAGGTACTGAAAGTAGGCAGTCGTTTCCGGCTCGTCTTCGGCTCGTTTGCAGCTCGCCTTCAGATCGTTTCCAAATTGCCTCCGACTTGCCTACAACTCCCCTTCGATTCGCCTCTGGCTCGTAGAGAAAACTTACACTCGTGTAAAACTTCCTACTTTCCGCACTTGTAGTACAATGCACTGCTTCGTTGAGAATTCATTTATTTTAGTTGAAAATTCATGCATTTTGTGAAAAATTCAACTATTTTCGTAGAAAGTTCAGCTAGTTGACTGAAAAATAATGAAAATTTTTGTTGGAAAATTCATATTTTTGGTCTAAAAATTCAACTCTTTTGTCATACAGTGTAGTTTTTGGTAAGGAAATTCATCTCTTTTAGTAAAAAAATGCTGTAGAGGGTTCAGGTAGTTTCTTTTTAATTAGTTTTTTCTGGTAAAAAAAGTCACTATTTTGGCGAAATACTTTGTTAAAAAGTCAGCTGTCTGGTTGTAGATTCATAATTTTAGTTAAAAACTCATCGATTTGGCCTGAAATGTTAATTTTCTTGTTCAGAAGTGTTCTTATTCGTTTAAAAACGGATGTCTTCCGGTAAAAAAAATTAATCTTTTTCAGTTGAAAATACAACTGTTTGGTTGAAAAATGTGACTGAAAAATCTTTCTTGTTTGAAAATTCAACTCTTCTGTAGAAAATTCAACTATTTTTTAAAAAGACATACTTAAAATTGTTACCTGAATTTCAAAATGAAGTCTTAAATCTATATAAACTTTACTGAATTTATTCAAACAAATTTTAAGGTATAACAATTATAAGCATTCTTTTCTACAGTCATGCAAATGGTATTTCCAACTATTTTATCAGCCGAAAGATATGATTTGCATAGTACCATGAAAGGGGGGAATAGAATTACTAGAATTAAATGCGTCAGTCGTGATTTTAACTTAATTTTCAATATGAAAAATAATTTTTAATGGCTGATGAAAATAAATAAATACATTGTTGTTCACTTGCCGAAATATATTATGTATTTTCATTCACTTTAACTAATGCATAGTTCTATTTAAATTAGGTTTTTATGAATTATCGTCTTAGTTATTTTGATTTTTAAATTATAAGATTATGGAAGTGAAAAAAGTAACTTTTTTGGTAACTTTAAGTTACTTTATCTAGTAACTGAAACTACTTAACTGTTTTCGGTAAGTAACGTGACTGTAACTAGTGACTCAAGAAAAGTTACTTGCCCAACACTGTCTCGCTTTCTTTTTAATCAACTGCTCCACACAATTAAAATCAAATCCAGGTGACTCCATTTACTCAAAGTCAATTTTTCGATAGCTTCATTCTTGCATTAAAATAAAAATCTGTACAACTCTACAGTTCGCGAAAAATATTGAAAAATGCCATAATATTAAATATAGCTTTTGTTTATTTTACGATTGAAAATGAAAATGTCAGAATCGATAGAAATAGAGTTGATTCCAGATAATTGAAACCTGATCTTTATACGGACTCACCCAAACTTGAATGCATAGTTTACAGAGCAGTCGAAGTTAAGGTTCATTCTTTTTTACAGAGATGAGTAAGAAACATATCTTTTCAGAACGAAACCCAAACTTAATAATGACAATAAGTACATTTTTCTTCTCGAGTGTTTTCCATATAAAATAGTAGTCGTGAAGTGAACGATTCAATGTGTCACGTGCGTGATGTTGTGTAAGCCAACATAGATTAAAAACTGTAAATAATTCTACATTTTCCATTTTCAAGCAATAAACTGTAAATCTTTGTATTAATAGAGGAAACAAAGCTTATTTCAAGGTTTCACAATATAGCCCGTTCATTTTTTAATAAAGTTGAAAATGTTATACAATCGCGTATAATTTTATCAAAAATGACTAGTTGTCACGCTTCCCATTTCTATAATCTTTTCTTAATTGATATATACAGTCCTAGATAATTAATAACACTGAGCGATTAGTAGTTGTTCATTTTAAAATCACTAACCAAAATCACTAAAAAACTAGAAAATATTTTCACTAATTGACTTTCGTCAAAGAGATATTGTGATGATCTGGTATAAGCTTCAGAATGAAAATTTTCGACAGGTTTCGGAATATTTTTTTTCAAATAACTTCAGATACCTTCCAAACCTTTCCGAGCCATTCCGAGACCATCCTCCAAAGCTTTCGATTCCAATTAGCAACATTGATCGAAAAATATGAGTAATAATAGCTAGTACATCAACTGTAAATGAATGATTAAGAACATGTTTCCAGGAAATCAGACACTGATCCTCTCTTCGAAATTGTCGGATAGAGTCGGATGGAATCGGATGCAGATCCCGGAATGGTTTGGAGAGATCTGAGAATGATTAGAAAGCTTAGGAAAAATTTTCTTATCCGAAATTCTCAACGATGCCGGAAATTTCCATGGAAGACAGTGCCCTCTGGCATTATTACGTAAGCGCGGCTTTCTTTAGGATTATGAGACCGATCGTAAAATGAAAGTGGTGCAATGGTACTAACGCCACTTCGTAAATCAGCAATAATGCATAATGGAATAGCAGTATGCTGGGTACGATGGGTAGGGTTTCTTCGATGGAATTTTTCCTCATGGAGTACCGCCAACACACGTCCAACTGCTGATTGTATATAAACTTCGGCTGTACCAATTTCTGGTACAAACAGCCATGAAGGAAGCGGTCGGTTTTCGTGACGTTTGAGAATTCCAAAATACTCAGAGCCATCCGACATTTGTACCGTAACACGACTTCCTGCTGGAATACCAACGGCGTACGGCTTGTACGATGACCGACCAGTATGAGAGCCAGTTCTTTCTTTACATCCCTCCGCACCTAATTTTTTGAAAAGAGAACGTATGTTTTTTAACATTCATTCCAAATTTTAACGATATATTAATTGATTTGAAAACTGAATTAAAACTAGTATAAAAATTACAAAAATAAATACTATAATAAATGAAAAGTAAAATTTCAAAAGCCTTCTGATTAATTAAATCCAGGTTCTATTTCAAACGGAGCAAAGAAGGTTCTTCTTTCACAGGAAATTAAAAAATCAGAATGAAAAATTTGTCAGAACAAATAAATACTTTGATCTTCACAGAAAGATGGAAACAAATTTTTGGAAAAATGACGCTAGGCCATGTGTAGTGTCGCTGGAATCAAATGGGAGGCCAAGCTCCTCTGCGGCCCTATCTGCGGCACGATATAGAAACGCCGCAGCACTGACGACTTCATATTGATGTACGAGTCGCATAAGGGAATCTGTGCTATTTAGAACTGAGCAGGCTGTAGCCAGAACCGTTCTTCGATGAAGACACTCTAAGCTCAGCAAACCTCTACATCCCTTTATCTCGAGGGAGATATATTCAAGGTACGGAAGATCTAGGATGAAGACTTCGATGGATTGTCATCATCTTGCGTTTGCTTCGGTCAAGTTGCTTCAACTCATCGACGTTCCATTCTACTGCACCAAACGTGTAGAGCAGTATAGGAACGGCCAGCATATTGGTCGCCTGGATCTTATTCTTTGCAGATAATTCGGAAGCCCAAATTTTTCTGAGAATTTGGCGACACCTATTTCCAAGGGCCGTTTTTAATACACGCACATTATGGGTTTCCGCGTACGGTATTCCAAGATATGTATATGTTTCTCCAATACCAAGATATTGAATGGTATTTCCGCCTATGAGTTGAACATCCTGATCGTCACGCGATGATGTCTGGTCTTCCTCGGTGTAGGTGGACGCACGCACACTTGCCCAGTCCGAAGCTCATGCCAATCGCTTTAGAGTACCTATTTATCGCCTCCACAAGGATGTTAAGGTCCTCTTTCGAAGAAGCAAAGAGTTTATGTTCGTCCATGTATGAAAGGTGGTTAACCTTAAATTCCCTTCTGTTTGACGGGCGAAATAGGTATCTAGAGCTTTTGCCTAAGAGTACAATAGATAGAGGCAAGAGGGATATGCAGAAAAGTATGGGACTTTGAGAGTCTCCTTGGAAGACCCCCCTCTTATATGGGATATAGCTCGTAGTCACTTGTCTTTTGTCAGATGTTACTATGATAAATCTTGTCCGCCACAACAGCATAAGCTCTTTTATGCATCTCACTATTTTTGGATGCACCTGCAGGCACTCGAGGAGCTTAATCAGTAGCTCATAGTTCCTGTTATAGAATGCCTTACGGCTGTCAATCCAAGCCATGGACAGATTGCGTCGATACTTGATCGAGTCCTGTGTAATACACCTGTCTATTAACAGGTTCTCCCTGCAACCTGCCAGCCCTCTCTTGCATCCACGTTTTTCAACTACTGCACTCCATACCGGCTCCATAGATGTTAATATCCTCTCTTTGAGGATGCCAGTGAATAGCTTTTAGCTGGTGTTTAAACAAGCAATTGGCCTGTAGTTCTTTGGAGTTGACCAATCTCCGGTCTTAGGGATCAATACCGTGCGACCTTCCACTAGCTACTGCGGGACGGGTTGTTCTCCGTTCAAGATAGTATAGATAGTAGTAAATATACGAGCTAGATGTTGATGCGTAGAAGTGAACTTCTTCCGCCAAAAGTTGTTGATTTCATCTGGCCCTGGCGCTGAAAACACAGAAAAAACTGGGGTTTCTATTAGAACCAATTTTTGGTTCTAAAGGAGCTGCAACAAAAAGGAACCTCTCTTGCTGAAAAGGAACCCAGAATGATAAATGGTTTCTAAATGAACCCAAGTGTGGATTCAAATGGTTCTAATACAGCCTTTTTCCGACTTCTGCCTTGACTCACTTCAAAGATTGCACAAGTTAATGATGCACATTTTGCTTTATAATTGGAATTAAATAATATTGCACTGGAAAAAATTTAATGAAGAAACTAAAATCAGAAACATTAGTAATTCTTGAAAGGAAGATATCGCACATGAAATGTGACAGTTTTTAAGGTTATGTTGCAAATCAGAAGTTTTCCACTGCGCATGCACAAGAAGCGCAGGACTATTCGAAATGATATAATATACATTTGCAGTATTAGGTTAGTATAAGATTTTTTCAAGAAGCTAGGTATTTCTATAATTCTATTTAATTTGTTTTAAATAAGAATAAAAAACTTTTGATAACATTTATCTGTGTGTCTATTCATAGTATTTATTGATTTCAAATCGGCCCGCGCTTCTCGGCACATGCGCAGTTGAAAACGTTGGCAACCGCCGATGGCCATCTATCGGATATAAACAAACTAAAAAGGAACCCTTAATAAGAGTTCCTTTAGAGCCTAAGTTCAGAATGATCCCAAGTTTCACTTGAGCCGCAACATTACTGATCCCTCAGTTCTTTCTGTGAAGTTCTTAGTTCTAGCGATAGCTTTCTTCACTTCTTCAGCAATAATTATTGGACACTCTTCCTCTGGACCGTGTAACATTTGCCTTTGGCAAAAGTTACGAAAGAGTGATATATCAGAAGCGTCTTCATTTAGCTGATAAGTATCTCCATATACTTGCTCCCAGAAGACATAAATCTCTTCTCGACTAGGCGGATTCTTAACGGCACGTGACGTTTCATTGAACAGACGGGAAGGATGAGTAGAACAGGTGGAATTTTCCTGAATCCACTTAACTCGCCTTTCGAGGCACTGTTTCGTTGTTGAAAAAGATCTTATTTTTCGCCTCCAGTGCTGCTTGATGGTCAACAGTTTACACTTGTTTAGCGTGTGATTTGCTCCTTAAGTTTCGAGCAAGTGCTCTAACTTTTGGAGTGAATTTTTTATTTGATGTTATGTAGCTAATCACGCACTGAATATTTGATGCATGCCGTCTCGCCGTTTCAATTTTGAACTGAAGCAGTGCAATACGCTCGCGAGTCTTACTCACACCTACTGAAGTATCGTTACTTCTATTGTCGCTAAGCAGAAAGACCGCCTTCTCGTAAGCTACACAGTTCAGATTCCAGGGATTAAGATCATCGGGGAGCAAATTAGGGAGAGCATTATTAGCTTCAGCAAATTTGTCCATCCTGAGGAACTTTTTGGTGGATAGTTCTCCTACTTCTCATGTTGGCATTATCGGTTATCTACAAAGGTGGTATGGGGAAGTTGAGGTGTTAGCTTAAAGCACTATTTTCGAAATGCCAGGTGTGCATGTGGCAATTGGGTGTAAAAATAAAGAAGCAAATCGCTATCCAAATAACAAAAAACTAAGGAAACTGTAGATAATGCCTTGTGCCTGCGTAAAAGGTACATCTTCACTCGCGGTGCTGCCCTCTAAGCTGAGCTTGACAAATCGCCGTCCCCATTGCTCGAACGGGTGGAATGTTCGCTGGTGGATGTTGCTCCTCTTTTTGTTGATAAAGAGCTTCATATCTGTTTTTTCGCAAGAAGGGTACCTGATCGCTTAAATACTGAGGCGTTTTACGAGCATATTCCGGGTGCATATTGACCCAACGGTCATGTAACCTCTTCATGAATCCTCTTCGCACCGGTGAGCTTCTTTGCCAACAGGTGAGGAGGTGCCTCCTGAGTTAATCCGACCATTTAAATCGATGTTCTTGCGTTTGTCCGGGGCCACTGCCTGGTCGTCGCCTCGGTTCGTTCCTATTGCCACTCTCAACTGAATCATGGCCTCCATCCGAGAGAGGCCTATTGTGGGTGACACTGTGCGTTACTAGTGTCGTAACCGCATGATTCGTTGCAGCGGGGAGCTAGCCCAAAGAAACGTGGCTGACTAGTATGCGTGACTCGCTCGGTGAGGAAATGCGTAATCTGAGGGAGGAGGTATAGACTTTTTAGATTCATCTAGAATTCTCGTGTTATTTATTTAAATAACACGTTCGTTCCGCAGCACTGCCCCGACCCAGATTGCTGATCAATCTCTATAGCGGTGACCCCAAGCGAAGAGCCTCACAAGGTCGCATTTGAGGTTCCCCACTCGAGCCCATTAGTATCCAAGGTCTCTTGTGTCAGGCATCATTCACTTTACTGACACTCTTTTTATGAAATATTTGTCGCCACACTTTTCAGTCCTGGCATACTTCTCTAGCTTCCTTCACATCCATGCATTTTTCGATGCAAGCTCTCGTAGTTCTATGGCTTCTTATGTTTCTTCGGATTAAGTTCTCATTTACACATTCTAACTATTCTTTCCGTGGTCTGCCTCTGGGCATACTGCCATTTACTTTACCTATATACACTTGTTTTGTCAGTCGTTCATCTTTCGTTCTTTCAACATGTCCGAACCATCTTGACTGATTTCTTTCTAATATGTCAATTAGTGTCTCTTCTGTACCACATTTTTTTTTCTCACTTTTTCCATCAGCGTTTTTCCGCATATTGTGCGCAGAGGTTTCATGCCAATCGCGCTAATTTTACTCTTATCCTTTTCTTGACAGGTTCACGTCTCGCTACCGTATAGCACAGTCGGTACAAATACAGAATTATGTACTGGCATTTGAGCTTTTTTTGATATATTTTCACTTCTGATTGTATCACCATTTAGGACAATATTGCACATTTTTTCTCACCTTTTCCTTCGAACACCATCATTTTTTTTTATTTACTTTAATTTGAAGGCCCATGTTCTTCTTGCTTGTATTCAGATTCTTCAACATTCTTTGCAAGTCTTCGATTGATTCTGCTATAACAACCTTATCATCTGCGAACGCTAACCCACGTACCCTTACTGCTTCGAGATCTACACCTTCATCGTCAAAGAGAGCCATTCTTAGACACATGTTCATGAATACAATAAATAGCCACGAGGACATAACTAATCCTTGTCTAACACCTTGCATAATATTGAACCAGTCACTTAGTTTCCCATTAACCCTTACACTCGCTTTGCTACCAGCATATATTGTTTGTATTGCTTGTAGAAGCCATTCATTGACATCATACACTTTCAGGACTTCCCAAAGTTACTTCTATACACTTGGTCAAATGCTTTTTCTAGGTCAACAAACGCACAACAAACTTTCTTTCCTACTGTCAAACTTTTTTCTGTGATCGGTTTTAAGCTAAATATATAATCCGTACATGATCTTCCTGGCATAAATCCACTTTGGACTTCCCATATCTTTTCTTCTGTTATTTTCATTACCCTGCGGATCAGTATTTTTGAATATATTTTACTTACGGTACTTAATAAGCTGATACCTCTGTAATTATTGCAGTTGCTTTTATCTCCCTTTCTTTTGTATATTGGTACGATAATAGCTTTTCTCAAATCGTCTGGGACTTCTCCCATCTCAATGCACAAATTTATCAATTCGCACAACCTGTTAGGTATGCACTCGCCATCGTATTTGAGCATTTCAGCGCGATAAACCAAAAACCCCGAATCATTCATTTTACAAGACGATTCTGAATTTGTACGAAACAAAACAATTTACTAGTTTGAACGTTAAAAACTGAAATCTTTAAATTTGATAGCCTTAGTAGTTCAACAAACGTCAAATTGAAACTGTATGAACGATTTTCAATCATAAAATTATTTCAAATCATTAGACTCATGATTAGATCACTTTATTCCATTTCTGAGCAAAAACCATTGAATGTAACGTCCACGTACCAAAAAGTCAGAGTCTAAAACACCCTGATGGCGACCAGATGTGCTATTTTCTCTCAGAATCTCGGAAGAGCAATACAAAATTCCGAACTTCCATAAGACGCAATAAAAGGTTACCCCCTCTTGGCTTCTGGGTGCCCCTAGGGGTAACCGAATCGCTAATTTTAATCATTTATTATAAAAAAACTAGAGTAGATTTTGGATTTCTTTCAAGGGCTATAAACATGGATTTTGTCAGAGAATTCATAACGTGAAAAAGTGCTTTTCGAAAATTTTGAGGGTTACCCCGTTTTGGATGCCAGCCATTCCATTCTAGATTACAAACGACTACATGACCAGTAGGGTTAGGCACGCCTTTCCGCGGGGAGGTCAATTTCTTGCGAACATTGAATTCCCCGCGCAAAGACGCGTGTAACCCTACGAGCGATGTATGATATTTTATTTGAAACCACCACGTTATGAGCCTGTAGAGCCCCCAGAAAAGTGAGCGTTAACCCTTTAACAAAATGGTGCGAGAACGTCCTATGAAGTTGATGTTTTTTGATAATGATGATGATCCCTGTCCGAACATTCTTCTCTTTGGTTTTGTTTTCCCATTTCTCAAATTTCTCGAAGATCACCTTGAAAAGATAAATTTATCACACTTACATTGTAAATTAAAGAGAGCTACGAATGTAGTGAGTAGAATTTCATTGACGATCTTCATTTTTTCTAGACAGAGGCACGAAAAACTGATTTTCGAAGAACTCAGTGAGTTGAGACTGATAACACTGTGGAAATACTTATAATACTATATATATACTGACTGCTATCCGATTACTTGCCTTATTTTTTCTTCAAAATAACATTGAAGGAGGAAGACTATGTTTACCTGAGATCTCAGAATCTTTTATATTTGATAGATTTATTACCCATGGAGTGAGTTATTAATATTTACAATGTTTGTTATAGATTACATGGTACAGGCAATAAAGTATCTTTTCAGGGAAGACACATTAAAATGCACATATGCTGATGTACATTATGCAAGCTACGTCATATCATTTTTCAGTAATAAATTAAAGATAAAAAATACGTATTGATTTATGTTATCCTTGATGTAAGAATCTCCACCCCGATTGTTAAGGGAAACTTTTTGATCACGTCACCTAAATATACATTGAAGAATCAGTAATTTAAATTAGATTGTCTACACTGTAACATTTGATAAAACGTGAGTCTCCAGAGCAGAAAATAACACAATCGCGTTCCTTTATCAAACTATTTTATTTTTCAAGATTTCCATTCTTACAGAAACTTATTTTAATTAATGTATATAGTGCTAAATAAATTAGTATAATATTTACACTAAACAATTAGTTATTTTCTACTGCCGAATCGGTAAATATTTCGACTAATCGAATTTTTCGATACACAATGTACTATTTTGAATTTACTTTTCAATAGTTTCATCTTATTAAGCTTCTTTGAGTCTTCCAGTGGATATAGAGACATCTGATGTCCTTTGAACGTCCTAATGACCACTAACTACCGAAAAGAAATTCAAAAAGATATTTTTTATTTATTTGGGTGGTTCACATGTTTTTCTTCAAATTTTCTTGGTCTCGCCCGCCAGATTTATTCAAACACAAAAAAGTAAGCACGTATTTTTCTCATTTTAAAATCAATTGATTTTTAGAGGTTGTTCAAAGCCCATAAATATTCACGTGTATTTCCTCTGGAAAAAAGCCTTTTTGAAAATTTGCGATAGAATCGTTAATATTAAATTATCTTGCAGCACCTGGCACGATTTTCTTGAAAATTTTCTGCTAAATACTTCATAAGGGGAAAAATGAATTATTATGTCCCGCAAGAAAAAAAAATCCCTTCCTCAAGTATGGGTCAAAAATAGTGCAAAATTTGTTGAAGTTCGACGGATTCCAGAGTTTAACTTGCATAAAAACAACTATAAAACCTTACAAATTCTCTCTATTTATCGTATCTCATAAATTGGCCTAGTTTTAAGTGCTTTTTCGTACAAAAATTCATAATTGGTTCCGAATATAAAAACTGTACATATCACTCCAAAGGTAAGATTCATAAATCTATCAAAATTTGTTAAATTGATATTTCCTAGTTGAATAATAATATTTTGCAGCCCAAAATTCGATCACTCCGTTTCTACTATTTTAGATCAACAACAGTTGACACAGTTTACAGGGAATGTTACATAATTCATTTATAGTAACCAAAATCACTAAATCCGAAATCAATAAAGAATTAACCTGATTTGTGACAACAGACTCATTTCTAACGCGCAAACCCTGTAGTAATGGCAAAGTACAGCCGTTGTTCATAATTTCCGAATTAGTATTATACCAGTCGGGATTGAGGTTATAAAAATGACTGCCAATGTATACGTAGATGACAGCCACGTAAATGTAAATGTTTTTTCAGAATTTTTTCTTTATTTCCATTATCATGCTTATATTGTGGATTTTCTCAAGCTTTATCTGTCATTAAAATTAAAACTCATTTTGTTGATACGCTTTATAAATAAATAAATAATTAAATTAATTGTAGCTTAAGCAACAATTTACTTTAAAATTTATTTTTATAAAACATGTACCACTTATTTATCCTAACTTAAAAAGTATTTTTGATGTAAATAAATTAAAAAAATGTGAATAAAGATATTATTTTGTACATCAGGAACAACTATTGTGTTTTATTTAAGTCCTATGTATAACTCTAAATCTAATCCATAAGTAAGTTCTTTTATAATAAAATTGAAAAATAGTAGGCCGTATTTTCGATTACCGATTTAGATAAGATAAATCATCTTGTTCAAAAAATTAATATTTCCTTTCACATAAAAAAAGCACTGACTAGTATTACGAAATTTTTCCTAAGGTTAGCTCTGAACAAGCAAAAAAGGGTAAGTCTTACGAAAATTTCTGTAACGGTAGACAGTTCCGATAGAAAACCTTTTTAACATGTTTGGTATGCTTTTCCTTTAAACCTGAAACAAAATTAATGAAAGTAATACAATAAAAGTACATGACAAAGGAGGACATGACAAAGTTGGGAATAATTCATAAAACAGAATTTCTATTTTACAGAACAAATTTTTTAAATTGTACTTTTCTCTATCCTTTGTAAGTACCAAATATAATTTTTCTAGGCTGAATACAATTTAAAAAAAGATATAACTTAATATTTAATATACGTATAATTATTTGTTCTACAGGACAGAAAATAATAATTTATTCTCGCGAAAAGGGATCAAAATGTTTCGTTCCTTAAAAATGCATTCCTTTTTGTTGTAAAAAGGGATACAAATCGGTTAATAATGATAAGTTCTTCACTGATTTTCATGATTAATTGTTAATTTCATTATTGAATCTATTAGAAAAAAAAATATATATATATCTTTTTGAATATTTAATTTTAGACTTCTGCCATTCAAAATGTACCTAAACTCAAATCTGTATCTTTGTATGTTTTGTACAAAAAATAAATATCTTGGCTCTCTCTTTAATCGATTCAGAGATGACATACATTCACTTAATTCTTGTTTAAAAAGACTAATTTGATGAAACAAATATATAATTTTCTTTCCTAAGTTCACACTTATTCGTATCCATAATAATGTCCAAAAGTTATAGTACCTGATATTGTATACAATTTTCCTTCGAAAATTGAGAATAAATCACGAAATACATAATAATTTTTTGAACTTGATCAAAGAATAAATAATACAAATTTGAAATTAGGAAGACTTGGGACTTATTTAGATAGATTTGTACCGTACGATAGCTGCCTCTATTTCATGGTAGGAGCCGTACCACATTTGAGGGATAACAGTTGCCCCTTACTTTAAGGCAAATCCTCGCCTCAAATCAGCATAGCAGTTGCCCTGTGTTCATAGTACAGATAATGCACTATAAGTAGTACGTATAGCATACCAACATTTCGTCTGTGTGCAAATCTGTTAAGAAAGTCTAATTTGTATGTCTTACATAATCTTCAATTTCCCCTGTAAGTAGTAACATCCTTTCTGTTCAGCCTTTCAAACTCATAGGCAAAAATTGTCATATATTCTACATTTTTCCCCATAGAACATTTATAATTATTATTATTTAAGATGTATCTTATAGGTAACATGGTAAAGGTAACTAAATATCTTTTTATAACACATGCACGATTACCGCCCTTGTCGATGCCTCTAAAGCGGGGCTCAAGTAGTGCTTTTCAAGCATGGTTACGTCACAGACAGCGAAATAGTGAAGTCAGAGGTGAATAATGAGAATTGTATGTAAGAGCTCACATTTTTGGGATCGCCAAAAGATCAGTTAATCGTATAGGATACTCTGGATTTCAGTAAATTTTCAACAATTAACATTCTTGATAATTTATAAATTTACCATCAATTTCCAAAATTTCCGTATCACCCAACATTTAAGAAATTTCGTGAATCCATATTAAAATGAAAAAATTACACTCGTCAAAAAAGTCCCACTTTTACCCCTTAGTGCATAATATAATATTGATCACTCATGCATGATTTCAGCCATTTTCGAGGCCTATAAAGCGGGGCTAAAGATCAGAGAAAGCAAAAGTGTGACTTCAAAGGTAACAAAAGAAAATTATACATGTATGAGCTCACATTTTGGTCTCACGAACAGTGGTTGACAGATTTTTTGACAGATTGGACCAAATCGAAGCAGTAGGTTACCATAAATTACCAATACATTACTATAAATTACAGAGAATTTTTGGATACTTTAAATTGCCGCGAATTTCCAGAAATTTAAAGCATCATAAATGTTTGGATATTCGTTAAATTTTGAAAATTAAAGTTAAAGGATGCCGCACCACATACATAGTAAAAAAGGTCCCAGTTGAATTTTCGAAGTTTTTTATATTTTTTACTTTAATGATCTCCTGATTAAAAAATCCTCATGGCGAAAACTCAAATTATGAACGGTTTTCACACTACACCGATTTAAAAGTCAGATTTGGGTACATATTTTTACTTATGGAGTGGAATATATCACTTTTTCCACCATTTGAATTGCTCTCGTGTAAGTTTATACAATAAAGGAATTGCACGGACGAACAATGCGATGTCATCATGTTGGAAGTGAATAGCGAGAAGCGTTCGGGCGACGCGCTAAACGATTCACTGATTCATACAACCAAACGCCTCTTGATAATAGAAATCGAATTTCGCGTTTGAAGCTCGATAACATGCAATTACATGAACGCTTTGTGGGTTGCCTAAGCGCTTAGAGCATCGCCCGAACGCTTAGCACTTATCACTTCCAACGCGATTAAATCTCATTGTTCTCCCGTGCAATTCTTTTTCTTCATAAACTTGAACGACAGCAATGCAAAGGGTGAAAAAAAGTCGGTGATGTATTCGACTCCTCAGGTAAAAATATGTACCAAAGTCTGATTATTAAATCGTCGTAGAGCAAAAACTATTCATAATTTGAGTTTTTACCATGAGGATTCTTTGATCAGGAGAGCATAGACTGTAAAATATCAGAAACTTTGAAAATTCCACCGGGGCTTGTTTTACCATGTATTTGGCGTGGGGTCCTTTATAAAATTGTATCCAGAATTTAAAAATTTTCGGTGATTTATAGTATCTAAAAAATTCCAGAAATAGTCCTTCACACTTTTGTTATAAAAAATATCGTGTGCACCAGAGATGAGGGGTCTTTTTAGGTAGGTAAACTAACCCTCAGTATGGGAGAGCCGGCAAATCCTTTTCTTCAGTGTGTCGATGCAAAAACTAAAATGAACTTTTGGAAGCTGGTGTCTTTGTAACAAAGGCCCAATAACATAACTTCTATCGTAGTATCTTGTATTATTGCATATCATATAAGCACATACTGTTCAAATAAACTGAAATGTTGAAACGTGATTGTTGGGTTATAAACATTTGATATACTGCTTTGTCTTACACAAGCTACGTCATACCTTTCCTTATTCATAAATTACCGATAAAAAAGTGCGTATTGAATAATATTGTCTATAATGTGAAACAATTGCCTCAGATTGTTATACAAATTTTTCTAAATTGCGTCACCTAAAAATACATTACACAATAACGCATAGTTTTAGTTATTGTATATGTATAGCCTATCCGCATTTCACAGATCTCGCGAATCAACAAAGGCCGAGTACTACCTTCCGGCCAAAAATATGCCGAGTTAAATATTAAAGAATAATTCCAAAAAGTTCGAAAATTCATCTCCGGCAAATACTATGTCAGAATAGAAAATGATAGGGTGACCTTTGTGACAGATGGAGGTTATGCTTGACTTCCATATCGACGAGGGCGACCGAACTCGTACTTCAATTCTTTGGAACTCGAAAGTATTTATGATGAATTCCAAATAATTCAGGTCAAGCACAGAAAAAACTGAAGGGTTCAGTGATTTTACGGGTCAAGTAAAAGTTGGTATCAATTAGAACTGAGACTCCAATAGAACTCTTCTTGAGGGTTCCTTTTTAGTTCGTTGATATCCGATAGATGGCTATTCATATTTTCAACTGCTCATGTGTGGAAAAGCACGGGCCTATTTGAAATCAACAAGTACTATGAATAATTATACAAATAAATATTAACAAACACTTTGTATTCTTTTTGAAAATAAATTAAATTGAATGACAGAAATACCTAAATTCCTGACTAATGTAATATCAACGTAATATTGCAAGTATATATTATATAATTTTAAATAGTACCACGCTTTTTTGGTACATGCGCAGTTGAAAACGTCGAATTGTCAACATAACCTTAAAAACTGTCATATTTCATGTGCCCTTTCTTCCTTTCAAGAATGCTTAATGTCTATAATTTTATTTTCTTCATTAAACTTTTCCCATTACAATATTACTCAATCTGAATTACTAAGCGAAATGTCATTAACTTGTAAAATCTTCGTAGTGAGTCAAGGCAGAAGTGAAAAAAGAGCTTTATTGGAACCGTTACAGTCCATACTTAGGGTTCATTTGGAAACCATTTATCATTTAGGGTTCCTTTTCAGCAAAATAGGTTCCTTTCTGTTGCAGCTCCTTTGGAACCAAAAATTGGTTCTAATAGAAACCCCAGTTTTTTCTGTGGCGAGAGTACGTTTTTTCGATTGCTTCGGTGCTTTTCCTACTAAAAAAGAGTTTGGGATTTTACTCGGGGAGTAAAATATGCCCGAATATAAAATTGAAATAGGCAAAATTTACCGGAAGAGAATACACAACGATCAATAAAAGTTTAGGTTTAACGTCAAATTGAGTTTCATTCACAATCTCTCTCCCGCACCGCTAAACTTTTTATTTCAATCCTACGACTACCCGAAACAACCATTTCTTAAGAAATAGATCATTTATTTTTTTTAAATTGTTACTTCTGGTATTGCCAATGAATTTTGTTACTTTATATTTTTGTAATACAGAATGTACACAGCACAGTTGTATGATTGCCGAATAATTCACATGTCACCCACTCGACAAAAACCAGTAGATGGCATTATAAATTATTTATAGATATTTCAATTATACAATATAAGGTAGGATGGGGTCAGAAATGCCAAACTTTACTTTCACTCAGAGAAATGTCCTCTTCTAACAAAAGGATGTTTCTTGACGTGAATGGAATTTCCTCTTAAATTTGAGGTTGAGAGGATTTTATTTTTTCTCAACAGGAACCTTTTTGCAGTAAAAATGTTCCTTATGCGACTAACTTCACCTAATGTTGCAGCCAAATAATTCTGTTCGTGTAAAAAATATATTTAAGTCGTTCAAAACAAAAGAGGTAAGAGGAAGATTGCTTTTGTTTCAAGACAACTTTTTCTCTGAGTGTTTCATAACACTGTGGCATTTTTTTCTGAACGCTGTCTAATGATACTTCTTGCCCCACACGTGGGGCAAATAGTTCAAAGCGGTGGTGTTCATCATCACTTTCACAATTAATACAGCCAGTGCATAAAACACATTTCATGAGCCCAGTTTTTGCATACGTGACACTGGACGCATTTCTCGCCTGAGATGCTTTCAGAATAAGCTTCACAATAGGCAGACCATAATCAATTTCTATTCGACAGCTAGTGACTGTGAAATAGCCTAACGCCATACAAACTCTGGGGTAAAAAGTGCTGCTTGGCATTTTTTACCCCACACATTCCCATTATTTACAATCAACATTTCTAGAACAATACAAAATATTTTGAACAGTAAGCTATCTGTGCTTTTTTTCGCAGCACTTTTGACCCCGATCTACCCTTTTATAATTGTCCGAAATTTCACATCACAGTTTTTGAACGAATCTCCACGTTTTGAGACCCCCTGAAGCCGAAAATCAAGTTTTGGTGATGGAGTCTACCTGTTTGTCCATCCGGCCGTCTCACAGTGGTCCAAAAATGGATTTTCGCGGACAAATTAAGCTGAAGGTAGTAATTTTTGGTCCATTTAAAATTAAAAAATTAAGTTTTATAATCTAGGATTTCAAAAGTTGACATGCATATTGTACAGCTCAATATCTATCGACTGCTGTCCCAAATTTGAAAATCCAAGATTATAAAAGGTATAATACATTTTTGTCAGTGTGTCCTTGTTGAGAGAAAACGCACGAATTTGAAAGAAGGACACACGACAATCGCTAATTATTATTGTTAGTAATAATAATAATCACTCGGCAAAGTACAAGCAATGGCTAGTGATTTTTGTAAACAATATTTAGATAAGAGCAAGTACCATTTTTGCGAATCTGCAATCGAAAGGGGATTTCTAAAAGAGACAAAAATAGGTTGTACAAGTGGAATTAACCATTTTCCGTAGTAGTGTAAAGATAGTCATCGTCTGAAGCACTTAAAAGCGACATACCGTTTTGCGCTTATTATACAAAACGCGTAGAGCTCGATCTCAGGATTATTCGAGAGTTGTTCTATGTTTTTCGATTACGACTGCAAAACTCTGGTGCTGGTGGATGTACTCAGAAGCACTTCGGGTATTGCGGTTCTCTCTTCCTACCAAGATAACGGCGAACCACTCCTCTCTACTTTGTTGCCTTCCCTCCGATACGATCCAAACCTCCGACGAGTAGAGGCGCCTTGAATATCCGTTTATATGCGAATCGAAGGATACGGGGGAAGAACGAAGAAATGGCAAAGGAAGAAAAAGAAGGGAGCCCCTCACTACCTTAAATGCTCCTTTGTGCGGAATATTCCCTTCGAGCTGACAAATTTGCAAATGCATTTATGGTCTTAAAGTTTAGAGTAAAACTCAATATTTTTCTCAGGAGAAAAAAAAATTCAATAAAGTAGATTAGTGAAGGTTACGATTTTTGATTTTTTCCCCTTTTAAACAAGTCAGATAGGGCAGAGTGGGGCATAACAAATAAAATAACTTTGTTTGGAAAATAGTGATGTGATGCAATCTCTGTTTTAAAATACATGTCAGGAGATCTAGCTAGATGTTCAGGGGTAACATATATTACGTTTAACTATAGGAGAGCAATCTAGACGTTCAAAGTTAGTATCTATGGATATTAAAAAGTGAGATGTTACTCTGCAACATCCAAAATGTTCAACTGAAATATCCAAAATATTACATAATGATTATGTCAAATAACGGCTGTGAATAATTGAGGAGTTTACTTATTGTTGATCATTTAAAGAATAAATTGATAACTTGTTTGTTAATTTTAAATTAAACTTGAATGTTCATACATAAACGAAAAACAGATCAAGGGTATGAAATGTCGATTAGATGATACATTCAGTCAAGTTGAGATTATGTTTAATATTTGTAATTCAAAATCTTCAAAATAAAAAATAAAAACGGGCCGAATAAGCAGAGAACGAATGATCTGTAATCAGCATTGAAAATTCTATCTATTTTCGGTTACTTAAACTCAAATTTTTTTTTGAATATCGATGGCTCCAATGCAGAGTGCTTCAGTTTTGGTTCTGCCCGTATACCGCTCCAGGTTTTTTTCTGTTCGTATACAGCTCTAAGTCACTTTTATCAATTTCTCAGGAGAGCCGATTGAAGTTTAAAATGTTTTTAAAATTCACAAATAGATTACAAAATCATAAGAATGATATTTATAGATAGCTTAAGTTTTTACCTTAATATTGTTAACAACCATTTACCAATAAACATGTTTATATTTATAAGCATGTTATAATTAAGCGATTACTTCTTCCCATGGTCAATCATTTTTGATTATTATTTCCAGTAATCAATAGAATAAACACTATATTTATCTAGAAGTAGCATTCAAAAGGATGAGAAAGCTGTTCTATTTAGATATTTGGCTCATGTATATACGTTTTATATATCTAATATGTGTTTCTCTAACAATTTGTAGGTTGTCATTCTTTTCACCAATTTTTTTAATTCTAAAAAAACAAAATATAAGAACTTCACGCGAGGAAGGAAGACGCATCGAGCATTAACTTCAAATCCACAAAGCAGCACATGATCACGTGGTAATTCCAACCCACAGGGTGGTCAACTCATGTGTCGATCATATATTTTGAGATTTAGTATCAGGGTTATAAAGATACACATACAAAACCTTAATTATTGAAAAGGTTGTAAAATTTAATTTTTAAATATAATGCATCATACTGAAAACATAAATCTTCGCATATTTCACACTGCTTTCATTCATTATTTCGTACATGTACGTTTACAGCCCTGCTTGTACATTCTTTGGGCTTGCGTTGGAGCAGTCAAGCTGTCAAATTGAAAAAGTAACCAATTTCGTTTTTGCATTATATTCTCCTTTAATGTTGCACAGAATTGTATAATATTTTAACAGATGCTGCAAAATGATCCATTTATTCAAGCTAACATAAAAACTCAAAATTGAAAAAATGACTTGGGGCGGTATACGAGCAGAAAGCGAGTTGTATACAGGCTGAACTAGAACTGGAGCTCTCTGCCAAAATTTTATCAAATGTACTCGAGTCTATATAATTCAACCTTGAGAACCTTGTTCCGTCGTGTAGACAGACAAAAGCCGTCAACCGATTTTAATGAACCCTTGTGTTGCCACCCAAGAAAACTCACAGCATCTGCCACCCGGGTACCTGGGTACCCCGCCCACGAAATTGTTGTCAAAGTCCATTGTAACTTAAAATAACTATGTATATTCAATCAATATTTAATTATTCATATTCTAGGAAGGTATTCCTAGCATTCCTACCTAGAACGCAATCATAAAATGGCGTGTTTTCATGCCTCCATAAACGAACGAAAAAGTACGCGTTATGAGCAGTGTCTGGCGGCGCGTTGGATAACACAGGCCGACAGAAATTGGCAAAAATATTTTACCAGGAACCCGAGCATACTTTTCCGAAGGTTTTTGGCGTGCTGAATCCAAATCCGAGGTCAGGATTTCTCTAGTGGCTCAGGTTTTCTCTCGGGGTACCCGGGTACCCGGGTGGCTCAGATGTGCTTTTTTTCCAATTGCAAAATATTTCAAGCTAAAAAATTTCTAAAAATATGTGCAATGCGAATTTCTATAGATAATCAGTTCAATCATGTATATTCGAGAAGCATTCGTCCTATCTTTATTGGGAAAGAAGTTATTAAACAAAACGTATGCCGATGGGTACCCGGGTACCCGTGTGACAGCCTTTTTTAAAAGGTTTTTTCGAAATTTTTTGTAGCGAAATAAAAAAACACAGAGCTTCCAAATTTTTACTATATATTTATTCAGTCTTTAATAGTAACTCTGAATTTTTATATGCCAAAATATGATATTGATCGCGAGTTTTATTGAGCAAATGGCAACCATATAAAAAAAGGTAAGTAAACGGCGACCACGATTCTGTCAGAATGGCTGAGCAGAAATCAAAAAACAAAAATGGATGTTAATCTATAGGCGGGTGGCTATCACCGGAACTAGGATTTTTTGAAAATCTTGAAAATTCAATTTTTTATATGATTTTAAACATCAAGAACCGAAATTTCATGATTTTTTGCGACTATTTTTTATGAAAAATAAAAGACGGTTAAATATTTTTCAAAAATCCTAGTTCCGGCGATAGCCGTACGTGTGCTGAATGTACCATTAAAATTTGACAGCAATCGATTGTACCGTTTGTGAGAAATCATGGTCGCCAGTTTGAAAAATGTAGTTTCGAGAAAAACGCGTTTGAAAGTTCGGGTGTTATAGCTGTTATGCCGCTGACTGTGAAGCAAAAACTGAAAACCGTTACATTAAATTTGAGCTTCAGACTTTTAGGACAGCAGTGCCCCTCTGAATATATGTGCGTATATCTGCGTGTGTAGAGAATCGGCTTCTGGTACAAATCCGAAGGTACACAATAGCTCTTGTTTTCCGCCCCGTCGAGCGGTCGGCCGCGCACTATGAACACCTTAACTTCTTACTGCTGTAACTTTCCAGCGACTTCGAATTTTGGAAAATTACTTTACCAGTATATTCTATACATGCTCTAGATTGGATTTATGCAACAACAAAAAAATCGATTTTTTGAAACCGCCGCACGGGATGACCCCCTTAAAGACAGCTAATTTTGATCCTTTGAAAATGTTCAAAAATTGTAATATTCCATAATTGCAATATTGAAAATAAGGTCGCGAAATATATATACGCGCTGCGCACGCGCTCAGACGATTTTACAATCTAAATGTGTTTCAGTTTAACATAAAAATATATTTACGCTTAATGTCTCAGAAAGATAGTAAATATTCAACATGAATATCAGCATTTTAGACGGTACAATCTTACGCCTTAAACATCTACATTTAAACATCCATTTTTCTCCATGTACAGCATATTATGAACTACTTGAAGCATAAATCATAAATTGTTTCTATAAACTTTCTAAATATATTAAAATTACTTAAATTTTGCACAGTCGTATATACGGCACGACGCATAGTGGGGTAAAATCGGAAATCGAGGTTCAAAATGACAATTAGATCGCAATTTTGCACCGATTTCGGTTTTCTTTTTTTTTTGAATAACTCAGAACTAAATTCTTGAAGAAATGGTGGGAGTAGATTTTTCATTGTTTTGTTTATTTAATTTTTATGTTAATGCTAACAACGGGAAAAATGTCGATTTTTTTTTAAATTTTTTATCTTCTAGATACAATTTTTCTTATACTTCTCATCCATTGTTTAATTTTGTTAACAAATAATCAACATTAGAGGCTATTCGCCTTCAAAGTCTATTTCTGCCCTGCAATCGCTAGCTTTCATCGTTATAATGATACGTCAACATTAAAAATTTAAGATTATTTGTTATTTGTTTATTTATAAACAAATTATATATAAAAAATGCACATTTTGGGCGATTTTATGCGAAAAGAAATAGTTTTTTCTTCTGACCTTGCCGAAATTACATTGCCAATGATTTTTGATGAAAAAAAGCTTATAACCCATCAATATTTGTTTGTTTAATAAACAAATTATATAAACAAATGCACATTTTAGGCTATTTCAGGTAAAAATAAACCGTTTTTTCTTCTGTCTTTGCTAAAATTATATTAGCAATAACGTTTTCTGGAAACTTTCTCCAAACCCATCAATATTGGTTCATTTTATAAACAATTTATATAAACAAATGTACTATTTTTTTTATTTTTAACGGCGTGAAAACTATTTTTTCTTACTCAGGGGTCCTCAAGACGTCGACATTTGATGGAATCCGCGAAATTAATTTTTCACATAAAACCAATAACTTCTCATTGAGATGAAAATGTAAAAATTCGGGCGTACCTCGAGTATATCTGGCCTCATTTCAGTATATTTTTCGCATATTTAGGGGAACGTGTGTCCACGTGGATTCTAGCCCGACCCCCCCGGTTCCCCTTGTGGACGAGCGTGGAATTTTGCCATAGTACCCCCCCCCCCCTAAACTGTCCATGTGGTATATGGATGGCCCCTTATATAATTTGTTTATAAAATAAACAAATAACAAGTAATCTTACATTTTCATGTCCATGCATCATTCTAACGATAAAAGCTAGCGATTGCAGGGCAGAAATATACTTTAACGGCGAATTACCTCTAATGTTGATTATTTGTTAACACAATTTGTTTATAACAATTAACCATGCAAGTTAATAATTTTTTTATCTTGCCCATACCCTTGTGCATTAAACTCAAGGGACAAGACGTATAAAGAAAATTTTCTCTAGGAGATAAAAAATAAAATTTTAAAAATCGACATTTTTTCCGTTTTTTGCACTAACATAGGAATTAAATAAACAACAAAAATAAAAAATTTACTCTCACCGTTTTTTTTAAGAATTGAGTTTTGAGTTATTCAAAAAGAAGAAAACTAAAATCGGTGCAAAATTGCGTTCTAAATGTAATTTTGAACCTCGATTTCCGATTTCATCCCACTGTGCGACGTCGCGTCGCGACCACGGTGCGCCCTATGTATTTCAGGAGGGAGTAAGAGGTAATAACTGCGTTCGCCACATACTTTACTTTGATTGATAAGAAAACATTTAATTAGTGTTGAAAAAGTCTGAAGTAATTTTTCTTCATTACATTACACTCTCGAGAATTATATATTGTATAATTTTTATTCTACCATGTTCATATTGTTTAAATAAACCGCAGTAATATGACGGCCGTCGTATCCCAGTGTATATAATGGGGCACGTCTGCCGAAATGCTAAACCTATCAAATAATTAAATGTTAAATAATGATGTATTATAAAAAGCGGTTTTGATTAATAATATAGAGGAAAGGGCTCGAATTTGATAAACCAACTTCTTTTCGATGGATTGCCGGGACTCTATGAACCGAAATTCGACCAACAATAGGTCATTCGAAAGGTTATTTAATAACCTTTCTGATGGTTGGATTGATTTTTTCATATCATTAACAAGTCTTTTTGAAATAAAGATTTTCCAAAAAACGAGTTTTTCGAAAATCGGTAAATGGTGGCTCTAATTTGATATATCTATAAAAACATCGAAATACATGAAAAATAAGCAAGTTTCCGATATGAAAATATTGAATAATATTATTTAGGATGATACAAAGTATAATCGAATCTGGTATTTGACATTCTGAAATCTGCAAAGAAGACAAATTGGACAATAAGCGTTAGTGTACACACTACACTCGTCATTGTTAGAATCAAATAAATCCACACTAAACAAGCACAGACATACACATACGTGCATGAATACATGAACCCATTTTTTTTCAACATTCAGGGTGCTGAATAATGTCTAAGTGTGATTTTCTAGTATATAAAATTCGAGCCACCCATGTTATATCAAATTAGAGCCACCCGGTACAAAATGTTCATGTTTAAAAAGCATAACCCCTAGACAGAAGCATCTCCACATCTACCGAGCAAAACTATTCTACTGGCCCTACTTCACTACTACATATAACATTTACTGGAAAAACTACATTCCCGAAATGATGAATAAACATTTAAGACTTCCCTGGAATGAACTCCTGATATCCGATTTTTTATTTCTCTATCTCACACTTTTTGTAAAGCGAATGAAACAGTGAAACTGTCACTATTTTCCAATACACTTAAATGCGTTCAGTTCTCACTGTTAGCAACCTAGTACATGTTTTAGTTTTCCAGAAATCCATGTGGCTCAAATTCAAGCCCTATATCAAATTCGAGCCATTTCCTCCAAATATAATTATTCCCTAATAATGTGTGGCATTCAAGTCAAAGCGAATAGTCGAATTTCCAAAAAAGAGATTACACCTCAACCAGACACAATTGCATTCTCAATCAAATAGTTCAATTTATAAACCAAACAGACGATTTTTTTTGGTTAGAAAACAGTTAAATAATAAGCAGAAAAACTTGCTTCGCTCGCAAGTTTGAGCGCGCCTAAGGCGCGTGGCTGTTGGATCTCGCTCGTCGCGCTTGATCATATATTTATCTCGCGCTTCGCGGTCGATAATGTATTTACCTCGTGCTGTGCACTCGGTCTTTGTAATTCCCTCACATTTGTGCGCATGCCATTTGAAATTAAAGGTCAACGCATCGACAACTGTAACTTGTTGATTGTGAATTCTCTTTTGTTAAAGCTCCTTCGGCTTTCACGAATATATTCTTATCGCGTACCTCGTGCTTCGCACTCAATTTTATGCCCAATGCGAAATTTTCTACATTGTATGTTCAACATTATTATATCAAATGTATATCACATTTACTTCTGTACGTAGGCCTGTGATTTCTTATTTCGATATTGCAAAATAGAGTACAAATTGTATTTATCGTGATTACTTTAATATTTGTTCTCTATTTTGCATTTAATTTTATCCTCAGCTACCGTGAGAATGTTATATCATTTCAATAAATGTATATTATTACAATTCCTAATATGCATTGATATTAAAAACATACTTATTTTCCTTGTCGTGTTTTTATAGTTGAAAAAAATTGCGCATCCTACAAAAAAACAATTTTGTTATTATTCATTTCATTGCAATTTACATCGTCTTTCTATAACTTTCATTTTTTTATGTTCAATGTTATTTTTTACTATTTGAACCAAAAATATGTATCCTAGCCTAAAGTGGTCCTAAGAAAATTTGTAAATGTAATTTAGGCGAAAAATTTCATTAGATAAAATGTTATTATAGCGTGTTTGGATTTTCTAAAAAGTAAATTTTTTCATTTTAAATGTTTTTTATAATAAAAGTTTATAACAAATTTGTAGATCTTTTTTGGTTGAACAACTTTGGTCTATTCACCTTTTTTCCTACCTCTTGCGCTGTTCTTCCAGAATTTTTTTTATTGTTAATGTTATTTTTCACGAATGAAAGAAAAATTACGCATTCTATCAAAAAATGATTAATAAAACATGTGTAGCTCTTATCTGAGTAAACAACTTTTGTCTATTAATTTTTTCGAGGTTTGTGGCATTTGTCACACAACTACACGTCCCAACAAAAAGTATTTGTCCAAAAAGGCGAATGATCAGTCAAACAGTTAAATTGATGAACAAAAATTTGACTTTTCAACAAAATAGTTGAATTTTCAAATGAAAAAGATTAAAGCTCAACCCGAAGCGGTTGCATTTTCAACCAATCAGTTGAATTTGCAAACCAGAAAGATGCATTTTTTAAGAAGCCAGTTAAATTTCCAGTCTGAGAAGTTGAATTTTTAATAAATAGATCATTTTTAACCAAGAAAGATGAATTTTCAAGGAAAAACTTTTGACTTTTCTACCATAAAAGAGGAATTTTCAATAGAAGCGAATTAATTTATTATCCAAAAAGGTAAATAATCAATGAAACAGTTAGATTGACGACCAAAAGAGATGATTTTTTCACAAGAGAATCAAATTGTCAATTAAATAGTCGAACTTTTTACCAAAAAGAATTGACTATCAACTAAAAATAGTTGGATTTTCTTATTGGATTCTAATACTTCAGTTTGCATTTGAGCGAAAAAACGAGGAAAAAGGGAAGTTTCTTGAACACAAGTAAACAGAGGAATAGTTGAGTGAGTGTCCAGCCTCTAACTGAATTTTAAATTCTTCGAGTTTAGACGTTTTTCAAACAAAATTTGTAATAATTGAAAATTTTATCAGAATAAACCTTTAATAAGACATTATTCGATTTTTAATGTTCTCAATCAAAATGTTACCATTTTTTTAGTTTCGAATTAAAATTTTAAAAGTTTCGTTATAATTGAAATTGAAACAAAGTACAGAGATCCGAGTCCTGTGCACGAAAATTTGATGCAATTTGATTCCCCTTCTCACGCCTTCAGGTTATTCTCCCTTTAATTACAAGATAACGGTCAAAAGGAGGATGTAAACAATATTAGATTTGATGGTTTTAAAAAAATAGTAAGAACCTAAAAAGAGGGGCCGAACTTGAAGGTGAGTTGATTAAGGGTCCGATCGTGAGAAAGTATCCTCCCTTGCACTTAATTTAGACCAAAGAGATTTCTAATAAAATTCTCGTCTGACCGGGTGTGTCCGTTTCCACTGGTAGGCTAACGACTACATGTATATCATCCAGCTGAGACTATGTTAGATTATTAGTTATTACAGGATGCGGTGCCTTATGGCGTACTCCCGGTTTTCATATCGTTTCTGAGAAACTCATCTGTACGGGAGCCAGTCTCCAGCACCTCTTTTCGTCAAAAGCCTGATAGACTTTATTGTTTTACGACCCAATTATAGATTACTTTTACGAGGCAACTGTCCGAGCGCGTATGCCATTCTCGATCTCGTGCTTTTAATGAATCAAACAAAAAATCCTCACAAATTTCGGTCATCTTGTGATACACAACGCTTCTCATTGCATCCTCCTCGTTCCTGGAATTCCAGACGATGCCCGAGCAAGTAACAAGATTAAAAATTCCTCTTGAATCGAAGCGACTTTGTAAATAAAGTGACCTCTCGTAACTTTGCAAGCGTGACGACGTTATTAAAGTTTCACAACTTCTCGCTAGCATCTAATAAAATGCCGGAAAAATGATAACAAATTATTCCTATCTCCTTGTACGGCGGCGCAGTCAGAACTTGAATTTATACGATTTTACGCCTTAATGCTGTAAGCCCAGCTCTATTCGGAAGTTAAGTTTCAACGAGATTGCAGCTTAGATTTTATAACGTTGGGAAAATAGGGCTGTAATTTTTCGCGTGACCTGATCAACTATTTCAAATATTTCTAAAATTACATTTCATTTTTTTACATTCATTTACATCAATATAACATTCATTGCATTGTAACTCTGAATGTACAGTTTTTGCTACAACGGTATTCAATTGATAGGAAAATCTGTATCAATATAAGGAAACAAAAAACTGTTTAATATTTGGATCATTTTGTTGCAAGTCAAATTGATCACTTTCATATTTAGTGTTTTTAGTACTTCCAGGTAAAAATTACAGTACCGTCAACAGGGCTAATAAGGGATCAAAATTCCCGAATTTTTCAGATCGCGGCTTGGCCAAAAATTAGAAAACGTACTCAATATGCTACGAATCGTATGACAAAAATTCTCCTTCGAAAATATAATCAATCATTTTGTTTCATATTTAAACTGCGGATGAGGTAATGATGGATAAAAAGTTGTGTGTTTTTTAATAAAAGTTCATATTCAAAATTACTTTCTTGAATAGAAATGAAAAAGATTTTGGGATATTTTAGAAGATATTTTAATGAAAATAATGTTACTTTTTGATTTTTTTTAAGAATCCCTAGGTACGTTTGGAAAGAAAGAAATGTTTGCAGGTTACTTAAAGGTGAATCTTTTGAAAATTTGTATTTATTACTTTTGATATTTTTCCACGAAGTTAATATAATTTGTAACCTCGCTTATAATATAGTTTTAAAAAGACTGTTATTCATAGTTATAAAAGTTAACGACAAAATTGTTCAATTTCTAGCGAAAGTCATATTTTTTTAGGCTAGGTTGACCCATCTATAACCATCATTTTCCAATTTTTCACTTCCTGATACAAGAAGATTGATATATTATAAATAACAATGATCGGTATGGTCCCGAGTATTATACATAAGTTTTATTAAATTAAATTTTTCAAATTTAATCCATAATTTCCTCCGCGAAATACAGCATCTCACTTTTTACAATAATACACAAAACGAAGTGTCTAGGCTCACCGAAAATATTTGAGTGCAAGAAACGCAAAAATGTATTAAAATAGATATTTAAAAAATCGAATTTTTCACTGATTATTTTATGTAATTTTTTAATTTATAAGAAGAATAAATTTTTTGTTGTTTACGTCTGGGAAAATTTATAGTTTAGAAATTTAGGATAGAACCTAATAAATATGACAACCAGACTAATAGTAGATATTAGTATCATATATTATATATTATTATTATGTTGCTATTATATATTATATTATATATTTATGCTATTAGTCTGGATGATGTAATTGTTAGGTCCTATTCTAAATTTATAAATTTCTTTTTGAGAAATTCACGAGCAAAGTCCTTTATTTAAAAAAAAAATGAAAAAAAGTCTTACACTCTAACTAAAATGAAGATTCGTATCAATACGATTGTTAAGACTATTACAACTATAGTTAAAACTGAGCCTAAGCTGCACTGTTATCTCTAAAATTCATTATGTTCTTGAGAGATGATCTGAAATACGCGAGAGAATCGTCAAGATAGTCAATATTATCACAACAGAGGTTAGCTTCTTTGCAGATTCGCGAGATCACAGAATTTTGACAGTAATTACTGTGATTATATGGGATGTTAAACAGTATACTACTTCTTGACGATCTCTTAGGTACACGAGAGCTAACTTCTGACAGTGAATTGGGACTATCGATCACAGTGTTTAAGATGTTGTACAAAAAGGTCAGATCAGCAGCGTTTCATGTCATGAAAAAGTATTAACTCTGTGGTGCTCGTGGAACCCAACCTGAATCAATCCCTTGAGTTTCAAAAATTCGGTAAAAATACACTAATTTGAAAATTTAAAATGTTTTCACTGATTATGGCAGCATTTAATATCAAAAGTATCGCAAAAATGTTTAACCCTGTAGCACATGAGAAACCTACCCTAAATTCACTCCTAAAAGTTTTGAAAATTTGGTAAAAATAAAATAATTCGAAAAAAGAAATGTTTTTTTCTGATCATGGCAGCATTTAATACAAAAAGTATTATCTTTGTAGCGCATGTGGAACCCACCCCAAGTTACCCTTAAAAGCTTAAAAAATTCGGAAAAAGACACTGATTTGAAAAATCAAAACATTTTTACTGATTAATGCAGAAAGTCTCGCCAACGGTAGCTCAAAAATGTTTTATCCCTCTAGCGCATGTGGAACCTACCTTAAATCAACCCTTTAAATATTAAAAATTTGGGGAAAATAACATCAATAAAACGTGTCTTTTTAACAAAAAATATTAAGATTTCATCCTGAAAGCACAGGAATTTCATTTTTTTTTTGCACATGTGAGAATTCGGTAAAAATAAACTTATTAGGATAGTCGAAATTGAATCACTGATTATGGCAGCATTTAATTACAAAAGCACCATAACAAATTGTAAGCACATGTGGAACACACCATAAGTCAAACACGTCTATTAAAAAATTTTCGTAAAAATACACTTATATGAAAAGTAGAGATGTTTTCACTGAAAATGGTAGAATTCATTGCAAAAAACACCCTAAAAAGTGTTCTGCCTTTAACGCATGTAGAACATATCCAAAATTAACTCCTTAAACTAAAAAAAACACAGTAAAAATTCAACAATTTGACAAATTATTTTCAGCTTCCCTAGGTTCACGAAAAATATATCCTTTCTACGCTCACCGAATTTCGTAACCTAGACACGGTCTACACAAAAATTAGCAATTAAAAAGTTGGATGCAGTGCGTAAACTTTCATCTCAGAACTTGGTTTACGCCCCCTTTGAATATTTTTCATTTTCTTTTTTATAAAAGTTCCAAGTAGAAGTTTACTGAAAAGCTCCACACTCATAATCCAATATCGAGCACACACCACGCTACAAATTGACCTAGCCCAAAGTTCAAAAAGTTCACTATAGGCGCAAAACAAAAAATTAAGACGTATTTTATCCCTAATTACCAGGCTCGATTCATAATTACCTCCGTTGTTGGTAGTATAGTTTAGACGTAATTTTCATTGAATTCAAAATTATCAGTTTCTACTTGAAATTGTACATTTTTAATAATTCAAATTAAAACAGTTTATTAATTTTGACTTATAATTAGTTAAATTTAGCTGCAACCATATGCGATATCAAACAATCAATTTTTAAAATACCAAATAATTTTTCAAGTAAACAATACTTTTTCAAATACCGTGGATAATTTGAAAAATAATTCTTCTAAACTGATGAAATAAGAAGCTAAATATTCTTGTTTACTTCACACGCTTCTTATTTTTCGAGACGATTTCATTTCAGAGCCCATTCCTTCTCGCATTAGTGTTAGATCTAGAATTTAGTAAGCAGACACGTTCCTGGCGCAGATCTTATCTTTACGAAAGAGTTGAGTATTTGGTAGTTTTACCACGTTTTTGGTTCTCTCGACAACGAAAAGTAAAACAAAAGGGGCTCTTTTGGTTGTAGCACGGATGCGACGCGACACACACCGGAAACCATAGGGCAACTCTATCTAAGATGCATCTGACACCCGCACGTTCCTACACCCATTCTCGGTTTCCAACAACCGCACGTGCGTGCACCTACTTCTTCATTTGTATGCCAAATAACCAAGTAAATAAAGAAAGATCAAAAAAGTATTGTACATTAAAATCATTTGAATACAAATAAATAATGTAAGCATTTCCTCTGTCAACAAGTTCTATTCTAATATATTGCTTATATTTACACTGAATCTGAAAGTATAAATTCAACGATATCTTCAGATTTACTGTATTTAAAAGGGGAAACTGCATCCTTCAGAATTTTGTTTGGATTCATAATCCTCCCAGTAATAGGTCATCACCAAACTTGTAATATGCTCAAGTAACAAAATGTCGCTTAGCTCAGGTGGTAGCGCTCCGAGTTCGTAACTAGAAAGTATGGGTTTGATTCCTGCTGCCTGAATTTTTTGGATTATTTTTTTCATTCAAATGTTTCTATTGCAATTGACTATTAAATTTATGTGAACCAAGCCCAAATATTCATTTTTAACCACTTCTTTCATATAGGAAAATTGGATTTTTCAACAAAATCTTTATAAACCCTAAACAATTTAATTTTACACATTAAGATTAGTTAATTATTTTTAAGATGCCTTTTTTATTGCTACACGATTAAATTGTGCACAGTGAAGTTCTACACGACAAAAAAGCTTTTTGCATCTTTTTTTTTTTAACTGCGAAGCGAATTCAAATTTTTAAAATCGCATTGTCTAATCGTCCAGCTTTGCTGCCCAGTAGCACCACCAATTAAGTTCGAAAGCGTCTCGCTTTTCGTCCTCAAATGCTGAAAGACTAGCCAAGGTTTCTGGACGAGGTTTCTATTGTAAACAAGTGTTTAAAATTTTCATATTTACATATTTTTATTACATTTGACAAAAAAAATTAGGTCGTTTTTCATCAGGAAAATTATGAAGCGGATTTTGGAAGTGGATTTTGAAGTTAGAGCTTGATTCTAACAGCGTTTACAAAATTATATACATTATTTAATCAAATATTTTATTTTTTGTTTCAATTGTATTTCTCGGATACATAATAATAAGTGATAATCAAGTAGTAGCGGAATTCACACTGAAACCCAACAATTTCGAACGAATCGTAGAAAATCCTATTTTAAACGATAATGTAGAAAATAAAGAAACCCCTATTGATGTTGATGTGTTTTCTAGTAACATAGATTCAGGTAAGAAACACTATTTTTACTTTGAATAATTTTAATGAAACCTTAATTTAAAAAAAAGAAAATAATGACTTATAGTCACATGTGTCATATAAATTAATTAATTACCTTTGGTTTTTGTATGTAAAGTTGTACACATTACTCATCTTTTGATTGTGAATCTGATTTTAAAGACTTAGCAAAAGCATTGAGGTGGCCGAAATCCAGGCAAACCTTTCAATAACTGTCAAGAATAATTAAATAAAAAGATTTTAATTAATTTATTTCTTTCTGAAAGATCTAGGTTATGACTGGAATATATATTCTGTTATGTAAATATTAATGGTCAGTGAATTTAAAAAATTAATTTCCGCGACTAACTTGGGTGTTAAAAAAAAGAAAGTTCTTATATATTTCAAATTGCATTTTTTCTTTTTCATTGTTCCTCGAAACTTAGGAAGAACCCACCAGGCCCTAACCTCAAAAATAAATTACCTCATGTCTATAAATATTGAAATTACATCTTTGCTAGATGCTTAGAGTCCACGCCTGTTTCGTATCAAGGCTGTATTTTGAGTGAAAAATTGGCTTGTTTCAATAATTTTTCATGAAAAAATGTGTCAAATTCTCGGGTTAGAATCCGCAAAAATCGGTTTACCCAAAAAGTAATGAAATTAACCAATTTTTCACTCTGAATACTGACATAAAAAGATTTTATCGAATGCTCGGGCAAGAATAACAAAAATCGTTTTACTTAAAAAGTATTGCCCTTTTCAAATATTATCAAAATGGTATTCGCATATCAATCCTTATGAAAATATACGTATTTTCAATAATTTTCTATCAGCAACGCATCTTTTTAAATTTTAATAAAGAATGTATTTTTTACTTTTAAGAAATTGTATTCGATTAAATATTTGAGTAATATAAAGAGATTTAATTTCTCAATCATACCTAAACTAGATAACGTTTAACATAATTTTATTTATTTTCCGAAGCAAAAATCGCAAACAAACTGTATTTCATCCAGTCCAAGAAGAAAAACTGATTTTCATCGTGAAAAGTAAAAAGAGAAGACAATGTAAGAAAATTGAAGTAAGAAAAGAAATGCATAGGAGTTGTAATTGTTTAGAAATAATTTATTAAATTCCGAATAGAATCCCAATGAAGAGGAACCTACACTGAAAGAAATTTAGTTACAAAATACGTTAAAACCGATATTACAGTTTAGTATAATCTTTTACGATTTAGGGAAATCGGGTATTTATATCAGAAATTAATATAGTATCTATTAACGATCTATGAAAAATTTACTTTGGAAAATTAATATAAGTTCTACAAAACTTGTAAAAAAAATGGTAATATTTAAAATTCACTATATTAAATTCAAGCAGGAAAATAATGCCGAATATGGGAAAGATTGGAATAATTTTTTCACATTTTGAAAGAGAGGATTCTGAAATTTGCTAAAGTTTATACTAAAAAATATGAGTCATTCGAAAAGAATGTGACGGATGAAAATACGAAAAGGACAAGTTCGTAACCCGTCGTGAATCTCCGTCAATTCACACTGCACAATTAGAGCACATAAATACGCACATTATCATTATCATTATTCATAAACACTGTAGAACACACATTCGCTGAGGTAACTTAACTTAACCTTTACTTATATACATAGTACGCATAAATATACATATAACACACGCATCGCACGCAAATCACGCTGAGAGAAGGGGTTTGAAGATTCCTTATATACTAAGTGGTGAAAGTTTTTGGAATTGTGAGAAACGGCATGATGCTTAATAACTCGACTTAGAAATATTCAAAATTAAAAGTAAAAACATGAAAATATTCTGTTTTAATAAGGTCAAATGTGGGATTGAATTAAATTCAAAAATATCTATAGGTTTTTCGTTTTTTTTCAATCATCTCGTTCCCGCCTCAGATTCGGCTTGATAATACAAGTACCAGTGCTGGTTCGAAAATTGTGGGTGCCCCGAACTTAATAAAAATGTTGTATAAATGAAGCATATTATTATACAATTACAAGGCCATCGTCAAGAGCAAATTAAAGAATTTTGGTGGTGTATTTTCATGGAAAAATTGTTATTAATGATTAATAAATTTATTCTTTAAAACTGAACTGAACTGAAAGTTGAACTATTTTGCAAATGTGGAATCATTTATAAATATTGGGACTGAGAAGATTTTTTTGTTAGTGAAATAAATTAAGCAATTTATCATATCGAACAATAAATTATTAGATAATAATAATTTATTATTATACTGACAAGAAGCATCTATTGAATACGCATGTTACTCCTTATATTTAATCACATCCAGGTTTTGGCTATATAAAAGAACCCATCCTTGAGCTTATTGACATAAGAGAATGCAGCATTACTTAAATCAGACTTTTTAATGATTTCCCAATGAAAAGAGTCAGTACGATATATCTTGTACGCTCTGGTATGTTCATTGAGATAGCAGACAGGCATCGATTTCACCACAACAAGAAAGTCTTCCTTATTAATTAAAATTATCGAGTTGACAAAATAAAATTCTTCGCCTAATTCAGAAAAAGTGATTGTTATACTGTTTTCCTCAATTGTCTTTCCGATGTACTGAATCGAATTAGTGATTGAGACGTTATTATTAATTAAATAATTCGGCAGTAAATGTATGTAATAAGAAATATCCAGTAAATTCTGTAGAGCGACTGATCTAATTTTACTGGGGACATGTGTCCACGATTACCACTCTTGCCTTAAAAACAAAACACTGGAAAACACATGTCCATACGTGAATCTTGATCAGTTTAGCGGGAAACACGAGGTTCTCCGATTCACATCGTGAGCGCTCGGCTATGAGGTGCGATCGGCGGATTCGGCTAACCTCGGGAGATTATCGGAGCTATTCGGATTTTTTGATATAGTTATTTGCAATTTCCGCAACTGAAGCTTACAATTTCTGTTAGAGTCTATCACAGAAAACAAAAATATCTCTTATTTCTTTTCACTTTCTCATTGACTATATTAATTTGTAGAATATTTGTATTAACTTATGTAACTCAAACTATTAATTTCTGTAATTGTTTTTATATAATTTGATAATATCACTATCAATTTTTATTATTCTGCGTTTCAATACATAAAATATCAATCTTTGCTATTGAATATACCAATTCTTATTCTCAAGATATTAAGTTTTCATATTTTAATTGTAAAGTTTCGTAAGTACGCTAACAATAATTTGTATATCTACACGATTTCCCCAAATCGTAATCGACTATATCAATTATTAATATTGAAATAGCAAGTATTGTTACAAAATTTCTTTCAGTGTACCCAATATCATCAGTTAAGATAAAGAAGTAATAATGTATACTATATATTATATTGTATTATTATATATCATTTATTATATGTATACTACATCATATACCTATATTACTATTATTAATTCTTTCTCCTTTCACCGATGAAAAATGTTTAATAAATAATTATTGTTTTCAATGGTATGTGTGAGAATACTTAAAACTAATTAATATATAAATCCGCAGTAATTCTTAGAAGTCCTTAAATCCTTTTATATGTCAGTTAATTTATTCTTTAAAGTTCTCTACGCTGAAATACCTTCAAATCTTTTAGAAATTATTGATATCCTGAATACCTTTTTAAAATCCTTTCAAAAAATTTCTAAAATCTTACGAAATTCTTTGCAACCCCCTAAAAATTAGTAAATCTCGTTAAATTCCTTGGAATTATTTTGAAAAACCTGAAATCTTTAAAAATCCTTTTAAATCCCTTAAAATTCATAAAATATTTTAAAACTTGTTAAATCCCTAGTAATCACACAAAAATTTTGTAAGCTGCAAGATCTTTTAGAATTCCTTCAAAAAGGATGAAATCTTTGAAATCTTGTAAAATCTCAATAAATCTGACAAAGCCCCTTGAAATGACTTCAAATTTTGTAAACAACCCTAAAAGCTTTGAAATCCACTAAAATCTATTAAAAAACCTTGAGTTCCATTGAGATGCTCTGAAATCTCTGGTAAACTCTCCAATTTCTATTAACCCCTTGGAATCTATAGAAATTCCGTAACATTTTATGGAATCTTTTAATTTCTTTTCAAATCCCGTTAATCCCTCAAATATTATAAAATTTCTTCGAAATTTTGAAAACTCTTACAATTTTTTATAATTCTACGAAATTCATTAAAATCTCATGAAATTCCTTGGGATCTTTTAAAATAGAGAGGAGATCGGGGCGAGATGAGCATATATGGGTTCAGATGAGACACGGAAATTTCTCTCAAAATATTTGATTTTTGTTGCTACTCTTTCCAGAAATTACAGAAATAGTGACACTGAATTTCTCGAAAACAAAAATAAATAAATAAATGAAGTTAATATCACGTTATTATGTATTATTTTAAAACGAGAAGAAATTATTGAAAATAACAGATAATATTTTCAACCTAAGGCTTGTGGTTAAATTTATCTATTGATCTTTAATGTACTAACGCATTTATACAAAATTAATAAAAATAGGTAAAATTGAAGTTTTAATAACGCATTTATACAAAATTATTAAAAATAGGTAACATTGAAGTTTTAATCAAAATTACGATTTGGGGCGGAATGAGCCGGGTTGTTGGAGCGAGATGAGATGCTCGTGTCCTGCTTGTCATACCCCTTTATGAAGCTGCGGCAGAGCGCTTTGTTTGCAAGGTTTGAGTAGTTTCGAGTGCAATTTTTGAAAATAGGTGAAGACTTAAAAGAGAGTTGCAATTATGAGAACTTACAACAGAAATAACGACATTTGTAGTTAGAAGAGTCTATGGCTGCTGATGTAATACATGTTTTATAAAGAAATTATAGTGTCAGAGCAGCTCGAAATTGATTTTATTTATCATTTTTATTTTTTGGAGCTGTTTTCCAGCATACTGAAGACGGAATATTTATTTATATTGTCAATGAAAAGTTACAGAAGGTTTCTAAAATTTATATTTTAAATTATTTATTTAAATTTTTCAGACAATAAAAAACAATTTTTATACAGAGGAAAATTATTGTTCGTAATTGTGAATTTTACAAAAACAGTTTACAAATTATTTTCAACAAATAGTAGAAATATATTCTAAATGAAAGATTCCAAAAAATGTAAGTTTAACAGCAGATTCTAATAAAGATATTTAATGAAAAATACCCCGATGTTTCTGATTTATTTACACTGTTGATAATTTTTGGGATTTTACAATACTTCTACAATGAAAGCGTAATGACAAATAGCAAATACGGTATTGTAAGTGAAATTGCAATACTTGTACTGTAAACTTACGAAAATTACAATACGACGACGCTATGTGATATAGTAAAATTGCAATATATTTTAGTTAAAACTGCAATGCATGAAAGGTAACATAACAATACTAGCATTTGCAAACTACGATGCAATGTATTGAGAATAAACTTCCAAACACATGGAATGGAAGTTTCAAGTAGACATTTTTTACAGTGAACTTGAAATGAAAAAAATTAAAAAACATAAAGAAAAATTGACCATTAATGACACTTATAATTTCAAATATTCATAAACCTGTACATAATGCATTATGTATAAACTATATAAAATTTGTCCGCCTGGGCCAGTAAGCCCAAACGAATTGTTAAAATTCATTGTAGATAAAAGTGGAAGTAATTCAGTGAAATTACGAAGGAGATATGTGGAAAATGGAATTCAAGGAGAGGCAGAGTTCGATTCTAGCAGCTGTAATAAGTTTTAGGACAAAACCGAGGTTATGATAAATTATTTCGACACTGGCCAGGAATAATAATTTGATAAAATTTAAAGGTAAAAATTTAATTTTTACATCCTCTACTATTGATTAGCCAGGAACAACTAATAATATAATTGGCAGAACTATCAAAATTTCAAATAGTAGTGTTACAAAAAAAGTATTCTTGAAGAAATCAGCAACTGAACAAATGATGGAAAGTCATGCAAGAGTATTTTTTCATTTTATATCTAACTAACATAATCTATGACTTTACCATGAAGGAACAAAAAATAAATATATCTTACGTATTATATACTACGTGAATGATGAATGTGCATTTGTGCAGTCTAATGATAAATTTACTGTTTCCCCAAAAACGCAGTCTACATAATTTCAATTTTAATACATATTTCAAGTCTCTAAATATCATTCGCGAACATTACATCAAATAAGGGGAAAAATATACATTAGATATCAAAGCTATCAAAAAGTTCCGATTCACTTTTTACATACTAAAGCCACAAAACTAAGTTTATTGAAAATGAAATGAATATAGTATTAAAAATGAGAAAATGCAACAACAAAAAAATTCTTTGCGAATTACTCGAGTCATTTTGGGTCTTGTCAAATATTCTTTGTTTGAGAATCGAGTCAAAAACAAGCTCTAATCTTCAGGAAGCAATTTCAGTGTAACGCATCCCTAGAGATAAAGAGATCGGTGTTTCGGTAAATGAAAGAAACTTGAACGGTTAGGGTGTCGAAAAGATAGGCATCTCCTGGCAATAAGGCACCAAAACCGCCATATTCGGCTGACAGATAACATCGATGAGTCCATAGTACGAATCGTTCAACCTCTGACAGAAAAGATGGAAACCGATAAACAAAAGCCAACGAATTACAGATCGTTTTTCAAATGAAATGTGCCTCATAAAAGCATATAATTTCACTAAAAATTCGAAGGGTGAGGGTTTTTACCACTGAGGATATGGCAATGACATTCTAATTGGATATATGTATACTCGAGTTTAATATAAAAAACGGTGTCTTCTGTCATAGAAAAAAGTGATACATCTTGGCAAAGAATGCCCTGGTAATTCCAGGTTCTTACCAGGTATCTCAAGATTTATCCGGGTATAATTTTTCATAGTACGAATCCATTCAAGTATTTCTCACCTTTTAAAACAATCGAGCAAGAATATGTACCTCTATAATTTCGTAAGTTTGTGATAAATAATGCTGCTCTTAGTCCTTGTAAATATAAAAATGTGTAAAAATAGTACTATTCACATGTAAAATTAAATACCTGTTTTTTCATTTGTGAAAAAATGATATTCTTATTAATATTTAGCTGATATTTATCATACTTATATTTTGAACGAAATCTATTTTCTAGGTGAGTAGAAACTAGACTGTAAACACATTGGAAATAAGGAGATTTTTCACGAAAATACGGAAATAAATTCACAGTAAATCCAAGAGATATTTTTTACCTGAAGTTGGATAAAAGTGTTGCAAACAATTGAAAACTACAGTTATACGACGTCGGACAATATTTCTATGGAGACGGATAAAAATTATCCTACAACGGATAACTGTTAGTCGTCAATTGTTTGCAACGTTTTTACCCACATTCAGATAAAAAAGATCCCTGGAATTTACTGTATTCTTTTAAGTAAAATTAATGTGAATAATATATTAAATTAAACTTTAAAGGAATCACATATCTAACATGTCAAGTAAAAATGTTGTATTTTCAACAAGATAGATGATTTTTTAACCATACAGTTGAATTTTTTACTAAAAAATATCAATTTTTATGATTATGAATTTTTAACTGAAACAGTTGAATTCTCAACTAAAAACATAAATTTAAAAAAAATTTCCCTCTGAAAACAAAAACTAACGTGATTAGTAAATCTGACCCGAGATTCGGATGCAGCGGGCCCCAAAAACATGTTTGGTTCAGCGGACATGCCACTTCTGTTTTTTTGCGTCTGCTTGTATAATTCATTTGACGGCATTATAAATGATTTTCAAGGGCTTTCATATAATTTGAGCCAATATTTAAATGATAATTTTTTGGACATTTTTTAAGACGATTGATGTTTGTAATGTTCCTAAAGAGATGAAAATATTCCAAATCCAGTCTCAAAAAAGGTTTATTAAATCTCTTTTAGAAACTCTTTCTAACAATATTTTAGAATATTTTATGCGTGTTGTTCGAAATCATTTTTGAAGGTATGTATACAATAATAATAATAAACCTACGACTATTTTCGTATTGAAAATTGACCAGAACTTTCAATGTTCGAATAGTTTTACTTATACCCATTAATTTTATCTTTTAAACCATGGAAACCTAATATTATTATGAAATTTGTTAGTTTCCTTCAAAAAAATCCGCACGCGAGACTGATGTCTCTCGAATTTCTATCGATCCCTCTCGATACAATTCTTTTTTCTTTTTCCACCTTTGTCTTCCCTTTTCTTTATTTCTTTATCAGAAGTGAGTAGCCGAATTGAGGCCTGCAAGTTCCTTTTCACGGGGAAACGGTTAGCACGCGAGGATGCCTCATGGAAACAGGTAGCAATGTAGCATACGTGAATGTGGTTTTCGCGAAGAAGCAATGGTGTCGGGCGACACTTGTCTCTTCGTGAAAAACTGGATGTCCCTTTTGCACAGTGGCGCGGATCTTAGGATCGTTCTTGTGAAGCAATTTTGTCACAAGAAAAGATAAATGCCATCGGGAAGGGCGCCGTTGGTCCAACTCAGCTCCATCCATCAGCAAGTGGTCGTCTCGTCTTCTTCTGGCATTCGGTCCCCTTCTCGTTTCTGCCTTCTTGACCATCTAGACTCTAGACTCTTCTCGTCCCTCATTCCTAATCCCATTTCTATGTCTTTGCCTCTTCAAGTTTCCACTTCCCTTGCTCGCCTGACTCCTGTTTGAAGCCAAGCCTTAATTTCTGAAGAACGACCAACATTCCCTCTTCCCTCCACCCTGTATTTCCATCGTTGTCCTGACGACAGGTTCGGACTTGGAGTTCCTAAATTCGACTGAAAATTCGTAAGTTGGCTTGACCTTGCACCTGCCACGAAGCAGAAGGTGATCGATGATGGCTATCCTTCGTGTTACGTAAGTGAAGAATGAATGATGATTTGGGTTTGATATTGTACCTGCGAGTCAGTAGGAAACTGTTTATGCGTAAAAGAGAGTGGTATTTAGAAATAAGTCCCAGCAAGGAGTGATGTCTTTCGATTTATTACGGTTCTTAAATTTCAAGCCGTGAAATACTTCATTGATCTTGTGTCAAATCTCAATTTCTGTTCACACAGAACTTTACTGAGAATTAGAAATTTGAGTTATTTTTTGCAGTAGCTTTTAGATTTTTAAATTCTCATCAGACGAGAAAAATGTACAAGATTTTCGTTTCTAATCAGGAATGTTGGAGAAGGAATCGTTGTCCATAATTATTTCAAAGTTCAAGAAGCCTCATAATTAATACATAACTTCCAGGGTACATAAAACTAATCAAAGAATCCTCAATTAGAATCCGAATGATGTTAGAAAAATGATATTCAGGAAAGAATGAAGTGTGATCACCACAAAAAGAGGTCTTTTTTATTCTCAAACAGTTCACAAAAGCTGCGTCTAGGTTCACAAAAATTCGGTGAATGTATTGAATTATAAATTCGGCCCGAAATATTTTCGGCGAGCCGAAGGAAACTTAAAGGGCTGCTAGTTCGGTGAGCCTATAGACCAAATATTTGCAGCGTGCCCAGACACTTCAAACTACAAACATACTTCTAAATTTGGCATCTACAATTATTCAAAATCTGTTCATTAATAACAATATATCTTTTAGCCTGAATATAGCCGAATGAATAATCACAATTCTGGCAAGGATAAAATTAAACGATTATGATCATGTAGCCAAGGATAGAGCTTTTTTACTTCCGATCTTTACACTCAGAAAAAAAATTTTCTTCATTCAACAAAATCGTTTTGTTGGCCACATTTGTTTTGACTTCAGGAAATATTTTGGTTTGATGAAGACAATTTTTGTTTAGTGGACCAAATTGTTTGGTTCAATAAATCAAAGTTTTTGGTTGAATCGTTTTGTTGACTTTAGAAAGTATTTTATTGATTTTATACAGTTTTTTAGTTGGATCCACCAAATAATCTGAAAGAGAATTTTACTAGAATAAAGGAAATATTTGGTTAATTCAACCAAAATATTTTGTTGAAAGCATATTAAAAGTGACGGACGCTTGCGAACTTGGTACGATCACGTACTCCAATTCCGCATGACAATCCACGCTCGAGAACTCGTAGCGTCGCGAAAAAAAACATAAGGATGTTTGCATCTCGGCGAACCTTATCAAAATGAGTGCGAAAACTGAATCGATTGGGATTAAGTGATTATGTGAAAAATACGTAAGATTACTAATTGAAATTTTGTGTGTCTACGATTGCGTGATTAGGTTTTTGTTTTCAAAAAAGCGAAACGATTTTTTTAATCAAATGAACAAAGTATCCAGCACAGTTTACATTGCAAATAGCTTGCCGTGGAATTTTCTAGTCACGTTATATTTAGTAGTTTAATAAACTACTAAGTAATTCACACATGATGACACAATTCCATGGTAAGCCATTTACAATGTACATTGAGCTGGGTCGTTTATGGTTAGATGAACTACAAGTTTTGGTTAAATCAACCAAACTCTTTCCTTAGACCCGAAAAAACACTTATTTGAATTAACTAAAATATTCTCTTGGATCGAGAAAAATATTTCCTTGAATTAACTAAAAGTTTTACTTGGACCAACCAAAATATTTGCTTGTTTTAACCAAAACATATGGTATAATTAACCAAATTTTACAAACCAAAAAATTTTCTTGGGTCAACTGAATAGTTTGTTGTACATATAATAACCATATTCTAAGGTTGATTCAACCAAAAATTTGTTCATTCAACAAAATCTTTTTCTGAGTGTAGGTTCCTCTTCACCGCGGCACAGGTTTGCACAAGACACATAAATCACAATAAATGCCGCTTGCGTGAATTAAAATGGAAATTCGCTGGTCGTGAGCTTTTGCATATTTTAGACTAACTCATTAGCCAAGCCGTCCCTTTAATTACAACATTGATCCCTGTTATACATTTTGCGGCAATTCATTCGCTACACCATTGAAAATAATAGCGTTAATTTAAAACTACTAATTTCATCGAAATGAGACTATAATTTCATTCAAACTAAAAATTTATATTTTTTTTAACCATTTCAGAATCTGAATTTCGCACTTTTTGAAGTTTTTTTGACTCAATGAGGCTTTAATTTTCCTAGATTTGTGAAATAAAGTGTCCAGGCACACCGAAAATACTTACTCTACGCTCACCGAACTTTCGAGTTTCCATGGGCTCACAGAAAATTTTGTGATTGAATTTATAATTTAATACTCTCACTGAATTTCGGTGAACTTATGTGCACTTTAATGTTTAGAATCAATTGAAATTTAGAGATTTTCGTAGCTGGACGGAGTCACATTGTATTGAAAAATTTGATTTTTCAATTGTATAAACAATTTTCATTTAAACGATTTGTTTGAATATCTGTGAAACGGAAAAACTAATTGCGCCCTTCGGTTCTGCGGAAAAAATTAAATGAAATTCATGCACTAGACACTTTTTTGCTCCACCCTATTTGTTATAATAGTATAAATATAAACTCTATACCATGTAATTGTTTATTTATACGATGTCACCAAATGAGTTTATAAAAAATGGTGAAACACATAGACTTCATGCAATTCTCTTAGCTGAATCAAGTGGCGCTATTAGTTCTTCCGCACACTGAGAAAAATGGATTATACGACCTGGACAATAGACTAAAATTAAAGAATAATACACCGTATGGAAAAGTATACTAGCGGGTATAATCTATAATGTTTTACTAGTATATGAAGATGTTACCAAATATAATGTCTAGATGTTAAATTCTTATAATCTGGAGGCATTAAATTGTAACATCTGAGATTTTAAAATATCCAGGCTCTGTGTAGTCTTAGATGGTACGTCGCATCGTGGCACGTGTCATATACATCCGTTCGCATTGAAATAAGTAATAATTAAGGGATAAAATGATTATCAGTGCTAAATCACACGTGATTTAGATTGAGAAAATGGGTAAGTTTATATTTCTTTTCATTACACATCACTGCCACTTGTAGAAGCGAAGAAACTTAGCCTCCTTTACTTTCGTTTTTGTAGTTTTATGATAGCCACTTTCCTGCTTATTGTGTTTAAAAAATTGAAATTTGTTTCCAGTTCTACTTCCTAGCTCGTATATCCAAATTTTGTATAAGTTTATAAATACGTTTGCAAAAATTATTATATATATATATTTGTTCTGATAATCTAGATCGCTGTCCCATAGTTAATAGTCCAAGATTATATCCGGTAACATATTTTTTATTACCCGGTGTAATCCATTTTTCTCAGTGCAATCTCGCATTTTTAATCAAATTGTTCAAACAATAAACAAATTCTTGAAAAACCATTTATGAGTTTTTGCGATATTAGTTTTCCGAATAATAATTCATGACAGAACTATTGTTTTGAAAGATTTAAAAAATGTAAAAAATTATAATTTCTTACTTTGGAGCCTTCTATTTGTCTTGCAAAAGGTTTCTGGTGATTCACGTGTATATTTTATGTGAATAACAGTTTGAATAAACAATTTACACAAACCAAATTTTTCATGGTACTGAAAAGGTTATGACAAAGAACGATTTTGGCAATATTTTTCTTGAAAAGTCTTAACTTTGCCCATAATCTTTGTATATTTCTATACAGAGCTATATCAACTCTCAAATGAACTTACTTGAATGTTTTTGTTTTAAAAAAAATTCGAATTTTGAGAACCTTTTTTTGATCTCTTGAATTTCTTTTTCTTGGCATATGGTTCTGCTGTGACACCCTTCAGTTGTCGGCTTCTCATAATTCAACCAAATTAATGAAATTTCGAACAATGAAGATTTAACTGCAACCAAAAACAGTTGCATTTTCAACTGAACAGTTGTTCATTGAAGTCAAAAAGACGAATTCTTCATAAGACATTTGACTTTTAATCCCGAAAAGATGAATTTTCAACGAAAAAGTTCATTTTCAAGCAATACAGTTGAATTTTTAACGAAATAGTTGCATTTGAAACCCAGAAAGACGAATTTTCTACTCTGAATCCCGAAAAGATAAATTTTCAACAAAAACTTAATTTTCAAACAAGAAAGATAAATTTTTAATCAAATATCTGAATTCTCAATAAAAAATATTAATTTTAAACAAAATTGTTACATCAAGAACAAAATAGTTGCACGTACAAGAAATAGAGACGAATTTTCAACGAAAAAGTTGAACTTTAAAAAAAATGTTTTGAATTTTCAATAAAAAAGACTTAACTGCAACCAAAAACGGTTACATTTTCAGCCAGCAAACAGTTGAATTTTCAACTAAAAGTTAATTTTCAACCAAGAAATATGACTTTTCTATTAAAAAGATGAATTTTCTACCGAATGCTCAACAAAAAAGTTGAATTATCGACAAAAAATAATGAACTTCTAATCCAAAAAATAGTTTAATTTTCTTATTGGGTTCTATCAAGTCAGTTCCTATTTAAGCAAAAAGAACAAGAGAAGGGGGAAAGGCGAAAGTATCTTGAGAGCAGGGGAAAAAACAAGAATTCTTTTAAAAAAGGGAAGAGAGGGGATTAGATGAAAGAGTGTAAAGTCTGATATTGAATAACATTTCATATCATAGATTAATATAGATTTCATGCATAGACTGGATAATTTTTTTTTTTAGATAAAATCTCAAATGAGGTGGACTGAAGTGAGTAAATCGCCTTTTCCTTTAAAAAGTGACCATAGTGAATTTTTCTTAAAGTGACTGAAGTAACTGCGTGGCAGTCCTGCTTATTCAGCAAGTTTGATTTCTACTCGTTGATAGTCAAGTTTGTGGTTTATGAATTATGTTTCACCTCTTCGTGCGATGATCCCACGACTTTTACGAGGTATCAAACGCGTGTGGGAATGTGACACGGGACACACATTATATTCACAATGTCATTATAATTCTCCGTCCGTGCGAAGGACTAACTGTAAAGAAACCCTTAAATAACCTCGTCGACTTTATCGGTCTCATCAGGGACACCCTTGCCTCCTGTGTCACTACAACCCTATCACATAATAATAGTAAAGCACTCCGAGAAAAAGGTGTTACGAAAGTTACTTGAAGAAACCGCATTTATGTAAAAAAGCTACTTAGGCATTCATATAGTTGATTCGTGAAGAAAAGTGGAAGTGATAATGGTTCCAAAGTCGCCGCCTTTGCCTTCGAATTGGATGATTATCGGAGTTCTGAATAATTCTCCTTTTATTCAAGAGTGAGAAAAGAAGGGGCGTTGTTTCCAGAAATTATGACTCGTTCTTATTTGGAAGTGTGAAGTTGAAGAGATTATATTAGAAATTGAATGATTTTATAGTCGTGCTTTATGACTTCAATACACTGCTAGAAAAATCTGACAGAATTTTAATGCTCATATATGGGAAGTTTTTTCCACTCACGTACATTACATTTTATGCACAGGATTTCACAGTATGCATGCAAATTTAAATACGATAATTTCAAAGTCGCCCGATTTAGTTTCCACTCAAATAATTAATTATAGTTTGAAAAATGGTAGAATTCATCTTCGATTTTCTTTTATCAAGTTATTAGATTGTATATGCTAATTATAGTGATAATTATAATTGATTAATTAATAATTAATAATCCTAAAACCTTGTTAGAATCTTAAAACTAAATACATGTGGAGTCACACGTTTGTTCGAGATTTTGAATATTATATATTTGGTATTGTTTACTTCGATAAATTTTCCGAATGTTGGTGTAGATGGTTTGAAACCTGTGGGGTAATCTTCTTTCTAGTTCGAAAGTAAAATATCATTCGAAAGAGGCCCAAAAAATTCCATATTTTTCACCAAAATATCCAAAAAAGAAAATATCTGTAAAAGGCATAGATATAAAATTCCCAAAAATAGCAATTATTGGTAATTTTTCGAGCTGGAAAAGTGTTAGGGTGTGACATAACTACCCTCTTCCCCTTCATAAAAAAATTGATCAGCATTTCGAACTCGAAAGTTCATTGCCTCACTACCCGATTCGGGTAGTGTTTCTAGGTGGATAAATACTACCAGTGTGGGCCCACCACACCCACGGCGGGTCAACAACACGCAGTATTCCCTAACGGTCACCCATCCAAGTACTAACCGCGCCCAACACTGCTTAACTTCAGTGATCTAACGGGAACTGGTGTTTTCAGCGTGGT